>CM062821.1:10779122-11172259 GCA_031772345.1 Himalopsyche anomala | reverse complement strand
CTAAATTAAGCTATTACTAGCTGTAAGCCCGTTGACCTCAACGGAGAGATTTTTGTTGCATTTTTAAGTAGTCAGAAAAGTTACTGGCGTGAAAAATAAATTACTAACCTATTTATTGAATAATCCAGAAATTCTGATAGTAAAAGAAATATCTCGGGGCGTATATCGACAGCCCTGCCCTGCAGTATTTGAATTGTAAATTATTTATTTTTGGAATAATGTTCTAGTTTGCTAACAACTATTTTTCGTAATAGCAGAAATTTTGTAAATTATTTAATTTTTGGAATAATGTTTAAGTTTGCTAACAATTATTTTTCCTATTAGCAGAAATAGACCTCGTAAATTATTTAATTTTTGGAATAATGTTTAAGTTTGCTAACAACCATTTTTCATAGTAGCAAAAATAGTCCTTGTAAATTACTTAATTTTTGGAACAATGTTTAAGTTTGCTAACAACCATTTTTCTTAGAAGCAGAAATTTCGTAAATTATTTTATTTTTGGTATAATTTTTAAGTTTGCTAACAATTATTTTTCATAGTAGCAAAAATAGTCCTTGTAAATTACTTAATTTTTGGAATAATGTTTAAGTTTGCTAACAATTATTTTTCCTATTAGCAGAAATAGACCTCGTAAATTATTTAATATTTGGAATAATGTTTAAGTTTGCTAACAACCATTTTTCTTAGAAGCAGAAATTTCGTTAGTTATTTTGTTTTTGGTATAATTTTTAAGTTTGCTAACAATTATTTTTCATAGTAGCAAAAATAGTCCTTGTAAATTACTTAATTTTTGGAATAATGTTTAAGTTTGCTAACAATTATTTTTTCTATTAGCAGAAATAGACCTCGTAAATTATTTAATTTTTGGAATAATGTTTAAATTTGCTAACAACCATTTTTCATAGTAGCAAAAATAGTCCTTGTAAATTACTTAATTTTTGGAATAATGTTTAAGTTTGCTAACAATTATTTTTCCTATTAGCAGAAATAGACCTCGTAAATTATTTAATATTTGGAATAATGTTTAAGTTTGCTAACAATTATTTTTCCTATTAGCAGAAATAGACCTCGTAAATTATTTAATATTTGGAATAATGTTTAAGTTTGCTAACAACCATTTTTCTTAGAAGCAGAAATTTCGTTAGTTATTTTGTTTTTGGTATAATTTTTAAGTTTGCTAACAATTATTTTTCATAGTAGCAAAAATAGTCCTTGTAAATTACTTAATTTTTGGAATAATGTTTAAGTTTGCAAACAATTATTTTTCCTATTAGCAGAAATAGACCTCGTAAATTATTTAATTTTTGGAATAATGTTTAAGTTTGCTAACAACCATTTTTCTTAGAAGCAGAAATTTCGTTAATTATTTTATTTTTGGTATAATTTTTAAGTTTGCTAACAATTATTTTTCATAGTAGCAAAAATAGTCCTTGTAAATTACTTAATTTTTGGAATAATGTTTAAGTTTGCTAACAATTATTTTTCCTATTAGCAGAAATAGACCTCGTAAATTATTTAATATTTGGAATAATGTTTAAGTTTGCTAACAACCATTTTTCTTAGAAGCAGAAATTTCGTTAATTATTTTGTTTTTGGTATAATTTTTAAGTTTGCTAACAATTATTTTTCATAGTAGCAAAAATAGTCCTTGTAAATTATTTAATTTTTGGAATAATGTTTATGTTTGCTAACAACCATTTTTCTTAGAAGCAGAAATTTCGTTAATTATTTTATTTTTGGTATAATTTTTAAGTTTGCTAACAATTATTTTTCATAGTAGCAAAAATAGTCCTTGTAAATTACTTAATTTTTGGAATAATGTTTAAGTTTGCTAACAATTATTTTTTCTATTAGCAGAAATAGACCTCGTAAATTATTTAATTTTTGGAATAATGTTTAAATTTGCTAACAACCATTTTTCATAGTAGCAAAAATAGTCCTTGTAAATTACTTAATTTTTGGAATAATGTTTAAGTTTGCTAACAATTATTTTTCCTATTAGCAGAAATAGACCTCGTAAATTATTTAATATTTGGAATAATGTTTAAGTTTGCTAACAACCATTTTTCTTAGAAGCAGAAATTTCGTTAATTATTTTGTTTTTGGTATAATTTTTAAGTTTGCTAACAATTATTTTTCATAGTAGCAAAAATAGTCCTTGTAAATTACTTAATTTTTGGAATAATGTTTAAGTTTGCTAACAATTATTTTTCCTATTAGCAGAAATAGACCTCGTAAATTATTTAATTTTTGGAATAATGTTTAAGTTTGCTAACAACCATTTTTCATAGTAGCAAAAATAGTCCTTGTAAATTACTTAATTTTTGGAACAATGTTTAAGTTTGCTAACAACCATTTTTCTTAGAAGCAGAAATTTCGTAAATTATTTTATTTTTGGTATAATTTTTAAGTTTGCTAACAATTATTTTTCATAGTAGCAAAAATAGTCCTTGTAAATTACTTAATTTTTGGAATAATGTTTAAGTTTGCTAACAATTATTTTTCCTATTAGCAGAAATAGACCTCGTAAATTATTTAATTTTTGGAATAATGTTTAAGTTTGCTAACAACCATTTTTCGTATATATATAAATAAATAGTTAATTAAATTATTATATATAATTGAGCAGCCCTATATAGCCGTTCACAACCCTGCAGGTGGAAATCTTGGAATTCAAATCGTTTAGTGCAAGATTTCACCCACAGATGTCATTATTAGTTCACTTAAAACGCGTTCTTTTTTTTTGCTTTGTATTATTTAAATTATATAAAGTTTTTATATCGCTTTTCTCAAGTGGATTCGTAGATCAGTGTGTAAGCCGTCCGAACGTCGCGCATGAAAATTGGGGCATGGTATCGAATCCCACAGCTTGAGAGAATATTTTTTGAAAATTAATTGTTTTTACACATAATAAAATAAAAATGTCATGATTTCAAAAATTCACTCATGACGTCAGAGAAAAATGAAGAAATGAATTAATGACGACAGCGGGGCAGGATGGGGGGGAGGGGGACCGTCTTTCTTGACGTCATCGAATAGGCGAAATCGCGACCATAATATACAAACGAAAAAAGTATCTCTTTAGTATGAATAAAAAAATGTTGACAGCGTGGCTGGGGCGGAGGAGGGGAAGGGGAAATCGGGGACAATTTACAGACAGACGGACAGACAGACGGACGGACGGACGGACATTAACGACTATTAATATATAGATTAGAATCAATAGGATTAGCGTTTATAAAAATAATATATTTTTGTAAAATAAACGAATGACTCACATTCTTAAAAATATTTTATTTTCTTTTTGATGTACTCGTGTACATAATTTTCATTTGTCTATTACAATCATTTTAATGGAAAGAAACAACGAAATACAAAATAAAACAACAAGCCTAGTTATCATTCGTTTTAATTTAAGTGAATACATTTTCGAACCCTTTTATGTTTTCAAATAAGGAATACAGATAATTTGATAAAGAAATTTTCTTAATAAAAAAGTTGCCAGTTTGCAATATCTACATAATATTTTCACTGTCAGTCACTGTTTTTTTTAAAAAATTAGAATGCATTTCAAATTAATTCATTTTACGGAATCTTTGTTCGAAAATACAAATTACTTCAGCGGATGCACATGCAAGTAAAACGTGTTTTGCGTATTTTGTGTCAATATTTTATTAAGGTATATTCAGAATGTCATTGAACTTATTCAGTGTGAAAAAATATGCATCTGTGCATGTCGTTGCACAATCCTTAAATTATACCCGGTTTTCAAGTTTTTTTTTTCATGAAATAAAAGACTAGCAGGTATACGAAATACCTACACAAAACAATGATAATGGAATAAATTTTTAAATATAATAGCATATTTATGTAAACTAAAATAAAAAACGTTTTTCAGTAAAATTTTAATGGTTGGAAGATTTATTATTGATAACACATTTACTCTGATATTTGTATGTTATTTATTATGCTCTAATTTTTTAAATTATAAACACTGAACGCTACATTTTGTTTGGATAAAAGAAACCAAAAGAATGGATAGTATGACAGTCAAAATTGCTCAGCCTGCAAAAAACAAAATACGAATTTACCAATATCTATTGTTAAAATCCAGCTGCGGTAATAGATTATCCACAAAGAAGTGGAGCAAAGGTGTTTTTTTTTCAATTGAAAACCAAAGTTAATTAAAAAAAAAACAATGCATGGACTTAATACAGTGGCGGACTTAGCACTTGGATATAAGTTTTCATATAAGTGTCGCAAAGTTTATTCGAGATTTTTGTATTTCCAATATCTTAATAGGTATGACCTAAAATTTCGAAAGCATTCTAATGAAAGCATATATTGAAGAACATTTCATTTATTATTTATTAAAAGAAAAACAGTTTTTGCGTTTTTATGAGAACAATACGTTAAATATAAATATTTATTGAAAACGGTTTGAGTTTAATTGGTTATTCTTGGATCCCTAAAATTTGGAGGTCCTAAGCACGTTCCATGCATTTATAGGGTAATCCCCGTCACCATCCACATACATATATATATGTAAAATAAAGTTTTTTTTGTGACAAACAGTATCCCTGCATTTGCAACACTTATTTTTATTGTAAATATTATTTTTGGAAGTGTACACCCAAGGACGTAAGAAAGTACACAAGGACGTAACCCACAAACATCTAATTTTACAGAAGGAACAAAAAACGTGTTTTGGTTATTTTCGGCGATATGCAAATTATGAAATAAACACAACCTTGAAGCGCACGGAGACTTCTAAACTGGTGTTTAATTGACATAATCTAATATTAATTTAAGAAATTGTCTAGGAAAAACCTTTTTTCAGTCTTTTTTTTGATTTCAATTTTCACAAGCACATCGTTCTTCAAACTTTAATGCTCAATTTGGATACTAATTCGACATTTGCAGCTTACATCCTTTTGATAGAACGTGTATCAAGTTGGATACATTGTGATTATCAAAAAAAGATGCTTTGAAAAAACTGTGGGTTACGTCCTCTTTCCTTTCCACAGTCGATATATTTTTTAATTTTTTTATTTAAAAAAAATATTTGACATTACAGCTTACGCCAATGCGTCAAAATATTTTTAAAGTTTTAAAGTTGAAAGATCATACGAGATATATTCGATGAGAATTTTTGTAAGTCACATGAAATTAACTCAAGGGGAATTGACGTCACAAACAGTCATGTCTTAGATCTCAATTGAAAAATTGAAAAAATCCAATTTGACATTGTGACCTTACCGGGAATCGAACCCGGACCCCCCTGATCGGTAGAGCAAGCTCTAACCAACTAAACCACAGCGGGCTATAATATATATAACATTTTTACTTTATACCTATATTAATATATCTTTTTAATTTATATTTTAAACACCTTTTTTGTTGGACTGCGAGGTATACGATCTAAAATATTAAAAAAATATATATTTTGGTGCAAAGTTACCACATTTACCAATATACCAGTAATAATAATGAAGATCTGTTTGTTCCTAGGTTAACGATATATAATCTATATATATAAAACAAAGTCGGGTTATTTACACCACGTATATCTCGAGAATTACTCCAAGGATTTCAATGATATTTGATTTATAAAATTCTTATTTACCTAGAATAGCAGAATAAGCATTAAAACATCGTAAAAATATCACGGAAAAGAAATTATAAAGAAAATTAATATCTTCATACAGAATAAGATTTTTGAATGACGAACAGCAACAAATGCTAAAATGTCGTAAGCTGGTTTCAGAAAAATCCACCAGATCGCACTGTTTTCTATATTTGTTTGTTTTTGCTTCTTTTGCATACGATTGGCTTATAAATAATTTTAAATTTAGAATATGGATTAGAATAAAAGAAATCGATGATATGAAATGAAAACGAAAGAAAATCGGATAATATTGAAATAAGGTTATGTTTATAATTAGGTATGATAAATTTTTGACAACAATATTTTGCACAAACGTTGCTTTGCTCTGAGATGACACTTTATTACACTTGGAACGCTATATCGAAGAAATTTTAACGTCAAAAGCAAAGCGATGCGGTTTCTGATCACCCGAATGCTCTTGGTCGCATTTACACAGTTCATCCGAAAAATGACGAATGTTTCTACTTGCATGTCAAGAGCTCAATTTGCTTGAAAATTATACTTATTGGGACATGCCAATCACTGAAGAAATTGTTTCTGAATCTCCATGTCAGATACGCACATTATTTTCTATCATTATTTTGACATGCTTCACATCTAACCCATGTGAGCTGTGGAACAAGTTCAAGGATGACATGTCGGAAGTCATTTTACATCGAATTCGTGTCAGTTCAAGGAATCCCGATCTCGAGGTGAATGAAGAGATAAATAACCAGGCTTTGATTTAGATCGAAGACATGTGTTACCTCATGTGAGGCATTTTGTTAATCAAGTTAGGAATGCCAACTTTAAACTAAATCGAAACTAAATCTTCAATATCCATTTAAAAAAAAAACTTTTAGGAATTTATGTCTCATGTTCATCACCGTCGCTAAAATATATACTGAAATGTGAAAAGACGAATGAAAGTACATAAAATCAGAAGGTATGTAAAAAAAATCAGTATACTTTTCATGTATATTATATTGTTATAGAATACTATCAAATCATTATTTTATTTTTGATCCCCATATACAGTCAATCCTGTTTTTATGTGGTTTTTTTATGCGATTTCGAAGTAATGCGGTTTTTTAGAAATGCATTTTTTTAGATGTACCATATTTTACGATATAACTTGGCGAAGAAAGGTTTGATACCTTTAGCGAAAATTATATCGACGAATTACTTACAGATAAAGCTATAAGTGACGAAGATGTTCATAATTTAAATTTAATTATTGACAAAAAACCAGAAAACAATGACAAACTGAAAGAAATTCCAGTTTCTTCACTGCAAAAATAATTGAAGAAGGTATCCAACTTTTCAGTAAATTAGAAGATCATTTCTTTCTAAATGATTCAAATTCTGATCGCGCATTCAAGTTTCAACGATAACTTTAAAATATATATATATGGGTGTAACAAACTGCATAACCAATTAATTATCGAAAAAGAAAATCTGAACAAACTCTGATCACTAATTTCATTGTTAGAAAACAGCCATAGTTTTATGAAATCGATGCGCATACTATTTCTTCCGAAAAAGAGTGATTTAGAACCACATGCTTTAAAACACACATAGAATTTTCATACAGTGATTATTTTTTAATATTTTTACGCCGTGGTTTTCCCCTTATTTTCATATACTTTGCGATTTAGTGTATATTTTAACTCGCTGTTTCAAAGTTATGCGGATTTTACAATTTAAGTAACGCACCCCAATTTTTGTATGGAAGTCAAGTTTTTTTATGCGATTTTTTTTGTTGCGATATTTCGTGGAACGCATCTACCGCATAAAAACAGGATTGAATGTATAACTGTTGGTATGTGTGGAACATTAAACAAAAAAAAAATATTTTTTTTTCTAATGAAAGATAATCTCATAAATATAATATTGAAGATTTAGAAAATGTTGCGTTCTTTGTTATAATGAGAATTTATATCATTTGGTAATATAAAAAATATGAAAATTTAGAATGAACTTTCGTAAAATTATAAAAAAGTATTATTTGAATAATTTTGAAAAGATCCCTGTCATTATGTTGGTGACATGCATAGAGAACAAATTTATCCTACCTAAATTTAATAGTCTTTGTTTGACAGTTACTGTCAAACAAAAGTAGTCGTTTGTCAACATTGTGAAGATGTAATTTTATTATTTAAAATACAGTGAAATAAAGAGGTATTAGCTATGCCAAGTATTTCTAAACCAATCAGTAAGAGTGCTCGGAATGGTTTTCTAAGAGTCTTTCAGTTCTGTGAACATGAAAAATCTGAAAAAAAAACAATAATTCCCTTCGGGTCGACATTTCGAATCATTTCGAACTGTCAATGGCGTCGTATTCCAAACATTTCGTGCCGCATGTCAATAGCTCAATTTGCTTGAAAACTAAACTCATTGGGACATGACAATCGCTGAAGCAATTGTTTCTGCGTCTCCAAGTCAGATACGCACATTATTTGCTATCATTTTTTTGACACGCTTCCCATCGAATCCACGTGAATTGTGGAAAAAGTACAAGGATGACATGTCCGAAGACACTTTACACCGAATTTGCGTCAGTTCAGGGAATCCCGATCTCGAGGTGAATGAGGAGATACATAACCAGGCGTTGCTTTTGATCGAAGATATGTGTTACCTCATGCGCTGCATGATGCGTCGCCAGATCGAGGAATGAACGACGCTTTCAATCGAGAATCGGAACGTAAACGTGAATATGATCGAGATGCATTGAACCAATCACTTCGAACGAATGTACCACTGTTGAACCCCCAACAGAAAGTGTACGATACTTTAATGAAGGCAATTGATGAGGGAAATGGTGGCTTATTTTTCCTCCGCATTGGAAGCACTCAACCGAACTATGAAAGATCAGCGCAATGACTCAAATGTTTTGGAGGCGCAATGATTCTACTATCTGGCGATTTTCGCCAAACACTACCAGTTATTCCAAGATCGACCGCTGCCGATGAAATAAACGCTTGACTTAAAACATCGACTCTGTGGCGCTATGTTAAGAAACTTCAGCTAACGACAAACATGCGAGTCGCATTTCTAAACGACCATCTGCCGCAGATTTCTCCAAGCATTTGCTGACTATCTGTAACGGCCGTGTTCCTGTCGACGAATCGAAAGGATTGATTTCGTTTTTGCCGAATTTTTGAAATTTCGTCTCATCATTGCTAATCACAAACATCATAATTGGTTGAGTGAACGAGCAATTCTTGCAGCAAATAACAAAGATGTGGATCATTTCAACTTCACAATTCAAAATCAAATCGTTGGTCCACTGCATTCCTTTAAATCTATCGACTGTGCCACGTGAATAACATCATTTCAATGTAATTAAAATACTTTTCATTTTTAATTTTGCACATTTATTGAACTTAATTCATTTTGAGTATTCATTCAAACTGAATTTAACTCATCCAATAAATTAACACATTATTTATTGATTCTGAGGCGGTACGAAGTTCGTCGGGCCAGCTAGTATTATAATATAATATGATAAAGCACTTTTGGTTTAGAAACATACAAGAGAAACATTCTCTTTTTCGTCAATACATATTATGTACTTACATTACATTAAAATAATGAACTTGATATTTTTAAATACCAACATATTATTATCTAAACAGACTTTATCGAAGAAAGTCTTGATTTTGGATGATAAGGCGAGCCTATCAAGATTTATAAGGTTATATTGAATCACAATATAAACACGTTTTAGATGTACGTACGGTCAATATATCAAAGAGCAGCGGTTATCAAACTTCGGGCCGATGGTTGATTTCATTTTACGAGAGGTTATCATGGCTGACGAATGTATAAATGTTGAAACGAATAATTTTATTTATAGCACAGGCTTAGTGAATTATGTTTTTATCTGCTGTATTTATGTATAAAAAAAAATGTTCTATGTAAAAATTTTCTACAAGCAATCATCTCAACTTTTGTCAGTTTTGAGTTTTTTGATGTTATGAATTCAGAATTTCAATACACACATATTCCTTTAACTAGAATCCCAAAAAATGTATATTTCATGATTTATTTACCCTATTACAAAAACGATTTGTTAAAAAAAATAATAAGATCATGAGTTACGTTTTGCACGAAGGAGATGATGGTATTGATAGAAACGTCTTTGCTTCCTTCGTTATTCTAGTGTAGAAATTTAAAAAAATCGATTCTTTCTTTTTTATATTTTTCTAAAGTATAGACATTTGAGAGTATGTCCGTAAAAGATTTTTTCAAAACTTTAATTATTTACCGAGTTACAGCGATTTTGGTAACGCAGCAACTAAGCTGATCCAACCGGAACAGATCGAAACTCAAAACTTTAAACGCGTTTTTCTCGAAACTACTTTTTTCAAGCTGACGTACATAATATCTCAAGTTATACCTAACCGATTTATTTGAAATTTTGTGTGAACCTTCTATATACACCTTTCTATAGCCCGTAGCAGATTTAAGTCAAAATTTTATTTTTTACTATTTTAAAAAAATTTGTTTAAAAAACGTAAAAATTCATTTTTTTTCAAACGGCTGCCATTTTCTGAAAAAAAAATTTTTTTACTTCTTCGAGGTAGGTGCTATAGCGACATTTTTATTAATTAAGAATCCATTTTTTTTTCAGATGACCAGAAGGGTTGGAATCGTGTACGTCAAGACACCATCTTTTTTTGCACTCACTTTACCAGCCGATAACTTTTCGAGTTTAGAATTTTTTATTTTTTTATATATTTTTAAAATATAAATAAATGAATGGTAAAAAAATGGATACTAAAAATTTTCTTTGTTTATTTTTTACAGAGCTCAAAAAAACACCCAAAATTCGCGCTTCTACACTAGAATACCCCCTTAACTTCATCATAGATATTGAGGACAAAACCATTCCAGTGGTGTTTTAAGCAATATAAAGCGACAGCGGTAGAATAAAGTACATTTATGTGTCTACTTTTTGAGATACGAGGTTGTAGAAATCTACCGATAGTATGTATTTTTAAACAAAAAATATTGTAGGTTCTGTTATTTATATCTAAAGGCAAGTTCATATGTATAATATGCAAAGCTTTTTTTAAAAAAAACAGGTGCCGGTACTCATTTTTCTCAAGTATTTTACTTTAAAAGTTTTCCCCAATCCATGTCCGTTACCAATGTGGGGCCTCTTAGTAGAGGTTTCTCGAAAGAACTTTTTACGAGAACTGCATGTTAATCAGTTGCTCGAACTTTTTTTTTTTTTACAGGTTAAGGATGGAATGATAGGGCTAGGACAGAACTAGTGGTTAACTAATCACTCTCGCTTCGCCTCGTTAATTTTTGGATTTTAAGAGTGGGAGAGAATTCAAATATCACAACCATCCACGTCTTCGAATAGAACATAACTTGAACATGAACCTCTGCGTTTGTAGAATGAAGAATATGACCCATTTCGTTCATGGAAATTTATTTAACTTTCAACACATTGAAAAAATGATTTTTCTTTGTCAATTTAAGGTACAGCTCGAATTTTTTCGCTGTTATTACTTTTTCCAAAATAAAAATATTTTCAATAGTTTTAAAAACAAACTAGTTTTTTTTTGCCAATATTGTTAAGAAAAAAGGTGCCGAAACGCTGTTCCACTGCCGTTACATGGAAATAAAAGCACTGATTATATGTAATATCCGTATGATAATGAAAATATTTAAGAACTCGTACAATTAGTGAAGCTACAATATATATCTATAGCTTTATATGTACATGCAACTGAAGTTGGGATACGTGTAGTGATGTGTGTAGAAGTGGCGTCAAATACACAAATCACTTCCGTACAAAAGGTTCCGCCATATTGTACACTATATAGAAAAATTCGAAACTTAATATAATTTTAAAATGGTTGATTTATAAATACCAATCTAGCTGAGTGTCCATGTAAAATAATTTAGCCTTTATTACTGTACTATGCGATTCAAATGAAGCCAAACAAACAAATCTTTTTTTTGTATCAGTGTTGTTAATTAAAAAATATAAAGATACCGGTTTATTGAGATAAGATAGCAAAACAAAAATTTCTTGTTTATCAAGAGAAATAAATATGGCCAAATTAAATGGCAAGTTTGGAAATAAAAAAAGGTTGTCCTTTACCATTTGTTCCAAAAATTATTACACATACATATTAAACGAATTTTTTTCTAAATCATGTTTTTTTCTTATTTTCAAGAACAGCGGAAAGGCCCAATAGCGTATTTATGAAGGTCAGACAATGAATCACTATTTATGTTTTTGAGTGCCTGTATTGCAGAAAAAATATTTCACATTTGAAAACCGCTAATACCTAAAAGAAACGGCTCTAAAATATTGAACCAGCTCAATTCGTCATAATAAGATAAAATGATTCATGTTATTGTAAAAATAAATTACACAACGATCGCGATGAGCTAAGCGGTGGGCCGCCACTACGTTAATAAGGGGCTAGCTTAACCACAGCCAACGTTTCCTCTAAGCTGCGTGACTGCGCAGCCGCGCAGCAGTTGGGAAGCCCCCGCGCACTCATTCCGGGTTGGCGCGCACTACAAGACAGTTGGTCAATTAATATTTGATCGGTCCGCGCAGCCTTTGAAATTTCCGCGCAGCTAACCTCTTGATTTAGAGCATAGGTTCCCAACCTTTTCGGGTGACAACCCCTTTTTATAAAAGTCGTGACTAGCGACCCCCCCCTCGAGGAATTTGAAATCCTCGATTTGCTATATTTTTCCCCGGATTGTCTACGAAACTCCTTTTTTTTTTTAGTTCACAGAGGAATTAAAAATTTTCGATTTGCTATATTTTTCCCCGGATTGTCTCCGAAACTCCTTTTTTTTTTAGCTCACAGGGGAATCTGAAATCCTAGATTTGCTATATTTTTCAAATCTCCAAAATCAAAAAAAGGTGGTGACCCCCTAGGTTGGAAACCCGTGACTTAGAGGGAACTTTGAGTCCACAGCTATTCGCTATGTGCTAGTGAAGTGGTGGATTTTTTTAATTTCGCAATTAAACATAAAATAATTATTATCAATAGCTTAGAAAAGTACTTACCTACTTCAAATTGCAAGAGTGACGAGTTCTAAAATTGACGCAGAACTATTATTTTAGATAAAATTTCATGCTTCATACATTATTCTGTGTATATCTTTAATAATATTATGCATTTCTAAATTGGAAATACTTTTATAAAAGGATATTGTTTTTTTTAATTCAACAAGAGGCTCGTCAACTTAAGTTATATTTAACAAGGGGCTCTCGCGAGCCCATCCGAGTCCCCTGGATGAGCTTAATCATTCGCGTACATATCATAAAATTTTGGATTCCATTATAACTGTTTCAAAAAAACAATCTAATAAATAAAATAAAAATGTTTACTGTGTCATTTATAAAATTGTTTAATGTGTTTGGTTGAGCTTTAACTGAAATACTGATTAAATAAAATGCCTGAAATTACGCGACACCGTGTTTATTATGTGTAACTTATAAGACATGTGTTGAGCTACATAAATAATATTGTTAAGAGTGAATTATAAATGATTGATGATACATCAGTTTTCGTACTATGCTAATTTCCACCTACGTCTAAATAAAGTATACACCATTATTTTCGTAAATTTAATAAGTTTCTATTTTCGGCGGTAATGTAAAGTGACACAAGGATAAAATTTATTCAATAACAGCTGGACAATGAACACAAAGTATTTTTTTTTAATTAGCAAATATACATTGTTAAAAACTATGATTCAATATATTTCTTACATAAATTGGAAGGTATTATTTCTATACGATGTCAAATTTGTTTAATTTGTTTAACAGCCGGGGCCGCTAAAGTCAGCATCCTGGTATTGTTAAGTAAAACAATTGATTAAATGCTAATTAGGCAATAAATAATATTTGATTGTATTTTTTAACGTATCACTATCGTCAACTTGAACGCGTTGAAAATGTTACATTTTTGTTGAAGGGATAAATTTTCTACGGTTAAACCATTACGAAATTGAATTGAAATTCATACATGAGTTGGCGGTGAACTAGTTCAGTAGTTTGTTGAATTACATCATTTTAAAAAATGGCAAGTGGCTTTAATTGAATAATATAAACTTTATGCACTACTTGTTGCCGTCGCACCCAGGAGATTACGCATTATGCCACTCTACACGCAGATGTCTTCACTTACGTTAAAACTAAAGAAAAAATTTGTAAACGAAGCGTATTTAAATTTATTTCTCATTTTAAAACACATCAGGAAGAGTTTGTTCTGTAAAGCGACCAAAAATTCTTACACACGACGCTTAGATAACTTTACTTGATAATAGGGTAAAGATATCAACGTATTTTAGTTATACAGTTTAGACACTGAACTGTTTAGTAACAGAAAACTGTAGAACTAAAATACGTTGATATTTTTACCCTATTATAATGGAGTTCTACCAAGTAAATGCCAAATCAATAAATAACTTTACTTAAGTTTGAAAGTATACTCAACCACTTAATCGTTTGTTAAAGCGGCTGTGTGCACAGTTAGCTGTTGTCTTTTTTTCATACTTATACAAGAGATTTCATGCTTACAGACCAGGAAAGAAAGTACGAAGAAAGGATGCAATTACTATATTATTAACCACTCGGTGTTTAATCATTTTAATTAATTACAGTATACTAAACTTGATAAAGCAACAAGAACTGAATGCCACTAATAATATATAACAAAAAATAAACGTGTCTGATTCTTTTTTATAATACATGTAATTATTAATAAAAAATATCAATATATCAAACTAATACAACATTTTTTTTTTGCTTTCAAAATAGAATGTTTTATTTCTTGAGTCAATTACATGTAAAAGCATTTATTTTAAATTTTAGATTCAACTAGTTTTACTTGTTTTGAGAGTGCTCGCATTAAGTTTTCAGTTACATAAAGCAGGGATGGCAAACACGTGGCACGCTTTCCGAGCCGTGTACGGGGATTTTTGTTTATTTGCAGCGAAGCCCAACTCTGCTTTTAATCAAATTTCATTGAAACACAAATCAAAAATGAAGTATAAGCCTTCCAGTCTCATTTTGTCATTTTGTTAATACCAAAGATATATTTAGTATTAATACTTAGATATTATACGTTGTATAATTATTTTGATACATGTACTTATTTTTATGTAATGTAGACAGTACTTTACACTTTTTAGGCAGATTGATTTTTATTTGCCATCCCTGCCAACAGTGGGTTGCCAAAAAGTTTACATGTAGCTCGCTTAATCTTAGAGCTATTCGCAGTGTTCTGAGAAAAGGGGGATTTTTTTTATCACTCTTGCAAAAGTATATGCAATAGTTATTTAAATAATCGAATGTTACTTAGTATACTTATATTTTGTAACAATACTCAATATGCCGTACAGTAATTAATAGCTGAAAAATTACTATTGTTAGTAAATGGCTTTTAGAAATGAAAAGGTTCTCCACCCTTGTACTAGTGTATGACTTTTTACAACAAGCAACATGGAATTAACTGACATTTTTTAAGTATTTTAAGCTATGAATGGGAACTGGTCTTAAATAGTCCATGTTTTTATTTAATAAAGAGATCAAACTGAAATTCGACCTAGTTTCTGTTTTATTTGCATTATTTTCATTTTACTCAGCAGGTTTATTCTCTAAAAGGAATCAAGTTCAAAATATCCGTAATGCTTAATTTACAAATCTTGTTAGGATGGATAACATTTTGACACTATCATTTACATTCACAGCATTTACATAATGTTCTCAAAACATATCCAAACTTTGCACCTCATGATCGATAAAGAAAATATGATACTATCCTCGTGTTATTGCTTAAGCAAATTTTAAAGATGTCTTTGAATGATTTTTAGACATTTTTTCATCATTTCAGTGAGCCTCACAAAATAAACCGTATAGATATAAAGCTTCTCTTCATCTAAAACCGGTATTAAAGCAACAGATGAGGATGAAGAAAAACAAATGAAGGAAAGTAGTATAAGAGGATTCAAACTATGTTATTTCTTGGCGCATCCAGCTATTACAATCGTCCAAAGTAGTGGCTACAAAACTTAAATTGATAATAGATATTGTTTTAAGCTGCGATAAAACACCTTAATTTGTAACAATATATTTTAGTTTCTTTGGTTCATTAAAAATTAAAATTTTATACTCGTTGGAAATTCTAGTTTATTATCAATAATTTATTTTGTAGGTATTTTTAGTATAGAATTAACCGATTGTTTTTTTTTATTGTTACTTGTGAACACACAAAAAATTACACGAGATTTAAATTACAGTTTGTCTCGGAAAAATCGATATAAAAATTAGACCAAGATTGCAATTTGCCTGTCTGTCTTAAATATGCATTTACGACTAATTTCATACATACTTATTACAGATTTGCTAACTGTTTTTTTTATTAAATGACATGTGCAGAGTGACTGCAGGTGGAGTCACAAAAAATTCTCACGAAAATTAATGCAATTAATTAATAGATAAGTACAGGTACAAAAAATATGATAAAATCACTGGTAAATATTATGGTGTATATCGAATGTGGAAAGGAAAAAGGACGTAACCCACACATATCAAATTTTACAGGAGGCACAAAAAACGTGTTTTGATGATTTTGGGCCATATGCAAATTATGAAATATACACAACCTTGAAGTGCACGTAGACTTCTAAACTGGTGTTTAATTGACATAATCTAATATTAATTAAAGAGATTGTCTAGGAAAAACCTATTTTTTAGTCTTTTTTCTTGATTTCAATATTCACAAGCTCATCTTTTTTCAAACTAAAAAGCTAAATTTAGGTACTAATTCGGCATTTGCAGCTTACATCCTTTTGATAGAACGTGTATCAAGCTTCATACATTGTGATTATCGAAAAAAGCTGTTTTGAAAAAACTTTGGGTTACGTCCTTTTTCCTTTCCACAGTTGACATGCTAATCGTAACAAGGTTCTGTACGTATTTTATTTTAAAAAATGTAAGAAATCACTTCTTACAATATCAATTTTAAAATCATGAAAGTTGATCGCGATTATAATAATACTTTAAAGTTTATAAATTTCAAATAAATAGTAATTACCGTTTTCAATGTCTACGATTTTTTCTAATAAGTCCGTTACATACAAACAAACTAAAATTAAATGTTGTATCGGCATCGTACTTTCGTTTATTTTCGTTCTATCGGATACCAGAAAGGTGTTATTCTTTCTTTACAAAATAAACAACAAAAGTACGACAATTTGTGTGTGGCGAGCAGAGAAAAAGAAGATATCAAAAGAAATTATTCGCCATTATATCGATACAAACAATGAAAGAGAAACTAAATTATGTTTCAAAAAATAATGACTGGTCTGAGATTATTTGAAATTATTTGAAATTATTTCCAATTTGTAACAGTTCCTTATGTTTGAAAAAGAAAACAAATGCTACTATATAGTTTAAATGTTACTGAACTTGATTTTGGAAATATATGTTACATTATTTTTTTACTGTTCTGTAAATATTATTTCATTTTAAAACTTGCATACACAAAATATTCTGGGTTATAACCACCTGGTCAACGTCGTTGGCTTCCACGGGCTAGTATAATAGTACAAAGTGTTTAATAAAATGATTTTTCAGTTAAATTATGGAACTGTTTCCATAAAAAAATCTTTTTGATCCAAAAAACGAGTCGCCGAGCGGGCAATGAAGTAACAAACCACTAGTCTAAGCCCACCATTATCGTTCTATATTTTATCCCTTCCCTGAAAAAAGATGTTGAGCGATTGCATAACCAGCAGTTCTCGTAAAACAATAACAATGATAAAAAAAAATATTTGTGCACATATTTAACATCGTAAGCGGATATATATAATATTTGTATTTTAATGTATCGTAAAACAACATTTCTCAATTGTCTTTTTAAAAAAATATTAAAATATCGTATTTTTTTATTTATTACAATAGATGTATTATAATTGATTAGCTAAGATTCATTCTTCGGATTTTTTTTACACTCCTTTGTAAATATTAGATGCATTTATTGAAGTTGCAAGCTTTGCCTTCCAGACTGACTGGATGGAGGTTTATTAAATTGATTTAAATATTTTTATGTTTAATGATGCCAGTACAAAATTGTAGTGTAATTTAGTTTGGAAAAAAATATAAGCAGATAATTTATTCAAGATTTCTACTTTTACCAATAAGTAAAACGTAATATTAGTTGTTTGCATATATACAACTTTTCGATCTCTTAAGCCACCGATTTCGCTTTTAGTTAGACAAAGTTATGAAAAAATAAGTCATAATCTGATCGAGTAAAAAAAAACTGAATGTTGCTCCGTTGAACTTCAATTTCATTTCTAACTCATAAAAAATTTAATACGGCCATGTTTCGCAAGAAGCAAACGTGCCAAAATATTTAACCCCGGATATAATACAATATTATATTTAATTGTCAGACAAAAAACAGGCACGTTTCAACGGATGTTTCATAAACCAAATTGTAATGTCTCGATAACTTTCAAAAAGTTGTCAATTTTTAAATTATAAATAGGCGGTTAGAGTAGTAGCGATTACTAATATGAATTTAAAACAATCAATCAATGTCAGTTTTGAGACGAAATAAATTGACGTTGATAAACTGATAAGTGCTCACTTTCTTAAATGTAACTGTATGAGCATAGTTAAAAAATATAAAAAATCAAAAACACATGTTACATGTACATTAGAATCTTGATTATACGGATTTTCAATTATCCGAATTGAAAAACTTTGATATTTTTTTCGCCATCTATTGAAATTATTTTGTCTTAATATTCTCCGGCGATCAAGTGTTCCCCTCTCTAGTCTCAGTAAAAAACGTATTTTAAGACTATTAAAATAATGAACTACTTGAATGGCAAGTGGACACCGGTGTCCGGAACATATGTAAGCGAACACGGATGTCCAAGACATTTAAAAAATCAAATACTTGGTATTCTAATAGAGTATAAGCAATATTTTGATGTATATGTATAGTTCTATCTATACTGAGTCAATGAAGGTTTTTAAAATATCGAATTCAAGTGTAAATTAGGCAAAATTATTTCTCTCAAAAACACGCAGTATCTCTGGGAAATATTAACAATTTATTTCCGCGGTATTCAAACGGTTAATAAGAAGTCTTTTAGTTAGTTGTATACGACTATACAAATAAGGCATGGATGAGTAGTAAATTTTTTAAGCAGTTCAGTCCAGAGGTGATTTTTTTAAGAGGGACATAGTTCTGTTGTTGCAACACCGTTTAAATCCATCAAATATTCCGGCGTCCCGGACGTCCGTCGGGTACTATCCATAGGATGTACTCGGTGGAACTGAGGGATGCTGGCATATCATGGGAGGAAGTAAAGCAATTGGCGGGAGACAGGGAAACACGGAGGTGCCGCGTGGCGGCCATATGCTCCACATAGGGAGCGAACATGGCCAAAGAAGAAGAAGAATTTTACTAGATTTTTTTGACGTTGTCATGTTATCCGGAAAATAAGGTCTCCAAATTTTATTACGCCTGGGACCTCCCCATGTTCTCAATCCTCAACTGTAAATAGGTTTTTACAATGATTTTTGCTCAATTTACGGTTTTATTATTTTGAGTGTTAAATTTTAATCCCAAAAATATGTATTTTTAAAACAACTGAAGCTAGATAATTAATTAATAAAACGTCTAAATGTAATTTTAATCAACATTATTTCTTTAACACAACTTCAAATCCAACTATGTTAACAAGGTGACCTTGCACCTGGTAATTTCTGGTTGTGTATACAAAATTTATCAAGTGATCAATCTCCATCACCTTACCATATCCAACTTATAAAAAAGATGTCAAATTAAAGAAATCAAATATTTGTATCGGCTGTCCCTTTTGAAGCAGTACAACTAAATGAAATCAAACTTTTTACTAAAGTTGGTTTTAGTGAGTATTGCTTCATTACTATATTATTGACGTTAAAAAGAATTTAAGTTCACAGCAGTGGCAGATTATCATATAAGTGAATGAGGCGCGCGTTTGGGGCCTCCAAATTTCAAGGGCCTCGAAAATAGTTTACATTATACAACCCATATAATTTTTGTTGAAATTTGAATAGATTTTTATTTTTTTACTTGGAATTTTTTGACAATTTTATATTATACAAAAAACATGGCCTCCAAATATTATTGCGCCTGGGGCCTCTCGTGTGCTTAATCCGCCACTGGTTAACAGCAATAACATAGTATTTTACAACCTACTGATAAACGTTAATTTAAAAATTAGAATAGCTACTGTATTCGAATCTTTCGTATTGAAGTTTATATTTAGAGGATTTTGTCTGAAACAATTGATAAAAAACCGGCATTGGTTATAATTTTAGAAAATGGCATAAAATTAGACAGACAGTAGGTATGCGAGAAACAAAAAAAATGTGCGGCCGCGAGGACACGAATTCGCTGGTGCGTAAATTTGGGTCGCTTTGCGTACCGTCAGTGATCGTTGAACATTGTCAGCTTGCCAGTTACATGTAAAACGGTTCTGCATCACCTAGCAACATGCTAGCGTCAGAAATAATTATCGGAGTCAGCTGTAAGCGCCCCTCTGCGCAAAGCCAATAATTACATATAATGAAATTTAAAACGTTTATTTTTCTACCGTTAAAACATAAATTATAGTAAAAAAAAAGTGAATTTACTGCAATTCAATGTCGGTGACTATTTAAAAATGGACCGTTGAATTTCACGATATTCTCAATTTTGGCATATACATAGTTGCAACGCATCATTATGTTAGGTATGTTAGACTAAGTTTTTATCGAAAACTAAAACTTTTAACATTAATCACTTTCTATATATTACAATATGGATTCACATCTTATTAAAAGGGATTATACAATAATATTAGATAACAGGGAAACGAGTAAAGCCTGCCAGCACCACAAACTAATGTCTTGGATCTAAATTCAACGATCATTCGATGTGTATTATATTTATTGCCATGGTTATGGTTTTGGGCTCATAATGTTTGAATACTTACATTAGTAACATTGGAGAATTTTATTTTATAGGATAAAAATATTTTAAATTTCAACTTATAAATCTTATATCAGGGCGTGTTGTCAGATGAGTCAGAAATTGTCATTTTAAGATACAGCCAAAACAAAGTTTAAAATACTTGACTGCACACCCCGTAAACTTTAAAATATGTTTAACTTTCTCAATATGGCTTAACTGACAACACACATAGAAAGAGTATTTTATTTTAATCGATTAACATTGATATTTTATTTTCAATGTTTTTTGACTAACCTGAAATACGATTTGACAATATACCAAATACTGTTAGTTTTTTGAAATCATATGAAATAAACTCGGTTAATATTATTTAGTTAAATAACATCAACAACACCCATGTACAAGATGTACAATGTTCAATTGAAACATTCTTAATTTGATATTGATAATGCCGGGAGTTGAACTAATAATCCGATTTGTAGGGTGAAGCTCTTCCCACAAGAGCAAAGAGACTGACAAATTAATAATATTAAATTTATTAAGGCGAACGCGTACGTATCATATTATCTTTTTTTTAGATTTTCACTTGCAGGAAAAAACAGATTTTACAATTATATTAACGAAATTATTAAATGTATTTTCTTATATTTCAGTAAATTATAATTGGTACGTAATAATGTCGACCTGTGTGGTCGAGTGGTCAGCGTTGTTGGCTTCGGCTACGGAGGGCACGGGTTCAAATCCCGGTACGGGACAGTTTTATAAATTGATTTTTCAATCGATTTATGAATTTCTGTTCAAAGGCATGGATGTATGTGATGTGTTAAATTCCCCCCTCTCACCCATCCTATCTTATGAACTTTACTCTCTTTGGAAAGAGAGAGGTTGAGCAACTGAGTAACAAGCAGTTCTCGTAGAAATACTTCTGTTGAGATAAACTCCATTAGGAGTCCAAAACTGACTTAGATGAATGGATGTTGGTTTTTCCGTATGAATATTTTCATTTACTAGTTAAATAAAGGGACATAGATATATAATTATGCGTAACTATCAAATATGTAACCAATCATGTTACAAAGGTAATTTTAAATAAACATCATCCATATAATAAGAGCAAAAAAAAAGTTTCAAACCAACAATACTTTCTAATAGTAATGCGATGTTTTTTCTTCTTAATCGTTTTTAAAATAATAATAAGTACCTGCTCGCATTAATATCATATTATATTATAGAACAGTCGGTAAAACATAATTGTGCGTCTCCAAAGAGAGGTGAAATTTTGTGACGTGATTCGGTCATTGTCCAGAGATCGTCAAACTTAATGACCAAACGAGACTAATATTAGTAGTAGGTTAAGTAGATACAATTGAATAAGACTGGGTGTTTGTGATGTCAATTGACATCATTTCCTCTCCTCCCATCCTTCTGATCCTTTAATAACTGGGTGTAGCAAAAGCGATTAGCCAACTACTAGTCCTGTTCTAGCCTTATCCTTCTTTCCCACTACTCACTTTGACAAAAGTGAGGTTGAGCGACTGAGTAACACACAGTTTTCGTAGATACAACTTCTGTTGTTGATACCTCCATTAAGAGGCCATATGCTTCACATTGGGAGTGGACATGGATTAAAACAAAAAAGTAGATAAAGCAGCTTAGATTTTTTGGAGAACAATAATTTTACAAGAAAAAATGACTTAATTGAATTTATAACGTGTTTTTAAATGTAGTGAAGAATTTTAATATGTGCTACACATTAAAAAAAAAACCTTTTCATTTCTGAAATTTCACAATATTGTGTACAGGGCCGGCTTGTAGCGTATGCATAGAGTGCGGCGCACACAGGCGCATAGGATTCGCGCTAAGATTTTAGCACAATCTACTCATTTAGATCTAGTTTTTCGAGCCAGACCTGATCGTGTATATTACATTAGCTTTCCAGTTTCTTACACATTTTAGATTATTATGCTTTGTAAATAATGATTCCTTGTTCATTTTTGTCGTGTCAATGTATTATTTGTATGATTAATCGAATTCATTGTTCAATAAAATATGTGTAGATGTTATATGATACAGAAAATAAACAAATTATATTTACAACTTCAATATTATTGAACCACTAGCACGAAGGCGAAAACTGCGGTTTGACCAACCAGATATTGCCCGAAGTCTAATAATCATTCAATTACATACCAAAGAAATGATCGAAATGGGACAATTATTATATTAGGAACCGACACCAATTTCCGCTGAACGTTGAAATCCCCAGACTTACATGTCAATCATTCGTCTCGCTTGTGTCAACCGAATCGTTTTCGATGTAATAGATTTTTATAGATTTGAATAATTTAAGATTCGCGACACACTGGACACACTTCCGTCATGTAAGTCTGTCGGTTCGGTGCAGGTACTGCATTAATGATATTATTTTATTACAATTAAATAGCATACACGACGTTATTAACATTCGATGTGTGTCGCGCTTTACGTATAATTTCATGATTTATTTCATTTTTAGTAAGGTTTGTATTCTGACAATAAGACAGCAAAAAAAATAATTCAAAACTTGTCAATTACAATCATATTGGAACTATACAAGTACATATTGACTTTTTAAACTATGTATAATATGTGAACCTTGGTGACAGAATTTTTAGCCATAACACGAATTTACATTAATACAAAGTAAGCTTTAACGCAAACGTGCCGCCTGTGTGGTCGAGTGGTCAACATCGTTGGCTACCGCTACAGAGGGCACGGGTTCGAATCCCAGTACGGGTAGTTTTATAAATTGATTTTTCAATCGTTTTATGAATTTCTGTTCAAAGGCATGGATGTATGTGATGTCTTGAATTCCCCCCTCCCACCAATTCATCAAGAGCGATTAGCTAACCACTAGTCCTGTCCTAGCCCTTTCCTTCTTTTCCTACTCTCTTTGGAAAAAGAGAGGTTGAGCAACTGAGTAACAAGCAGTTTTCGTAGAAACATTTCTGTTGAGATAAACTCCATTAGGAGTCCATATGCTCCATATTGGGAGCAGACATGGTAAAAAAAAAAGCTTTAACGTAAAAGGGCATTCTTTTTGTAATATTATTCTTTGACTATAAAGTAAAACGTTTGACAGTCAAAAGCTAATCAAAATCCCAAAATAAAATACGAATATTGTTTCACAATTATTTCTCCGTCATTTATATTAAAACTCAGAAACTTATGCTGTTATTTTGATATTAAATAAAAAAAATATTCAAACCCTGAACAGCTTGACCCGTGGTTAAATGGTATTCTTACCATAATGTTATTATATATTTTATTCTGATGGGGAATCTAGAGGTTTCCAAATCCTTTCCAAGTAATTTTCTCATTTTTTTATATTATTGAGATCATTAATATTTAATATGCATTTTTTTCAGGGCTTTGTAGTTGGGTAAAAAAAGAAGACTCCGACTCTAGAATCTTTTTCAATCATATCATTTCAACGTATACCATCAGACCATCCTTTGACAATCTAGCATGTAGTGGCAACAAAATGAACTCTTGTGGTTTGAATACACGTCATTATTTTATTTTTTTAAATAGATCTGTGTCGTAAGATTTTTGAGACTCCGGAAAAAAGCCACGACTCCGACTCTACAGCCCTATTTTTTTTTGCAAAATTGTCAAATATAACAATATCGTTTGAATTATTCTTTTGTAAAGTTGTTGCTTTAACGTTCATTGTAAATGATATCACGAAATTTATTATTGTTCGTTTGGCTAAGTATTTTATAACCATCATCACTAAAATGTTGCCATATCATATAGTCACGTCCAGCCCGATCGGAAGTGTATACTAACTTGTATGCCTTACTTGTATGTGACGACCATTTCCGTTCGCAACTGTCTCTGTGCCACTATGGAAATACTATGCAATGGTATGCTATTCACCATCAGTTCAATGCCATGCTCTTGGGTCAATTGGGCATCTATAATGCATTGTAAAGCAGATAAGCAAATACATGACTTACACACATTTGACTTTGAAACAAACTAGGTGATTTGTTGAAAATAACTTATTGCTCGTAGCAAATAAAAAGTTCACCTCGCCAAATTTTGGATATACAAATTATATAAAACTGCAAAATATCTTAAAATTGTCTATGATTAAGTATTATAATCGTGGAACAATTTGGTATGGTTGTGTATAGAACTTGCAGTACTCGTATTCATTGATTATTTTTAATAATAAATACTGGTTTTAAAAGAGAAAAAAAATGAAACAAAATGGAATATCGAATTTATAGAATCCATCACACAGTTTGCTAAGAGTTGTATCCATATTGATTAGCTTCATAATTTGATGATTCATTCAATGATGTATTATTATTTGAGAAAGTCGTAAGTTGTTTATGAAATACGCGCAATTATTAATATGATATATTTTTTAATGACAGTATTTCATATGTAATATCGGAATTTTGATTTACTTGCCCGGTATTGTTATCCAAATTGTCCCTTTTTTGCTATATTTTTCTGACATTGAATTTCCTATTTTTTAAGAAATATGCAGCTGCTGAATTTACAACCACCTTCTCTTGTATCAAGAAATACATGATGAAAAATCCAACAAAATCGGTTGTGCTACTGGCGCACTTAATTATTTTTTTAAAGATAATAGTGTATGATTGTAAAAAATAAATTTAACGTTAGTTGATATTCGCCTATTACTTAAAAGCTGACATCACAGTTAACCCAATGTATGCTTACTGCCATATACGCAAAACAGGTATGTTCTGTTATTCAAAAACTGCATTTTTAACTCCTGCATTCTGCGGGTAATACGAGGTGTAAAACACGATCGTATACTTAGTTTAGAGAACATGTGTACGACTTGTACAACAAGAATGAGTCAGCTTGCATTTCGGAAGTTAGGATTAAGCAGGTTTTAATGCAAAAAATGCAACGACTTTGTAACATTTGCTTTAGACAGGTGATTTCGTGCGACAGATGTTTTGGGAGAAAACGCGCGCAGGTAAGTTCCCCCCATATTTGATGACTTTCATATACCATCAGTAAATTGTGTTTGGTGAAACTAATAGTTAAATGCTGGCATGGCCTTATAAGGAAGAACATCTACTTGGAAGTGACAGGACATCTTGAAGACTTTGTAGTGACTTGTAAGTCAAAAGCGAATCAAAATAAAAATATTATATTCAATATTTATTACATAATTCATAATGAAAATAATTCAAATAAAATTGTCATTACATAACATATGTAAAATAATTTTATGTATTGATAGCTACACTAGTTTGTGTCTGTCATGTAAAGCAAAAATAATTATTCATTTGATATTGTGTGTATTATTGACCTTTCTTTTAAACGTGTAGCGTATATTTATTTTCGACAATGAAAATATTCCGGCATTCCCCTATATTATTTTTTATAATGAAAATCATTCTTTTAATGTGTTTATTTTAAATACTTGTTGGAAAGGTTTTATATTTAAAAAAAATACTCTTGTAATATTTCCACATTTATTGATTAAGATTTGGACCGATTTATCTCATCAACAACATTTTCAGCTGATGACAAAAAACTCAATTTAAAATGCTTACGATGAGCTGAAACGGTCCTAATCTTAATACATAATTTAAGAATTAATACAAAATTGTATTATTTTTAAATTAATAAATATACATGTACTATTTATAGAATGCCATTTTGATATTTAATGAATAATTAATTATGCATCACTTTGAGTTGTAGATTGTAGAATTTATTGTAATTCAAGTTGTATTTTTAATCTTAGTAGGCAGCACATATAAATACTATAACATCTATCGTATTGAAATATTCTACACATTCAAACAGGTTTTAAATTGAAATGACGTGACTTCTCACCACCCGTATTGCAAGTAAAAAAATATGCGCGTCTAGTAAATGATATCATTATGTACTCGCTTATTTAAATAAAACTATGTACATGCTTTGCCTATTAGTTTGTTGGACCGAATAATTTGTAAATTCACCTTTTTTTTAAAATTCAATTCGTTCTTTTTCATGATTGATGTTATTTTACTATTTTGAAATTTGTACTCTACACGTAAGATTTCTGACCTCTGGTTTAATTGAAATTGTAAGATTACATTTTAATCTAAACTTAATTTGTGAAGTTTAGATTTTTTTAAATTTCACAACAATATGAGTCATCGGTTTGTCGATTAAGCATTCGTTAAGTTGCATTAAGTTTAATCAGAATGCAATAATGCATTCAGAAAGTGGTGAGAACGAGAGAGAGTGTTCGTACATACATGGGTTGAATTCAAATATAAAGAACACGAGTTAAAAGAAATAATGACATCTTCATTTGTATATTTTTTCTATTCTTCGCTTCTGTTTATATAATATTTCCTCTTTTAAACTGATTTATCAACGTTGAAACTGTCGACGAAATATTAGTTCAATTTATTGACAATTGACAATTGAAAATTTTTTTCAACTCTGTGAAAAATCTGCTGTCATTGTGGAGATAAAATATCTTATATTACCATTATGTTGAAGTCGCCACGTTCATTTTAGCATTTGAAAAGTTTAGAGCTTTCTATAAAATTTAACAAATCGTAGCCTGAAAGCTAGGCATATCCAACATATACTATTGAGATACTATGCAATATTGTGCTATCTTTTAACCTTGAGTACGGACGTACATACACATCGACGTCTTTTTTCTGTAAAGGAGTACGGACGTACTTTCAACTCAACACAGTGGTGTCTGCTGTGAGCATAATACATATGCTTCAAGTAAGAATTACATATTGGTATAAATTTTAAAAAGTCAGTATAGATCTATTCACTCCTCGAAAGATGAAGACGTGTTTATGTGGTTCATCTATAGTTTCTTTATAGTTAATATTATTTTTATTTAATATCTTATGTCAGCACGTTTAACTCGTAACTTATCAACAATGCAAGCATCTCACGTTTTTTAAATGTTTGTTAGTTAAGTGTATATAAATCACGTACAAACGTTTCCGAATGGTGGAAGTTTCAATAGGATATTGTTTAACGTTCTTTGAATAGTAATAAGATACTTTACCACAATGGACTATCATTTTCTTTGAATAAGATTTTAACAAATAGTATTCAATAATATATGTTTAGATATAAATACGTAAGTAGAAGGCATTGACATTATTTAAATAATATCAATCACAAATAATTATTGTTTCGCCATTTCTCGAAAAAATATGACTTAGAATTTATATTTTAATTACTATGATGAACGACTTGGCATATCTAAAAGAGTTTTTAACGTGTACACATGTACTGAGCAAATACCATTTATCATACTTGTGATATCAACAGCTCGAGGCGTTCGTTACTTTAGAGATTGCCGGATTATTTTGCGACATAACGCATTTTAATTATTCATAGGAAAAATTGTGTCAAGTTAAAAATCAATGACATCGACAAGATAACGTATAAGTATAACTAAAATATTGAATATTTTCCTCCAGTGTAATAACACTATAATACGAATAGCTATATAATATAAATTAAGTTGTAGGTTAGCTAAATATATATAAAAGCAATATACCAAAGTGCTTTGTACAATTATTCAAATATATCAACAAAAAAATAATATTACAACAAAAGTTCATATTATTCAATTAATGTAAACAACGTTTATAGACACTAAAATACGGTGTGTTTAATTAATTACCTTCTCTCCTAATAAGAACATGGCTTTTTGTTTTAATTTCACATAATATGAATTCATTTAAAAATGTGTTAAATTAAAACGATGATAAGACACGTATATAAATTACATAATATTACTTTTGCCATTGAAGTTTTTATTTTAGAGCCATTTTCTTAACAACAATTAACTAATGGTAAAGATGTTCATTGTGAGATGGTAACGAACTATCAATGATTCTTGGTGGGAAAACATTGCTTATAAATTAAGAGTGAGTATAGCGGTCTACAGCGACATATATAATTTAAAAAACGCACTATTTATTTTTGAAAAAAATATTTAAAGCCAACAAAATCAAATACACCAGTAATAACCAGGGCTCGACGACTTCGACTCCACGAAAAAGACGACTCCGTCTCCAGCTTTAAAATAAAAAGCGAATCCGACTCCGACCGAAATTTTATCATAATTTCTTATATATATGATTTGTATTCCATCATATCATCTTTAGTCAGTCAAGCATGCAATGTCAACAATATGGACTATTGTGGTTTGAATACACATCATTAAATATTTAATTTCGAGCCGCTCACTTTTCACGACTCCGACTCCACAGCCCTGATAATAACATTTAAAAATTTATTTTTTGTTTCAATTTACATATTTAACATTGGTAACGTTTAATATTTCTTTCAAAAATAAATAGTCCGTTTTGGTTGAGATGCGAATTTTCATAGAAAAAATAGGAGTTCGCTACTTAACCACGCCACTGGCTTCCTGTTCATGTTTTACAGATAAATTTTGTTAGAATATAATAATAAGGAATGCTTATCTCAACTGGATTGTTTTGAAAAATCTTTTAAGCTTGATTCTATCAATTACACGAATGTTTGTTAATAAGCCATTTAATAATTTGTTTTAATTATAGGTGACGCTGTTGACCGTTAAAATATATAATTATTCAACTTAATGAAAAAGTTTGCTTTTATGAGTGGCATGACATTTCAAAATATACTTAAAATAGCTGAACTAGAGTGCTTGCCATGGGATGTAGAATAGGGATTCCAACTATCCGTCATTTTCAACTATCCGGATATCGAATAGTAAAACTGAAACTATCCGGATATATCCGGATATCCGGATAGTTTCAGTAAGTATGAAAATAACAAAACATTACTACATATATAAATTTATGTACTAAAATAATACATTAAAAACGAGTTCATTTGTAATATAAGTCATTTATTCAGATTTTAACAATTCATATTTAAAAAATAAGAAAGTATTAAATGTATCATATTTTAACGTTGATCTTAATTTAGTTTTAACTTTTCCTGCTCTTGAACATACTCGTTCCGTTGCAGTTGATGTTGGTTTTATTGTTAGAAGTGTTTTAAGCAACACGTCCAAATTTTCCGTCCTATTTTAAATTGATCTAAGTATTTAAAATCTATTTTCAGATTATTTGTATTGTCATTTGTATTGTCGTCAGTTTCCGCGAGATATAAAATAGAATTAAGCATTTCATGTTGCAATTCGGAAGTCGAAAAAGAGCGAGGTGTTATTTCTACTTTGAGTACTGAGAGATTTCATCATTACTATATAACAAATTTGGGTGTATTCTCTTAATGATACTTTGTGCTAAAGAAATGGCCTCATATTTATTTGAGTATCGAAAATGTTCATTAGAACTGAGAACATTTCCACTTTGTAGATATATCACGAGTGTTATTATTTTTTTTTATGTCTGCGTTCGTTCATTCTCTTTTTAATCGCATGTAAAAATTCTTCACTTAATTTTTCCAACTTATTGAACACAAATTTATAAATTCCCTCGGCCGTTAATAACGTTGCATTATTATTGCTAAGTTCTTTATCAGTATCCTCACTAAATCATTTCCCACTTCTGTAATACCTTAGGTAGAGACAATACACATTTCATTACTATTCCATCATATTAAAATATTGAAAATTCGCAGCTGCATTAGATTACTGCAACGGCATTTTTTCAATGAACGAAATTTCGGCATTAAAGGTTTTTTTTTGCCTCCGAGTCTTGAGTCCGAGCCGATTCGTCGAACTTTTAAGTATTAAGATAACAAAATAAGATATTTATTCATACTAACCGAGTTTGGGGGAGGTAAAAAAAACACTACTCTTAAGTAATGGTTTCTCCCAGGTAGTAAATGCCCCAGTATTCATATCATCTTTCGCCGATTTTGTAAAATATTTCATTACAAATTATAACGAATACTATCCGGATATTTCCTCAAATATCCGGATATCGAATAGTTAAAAAGGGCCGGATATATCCGGATATCGGATATCCGGATATCCGAGTTGGAATCCCTAATGTAGAACCAAATTGAATAATACTTTATTATACGTTTGATTTCCTCGTAAAATTATATAGGTTATTCGTCAATTATGATGGCGTCACAAAATAAAAGGTTTTTCATGTATTTAATGGAAAATCTTAAATTTTATTTTTCCGACATCGCTAAAAATGGTAGAGCATTTACAATATGTTTATATACTGATACTTAAAGACAATAGGTGACTTTGCTGTAATATTAACGTGTGAAAATATAAATTAATATTACTCAATGGCGTATTATTACCAGACATGTAGCTCGTGTGATCTGATGCATTGTTTTCAGAAAAAATGACTTCTAATGTGTATCGTCAATTTCCGCATTTTTAACACAAGATTAAATCAATTAAGAAAAGAATATGTAACGGTAACAATGCAACAAACTGTGAAAAATAAAATGCTCACAATTAATGTTATAATATATGATTACCAATCAAAAGTTATAATGACTGTATCTGTTAAAATTCCGACGTCCTGGGAGATAGTAGTCGTGGAGTACTATCGATAAAATCTAGTTTAATAAAAAAATATGCGGAACATTCGGCAATGCAGCTAAGTATTTAATTTAATTTATATTACTTGTCATAGTCTCAATAATAATTGTTACTTAACCTTTTGGCTGCCGTAGAAAAAAGTACGTTTTTACCTATCACGCCGGCTATAAATTGTAATTATCAATTTAACTAGTTATTGACGGGGTAACTCGCATCTGACGTGTTGAACACGAAAATTTTTACGAGATATCTCCGTCTGTGGCAGCCATACAGTTGACCATTCAGTTCGAGGAGGAAAGATAAAGATCTCAACATAAATATGATAGTAATGAAAAAAGAATCAATACTTGATACCTTTTTTATCGATCGGTAACAGCAGCAATACTCAAAAAAAATCGTCTGGGCCACATGCTGGTTTTTGCTATGTAACGTGGGGCTCAGCATATTAATATACCAGTGGCATAATATAAATGTAGGTACACAAAATATAAATTTATTTAATATAAGTATTGTTTAACAAGCAATACCAGATGTTTAAAAAAGTTGCAATGATTGTTTTATGCCATACATAAAATCTGAATGGGCCGTAATAAATCTCTTTTATACACGAGAGTAAAATAAGACATAGTTGAAGAATTATAAGTTCTATTACATTTTACCCCGTTAAATAAACCGTGAAAAAAGTGAAGTAGGTGTACTTTATGTATAAAATTTATTTTTAATGGTTTCTTTTGGCCAAAATGACAACACAATATTAAATAGAAGATCTTTATATGGAATATCAAGATGAAGTTAAAATAAAATCTGTAAATTTAAGGTAATGAATTTAAAAAAAACCAATCAAACTAATGTTAATATATTAAAATAATTATATTTCTTTGTGTATATTATGCACATGTATGTATATACATATTTAGTAAGAGCACTTGTATAATACCTCCACATTTTCTAAGATAAGTATACAAACAAGAAAATCCAGCATAATATGCTTGAGCAATAGTGTTTTTATTCCATAGAATATATATATAATATACCAAAAAAAGAAATCACTTTATTTATCAATTATTAGTAATGTGTATATATTTTTAATATAATTATTAGTTAATAAATAAAAATATATAATTTAAACGCATTGCAATTTGTTATCATACGATGCAATGCAGTTATAAAAGTAAATAGTTCATTTTTTTAATATATATTTTAAATACATTATTATTACTATTTTATTTGCTGGAATGAAAAGTAAATACAGTGTAATTATTTTATTAAAACTGCAACACTCACCAATTATGTTTTTATTTTTGATGCATAATATTGCTCGGAGAGATTCAGTTTATATTCACAAAACCTAGTAAAAAATGAACGGTTTTTTCATACAATGTTTACACACTAAAACGCTTGCAGCGTTCACAAAACGATATCAATAAAAACTTTCAATCATTCAAATTTTGAATACAAAAAAAACCGCCAAAATAAGCACAACTGACCATGCACACTAATCGATCGATTAGATATAAGTTTTGTTTTTCAAACACGGAACGTTTTCAACAAACTGCCGGAGTTAGCCGACAATGGTTTCCCGCGCACCCTTTGCGACGATGTTGCCAGTCTAAACTAAATAATATTGAAAAATCTACCGTATGACGGAATGAGCAAACGCGACGGTTATAAAATGTAATTAAATATATGATAGGCCAACGATGTGGAAGGGAGATGGGGTGATTGTGAACACAATACAATATTAACATTCCCAAACTTTTGCTAACAAGATCGCTACTGTTACACAATGAAAAAGTAATAATTAATTTGCATTGAATTGTGTATTTGAATTATTTTTGTTAACGAGTTGGTTGAACTTTAATAACGCTTCCGTCACTATCACTAAATTTGAATGCAAAATTAATTAGTCGCTCTTTATCTATAAAAAATAAATCACCGAGATCATTATATAATATTCCAAATTATAAAAACATTTTTTTTATTCTATCAACTTAGGCAGAGGTTTCAGTTAAACTAGCTTTGAATGTTTAAAAAAAACAGTCAATACATAACGTGTTTATTTATATAATTTAAGATTTCGACTGAAGGTGCTTGGTGGAATTTCAATATTAAATTTGAATCATTCAAATTATGTACACTCCCACAGATTTTGTCACTCACGACCCGGGTTTCGCCTTTCGGCATCTTCAGGCGTTCAAGCGCACGGATGAACTTGAACTGAACTGAACTGGTCAGTTCAAGTTCATCCGTGCGCTTGAACGCCTGAAGATGCCGAAAGGCGAAACCCGGGTCGTTAGTGAAAAAATCTGTGGGAGTGTACATAATTTGAATGATTCAAATTTTATGTTTATTTATATCTTAATCTCTTGCATCTGACATATCAACAAGTACCAAATATAACCATGTTTCACAATGAAATGTCTTAAAGTTTTCAAATATATCTTGCCTTCAATAAACTTTTTTTTTTCTGTTTTCATCGCTTTCTCTACTTAATTGGTATTATTTTTCTTCTTAAAATACGTCGATCAATGTTTTAAGATTGCTAATATTTAAAAGGCCAGTTAGTATATTATTCAGCGATTTACACCACTTTATACCACTATAAACATATAAAAGTTAGTACCTAATCCTTTTAAATTTAGTGATTTTATAAATGAGATTAGGTTAGGTTAGATTTGGCCAACAACATAATACTGGCCTTAAGTTTAAAATACAGATCAATAATACAGATAATAAACAGCGATATAACCACCTTATAACCGAGTTATGCAATGCGTTAGGGCCCTGCGAAAAGGGGGGCCTAAACGTTTACGTACTGAGTATAACAAATTGCGTCGGTGGGCCTAGCGTGACGTTTGCATGAGGGCCCTAAATTTTTAATTACGCCGCTGCTGGCTATGCATTATAAATACTTACCATAGAATATATCACTGAATATCTTATATAAAATACTGTACAAAAGCTGACTTAAATACCGTTCAGTTTAATAGAAGCCATTTTATTTGCTTACAGGGGACTTATTGCTGTTGACTGCTCCTATCACTATCTTCTTAATTCTAATAAGTTTTTATTGTTTTTTTAAACAAGCAAATTTTATATTCGTTATTGTTTTTATGATATGCTTTGAATGCAGGTATACACAAAAAGTCTTAATAGTGAAAAATAATAAATTATAATTATTATGGTTAATCTTATAAAAATATCTTTCTTTACAGTGATATATTTTTATTTTGTATGTGTCCCAGTTACAATGTGATATCTTACCAATGTATACATTAAGAACAGTTTTAGTGAAAACTTAAATCCTTAAAATACGCGTAAACTTTGACTAGTCAATGTAATAATTAACTAGTAACTGTATAAACTCACCGTCGAGCGCTAGACAGAGTAGAAATTGCATTACGGATTAAGTTATGTAAGTATACTGACAAGCGCCAGCCAACGTAGAAATGACATAACGGATTAAATTAGGTTAGTTATGTTGCATTGAAAGAGAGCGAGAATGACAAGACGTTGAAATTTTTAAGGCTAAATAGGGTAAAAAGAGTAAAACACCACAACTGAATGATAGTGCGCTCACAGCCTGCAATGAATAGTGATTGGCAACAATACGTGCACGTGTGATTATTTTCAAGTGTGAAAAATTTAACTACGTCTGAGTAGTTAATGTAAGCATTGACTAGTTTGTGTTAAGTCGGACATACAGGTCATGCCAACTTGGTAGCTAGTAGCTACTAGAGCAAACTTCTTAGCCTTTATTAAATTTGCGGCGTCGTACGGAGAAAGAATTAATATACACTTGTAGAAACTCCGAACATTTTTAAAATTATTTTTTTCTTACAATAAAGTGCAAGCCGCCGAGTATTTTGATCCCGAGGCAATCCTAGCATACATCTGAACAACGCAAAAAGTTCGTTACGCCATGGTAAACGTCTGTTGGACACAGTCGTGGCGGGTGGTGGAGGGAATAGTTTAAGTGTTTATTTGATCTTTCGTGTATACAGTTACTGGCTTAAATAGACAATGTATACTTTCACTAAGTGCATAATTAAGCTGTAACATATACATATGTATGTTAAACAAACAAAATACATACGTGTATTGCAGTTTCCATTTACTCAATCTTGTGATGGTAGTTATTAGAGGACAAACCAAAAATAAAGTCGATACAGTAATTTTAAAAGCTATTGCACATCCGTCTATAAGTGTATAAAGGTCAGTGACATAACTACAAGCTTTTTATGAGAACATTTTACAACTAAATAACTCAATGCTGTAACAGCTATCTTTGAGCTAGTAAGTTCAAGACAATAAATATTACTTAATTTTAATAATTTATTAGGATCTTCTGAATAAATTAAGAATATTAAAAAAACATATTTTATTTGTGTATGGTAAAAATAAAATGCGCAAAAAGGTTGAGAATGATTGATGTAATCACAGGTGACGCTTTGAATGAAACAAATGGGTTATTTCATTTCATTGGATCTATTGTTATTCGCGGCAGGTTTTGTGCTTTTAAGTGAAAATAAAAAAAAAATGTATACCTGACTCGCTTGCCGAATTGTCGAGTGTTGTGTTGCATTTAAAATATTTTATGCAACACCTAATAAGTGAAATGTAATAATTAAAATGTCCAATTTCAACATCGGTTTTTATGTTGATTAAATCATGTGTTAAAAAAAATCAAATCAAAAGAAAATTTATAAAGACATTATGGTTAAGAATTTGCCAATTAAATTGATTGGTTAGAAATTAATTACTCATTTAAAGTGTAGTGTAAATTGTGCAAATATTTCGAAACTTCTGATGATTCAAACCATCACAAAACATTCAAAATACTAAAAGTATGGTATCAAAATTGGAAACTACATCGTATACCAAACTGTTTCAATTTTAATAAGACGTGTTAAATAATATAGAATTTGGAAAGCCAAAGAGGCTTTTATGAAATTTTATATAGAACATACGTTTAATAAGAGCAACAGAAACAAGTCATTCATCACTAAATTGTACTCCTAGTTTAAGACTATTAAAAGTCCAAAATTAATGTGTTAAATTATTAACACCTCCATGCCCATGATGTAATCGTAAATAGTTGAGCCATTACGTTATTCAATATTTCTCTTAATATTGTCAATAAGTATTTATCATTTTAGGTATTCTAGCATATATACATTTTTAACATTATTTTTTAGCTTCTAACTTAGGTTTAAATACTGTCAATAAACAGTGAAACTGAGATGCCATCATGGCAGGAACGTATTTTTTTGGGATGGCATGTTACGGGTTAAAACAGGCTGTGGAGGATTAATAGCACGGGGGGCCCAGGCGCAATACAATTTGGAGGCTCTTTTTTTCGGATAACTTAAAAACTTAAGAAAATTGCATGTTAAATTATTAAACTATAATAAAATCTGAACAAAAATTGTATGGATATATAATAAAAACTATTTTTAAGGCCCCAAACGCGCGCCTTATTCACTTACATACATATATGGCAATACGCCACTGAATGTAGGCATATTTAAAATATCAATATAATAGGGATGCAAAATAATTAATATGTCAGTTTTTAACGGCATTTATAGTTACGAATGCGGCTTTGGTTTTTGGGTTTTACGGCTTAGATGTTCTTATTCCTTCGTCAGATGACTGTTTTTGATTATATATTTGAATATGTAATATGTTTCATGTATTTTTTTGGGCAGAAAAGGAGTGTATAAAAAGAATAAATAGCGACGCTTTTCTCAAATCAAAACAAACTTGTTTTACTGTATAATAAAAATATACACTATATTTTACATTAGTTGTGTTTGACGTCCTTATGACTTTTTATCTATAAATTGTAGAAATAAAAACCATTGTGAATGGTTAACACGGTTTACTTTAAAAAATATATTTTTTATTATAAATCATTCCGTGAATGATCTACACAACTATGTACCTAATTTATGTTAGAAAATTCTTCTATTCTAGATTTTAACAAAAGCTCACAAATTTTGGAAAACATGTGCAAGCCTTTTTTTATTTCTTCTTGATGCAATTATGAATTTCTTCAGGTAGGTACACATTTTTAAAAATTTCGTGACAAAAATATGTATTTTTAAATGTAGTTTTGTCGTTATCCTCGTTTCAATTTTATTTAACCCCAAAAAGCTCTAGTATCTCAAGATTTATTAAAATTATCTACTTTCCATTTTGAGTTTAATTAACAAGTATTAGTATACGAAGTTCATTATTTTTGTCAGTTTCAATTTGATTGACTGTAGTTCACTCTGCCGGAAATATGCATGGAGCGGATATAGCGCAATAGTTCCAATTTCAATATCATTCTTTTATGGCTAACAAAATGAAACATAATTTTGTTCAACAGGACATTTCTTTATGAAATATTTTGCAAAATATTTTTTTTTGTGAAATAAATAATAATTAATTAGTAATAAGTTATTCAACTGTATTTTGATATAAAATATTAGATTTCAAAATATGTATGTACATACATATATACATATTTGAAGCACAAAAAAGTTATTCTCAGTAACAGCATCTAGCGGCATTTCTAAATAGCTAAGCTATAGTGTAGTACTTAGTTCTACAAAATGTTCATAGGTGCTGTTGGTATAGCAATCATATGATAAGTGTGCTGAGAAATATTATTATTTAAATAAAAAAATATTTATTATAGTAAACAACACTATGAATTTATTGCCCTAATACTAACGTCAATACAAAATAATAATTCCGGGGAATTCGATGTACAATAAAAAAAATTGCAAACCATTAACTGTTTTTTAACAACGCCGTGAAAATGTTATGCTTTATTATTTATTTATTGTTAAAAATTAAAATTATAGTACATGACATAACAGCTGACGCCAATTCTCCATGTACTTGACAAATATAATGAGACAACATATAAAATAAAACTACATACATAATACATCAAAATCAAGAAATAAAATAGTAAAATTTAACAAACAGTTCACAAATACTATCGCTAAAAATACTTCTCTAGCCTCTAGGACAGTGTCTGCCAAACTTTTTTCTTTACTGATGAATGGAAATAGTACCGCGGCACACCAATATGCCGCAGATTATCTCCGAAACTCCTTTTTTTTTAGCTCACCGAGGAATTTGAAATCTTCGATTTGCTACCGAATAGGCATTATTTAAAATTGACATTTTTAAGGCTTTTTCCACCGCGGCACACAGTTTGACAGACACTGCTCTAGGCAATGAGTTGATCAATCAATGATTGATTATAAATTATCAAAGTAGTCTGTATATTAAAATAAGTTTATTTTATATTTTCAAAGTGTATAGAACTATTCAAATTATTTTAAAAAAATCAATCAAATGTCAGCCATCACAGTTGTTATTGTAAATTATTCCTTACTCTAGCTAGAAGTCCATAAATTCAAGTCATATATTATTTGGTAGGCACAATGGTTAATTGAATAATAGAAAGATGAAATATAAAAAAATATAATCATGCCATAAGGTGAGAGAAGATAATACATTACACCAGGGACGTCTCGTGTGAATAGGCTGATAGGCAGTTGCATAGGGGCGGCAAAGCCTAGGGAACGGAAAATGATCACAGAACATTTTCTTTCACACACACGAATTTTTTTAAGAATATATATGATGTCGCTATGTGTTTGATAAAAAAAAATGCTAAAACATATTTTTTCAATGGCAATAATATTATGACCGATGGGCAACGTTCCCTCTAATTTTTCTATTGTGTGTGCGGACCATCAACTTCTGTGAGCAGTAAATTTTCAGCAAAATAAAAAGTGTGCGCAATCATAAAAAATTGGTGAAACAAACTTATGTTTACAATATTTCTGTGTACGATCTTGTGCGGGGATGAAAAAGTGTGTGCGGGCCCTTTTTGGGATGTGTGCGCGCGCACAAGCGCACACCTTAGCGGGACAATTGCCGATGGGTATACAGTACACAACTTTATCACAATTTTTTTCTTAAAATATGACATTTACCGAAGTCGGTACTATAGCAAGTTTGACGTAAATTTTTTGAGTACGTATTATGATGATTAGAATATTCGAGTTTCTATTTTTGTTTATATATTCCTAGAATAATGGGAAATAATGAAAAAATGACACTTGTACTAGTATAGCTTAAAGCGATTTATATGTATTGTGATTTCAAAAATAGTGAGGGCGCTATTATAAGCACTGTCTAGAGGCGGCTCATAGTCTAAAGACGTCACTGTGTTACATGGCTGAAACGATTTATTTATGGCACCCCAGTGAGTGTAATAAAAGGAAAATTCTCGACGCGCCCACCCTTGTATATTTGAAAATAATAAATCACAACCGAACATAATGGTAGAACAATAAAAAGATCAAACAATTGGAAGGAAAATATTTGTTATGACTTAATTCTGTGAAGGTAGATTTTTTTATTTTGCAATGAAATACGACGTTAAAGTTTACTTCAATCAATGTACAGAGCCAACGATTCAAAAGAAGAGATAGTATTAGCAAATAAAATATTATGAGGCCAGAACAGGTGAAGTGGTAAAGCTGATGTGCGTGGACCAGTGTAGGTCCACAAGAATTTCTTACAAAAAAGTATCAGCAAATGTCGCACTATAAATTATATTTTTTAAATAAAATTTTACTAACATTAGCTTTTATTTTTAGCTGACGCCGGTTCGCAAACTATTTTTCCCAATTATCCCAGGCCACGACGTTAAAAGATTTATTGACACTGACAATCGTGTCTTGTAAAGAGAGGTTAAGTCAAATGAACATCAGCAGTTCTCGTAAAACAATTTCTGCGAAGATGTTCTATACGTCCCACATTCGGTGCATACATGGTAAAAACTATTTTTATTTACATAACTTTCTAATGATATGCTATGGAGAAGTAAAAAAAGCATCAAGCTATTTTTTCAAATTAAGCAACATAGTTTTCACAGCACCGCTAAAGTGCAAGAAAGATCTCTGAAATTAAAAGCAATTGTCAAGAAAATAATGATGATATCATTATTCAATGTTATAAGACTTACCTTGACCAGCCCAGCCCGTTCAAAATAAGATAGCATACTCCCGAAACAACTCCAGCAATGACACCAACTCCGACTCCGGTTGTTACCAACAGTGGAAGAGCATCCCCGGACATCTTAATCATTGTTTTCTTTATTGTTTACAACGTTATATTTAATATGATTATTATATTAATGTGGTATATTTTTTAAGAAGAATGATAATGTTCTTTTAATTTCATATGATGGCACCATTGTGCTATTTTAAAACTACGTATATATTATTATCTTTTAGTAAATAGAGTCTGTCAATGTTGTGGTTAAGATATCGAAAAATACATATTCCCGTTTCACAATGTGGCACAAGTTCCTGAAACAAATAAAAAAATACACGTTTATGAAAATGGCACACAATAATTTATTATCTTATGTTGCATATCAATACAGTAATAGCACATATGTATATAAAAATATTGTTCAACTTATTGTTTTCCCGCATCATTTATACTTTGATTTTATCTTGGAAAATAAAAGTTGAACAAGATATTGAGACAGGTAAAACATTTGATACAATCATCGTACAAAAGGAGAAGCTTTTATTTTTCAACCACAATAATACATATGTCTTCAAAAACTTTATACTACAAGCGAATGTAAAGGAAACGATTGCCTGAACTAAATATTCTGCATTGTTGAGAAGCTGTATTCAAGTGTGAATGAAAAGAAGTCTGCGATTACCATCTTATAAGAATATCACGAGTCTTTTTTTTAGTAGCGTTAAAAAAACAGTATTATGCTGCCATGTTGGAACAATAGATAATCTTATAGAAAATGAACTTCATTTTTATTTGTATTCATACACTCATCGAGTAATATCAATCTTGCAACCTGTTTTAATGGCAAAGCAATAGAGCTAGATTTTTCACAACAATCTATTAAGTTGTGGTTTGAGAGATAGCTATTAGGGAGATGTTATTTTATAGCGAAACGATATGAAAATTGTTTGCCCTGCTTTACAAATGAAGCGTTAAACATCATCAACGAAGCAAAAAGTTCAGACAAAGTGTCAGCAACAAAAGAAAATCTACTTCGCTACAATTTTTCTTAGACAAGCGATTATAAAAAGAAGCACAAATAACAGTATATTACTTTAAACACTAAAGGCCTAAAAATCGGTGTAAACAAATTATAAAGATAACGTTAAAAACTTCTGAATTATAGATATTTAGGACTAGCATCGGAACATCAAATACCATACCAAGTGATAGTTAGATTAAGACAATATAAAGGATTTTAATATACGAAGAATAAATTAATATTTCATATACAATATCGTCTCCAAAAATATAGGATAATCATACACGGGTGATCTCTTCATAAGCAACTTAAAGATCCTTATCACCAATAAAAACAGTCAACAATTATGGAACCTGTCAATATTGATACAGCTATCAATATTTAAATTAATCGTGAGCAATTTTATTTAAATATGTGATTATTTCTATACATTCAAAATTCGGTTGTTAATCATTTTTAATACCGAACACCGGTATTTTTGCATTTTTGAAAACGTTATTTTGGTATTGAAAAACTACATAAATACCGGGATCATGGTTTCGACAATACTGATATATATACCTAATCATTTTAAGAAAAAAAAAGTTGTTAAGTGATTACAATTATTAGCTGGTTGCAGAATTTCTAATGGAAAGTTATGAGTATAATCTATAAACAGAAGCATCATATATAAATACATATATAGCAATAAAAATAATAATATTACTGGTATCTCCACAATAAAAAAATATAAAAGAGATGAAATCGAATATTTTAAATTTAGTTTGCCAACTAAAATTTGATGTTATTAGTCATGTCTACTGAAAAAAAATGTGAGTTCCGCGTTGTTACATTTTTTTTTATTTTACGTGGGCAATTAGAGCTCAATAGTAAGTACTCTATCTTTCTATCCTTACCCTTTTTGTAAGGATAGAAAGTTGAGATAGAAAAAAAATGTAATGATACTACATTTGGAGTCCACAAACTTCAAATTGGGAGAATACATGGTTACAAGCGACATTCACAAAATCCATAAAAAAAGTAAATCAGAATTGAAGCCGCTTTAATATTAATAAGCCGACCGCACAGTTCATTAGTCAGAAAACTTTGAAAAATCGTAATTGTTTTTTGAATATGTAGTTTTATGTAAAATTTTCGGGTTCAGTAATCAGTAAAAATCACAAAGAAATGCTAATGCCGATAAATTAGAACTAAAAAAATATTGGTATTATCTGGGTTATTACACGAATATTTCTTAATGTCTCACTACTGAACCCATCCTAAGTTCTTAATCTGTATCGTAATCTTAATCTCGGGCATATTTGAATAATACTAGATTTATGGTGACCATTTAATTATTGCTCTTCCCACTATCCCAAAACAAATTATTTGAAGATGTTTAAATAGTGAAATGGACGTTCGATTTAAGTTTTGTATCTTTTTTTTTACATGTACATATATTGATATTGTTTTTAGTAAGTATTGATACTCATGATCATTCTGGTAGACGGGATTCCGAAGATTTACAAGTTAGGCGACATATCACAAAGCTTTCTACAGCTTTTGACGCGTTACATAATAAATTTTCATATACACAGTGAAGTAAATGACTTCCAAAGCTCCTTGGAACTTCACTGTGATTAATTACTCCATCTGCTTTGATAGCTAACTAGCTTCACAGATTCTTAGGCTATCATGATCCTAATATATTAGTGCATAAAATCTGCCGTCGAATAACATTGTGCGCCAGGGGCCGCCTTCTCATTTGATAAAGTTATGAATTATTTGAGCATTACGCATGAATAGGGATGATTTAGTTAATGACGCATATTTTATGTTTGTGTACGCTTACCGTGAATTGCAGAGGGGGTGGTGGATTAAATGAAGAGATATCATTTATTCCATTTGAATAAACTATTCTTTTATTCATATTTATTTCCAAATGGAAACGGAAATGATAAACAACTATAAATTTACTGCTGTTTTCGAGGGACCAAATTATTTTTTTCGTTTTGACTGTGGAAAGAAAGAAAGACGTAACCTACAGATAACAAATTTTACAGGAGACACAAAAAAGTTTTTTGATGATTTTGGGCCAAAGGCAAAGTATGAAATATACACAACCTTAAAGTGCATGAAGACGGAGAAACTGGTTTTATATTGACTTTATCTGGTATTAATTTGATACGTTTAAAAAAAACTTTTTTTTGTATTTTTTTCTGATCGCAATTTATACATGCCTTTCTTTTTCAAACATAAAAGCTAAATTTAGATACTAATTCGGCATTTTCAGCTTACATCCTTTTGATAGAATGTGTATCAAGTTGTTTACATTGTGATTATCGAAAAAAGTTATTTTAAACAGTGGATTACGTCCTTTATCCTTTCCACAGTCGATTTGTTTTAATGTTTTCATTATAAAATATGTTTTTTTCATTTTTCATTTATAATTATACATACATATAAATATAAAACAATAATGTATATAAAAATACAATGTTGTTTTAGGGTATTAAAAAACAACATTTTAACCTAACCATACGTAAGATTTATAAATTACATTACGGAGACCGAAATATTTAAATTACCTTCAAAACTGACACAAATACGTTGTTGGGTTGGGTTACATTAAGTTTTTATGGCTATCGTTATATCATTTATAATTGTTATATTAGGTATATAAATTAATACCTAATATGTTTATACAGAAGTCAATAAATACTATTTTCATTTAAAATATACTCTCAATAACAGGAAAGTACCATAAATACTTAAATAATCTCCTCGAATAACATAAAACTCGTGCCATACATCCAGTAATTATTGAATTCAACGTCTATTTTTCTCATTTAAGTTATTCTCATAAAAATCAATAAATTAATATCATGATCTGTAAATAAAAGATAATCTTGAACACGCAATAGAAAACTTGTAACGAACTCTTTAAATAATAATGAAAAGTTTTTGAGACATTTTCCTCTTAAAGGCGTATTCAACACTTTCTTCGACTAGTCAAAAAAACACGAATTATTGACTCACGCATGAGATTTCCGAAATTAAGAAAGTGATGAAATGATATCATTAATTAATATTTATTTTCCCGTTTATTTTTTGCATCGTATAACATTTAGATGGTGCTTTCCAAATAAGTTTTGTGCAGTCAATATTATCGAAATGAATTCTCTCTCGATATCTTTACATTAGGAACGTGATGCAAAGGAAATTATTAAAGCGATTACAAATAATTTCGCTTTTACTTGATGTTGTACATATTTTATTAATACATATTATTTGTTCATACTTGTATTTGTAACTCCACAAATCGAAAAACATAATTAGTACTTTTACCAAGTATTGGAAATATGAACCATCAATAAGTGAAGTGAGACAAGTAGTATATTGGTTAAACTTTTCTTTCGTTTTTCCAAGTACAATCACGTCTTTACTTGGTGTTTTGATGGATTGCATATTTTTATTTTAGGGATACCACAAGCTGACTTGTTTTTTACGATACTTAATGATATATACAATATTATTATATTATAATCTTCGCTGCTGAGTTAATAATCTTGAAATTATCATGGCTATTAACTTACATCTCCCCATTTTATTCTTACATAGGCGAAACTAATAACAGATCTAACTATTTTTTCCTTAAAATACCAGTTGGCTCACTTCACCTTTTCTTCACACCGCTTATGTTAATGTTAAGTAAGTAACAATATATTTTAAAACTCTTTTTAAAAATTTCAATGTTTAAAATTATGAATTTATTGAAAATTCATACGATATTTACTAACAAAATGTAAAATGAAAATAGAAGGAGATAGAAAATATCACAGCTGTGACGTCGCTTATAGACTTTACAAAAACTTTGAATATAAAACACGATAAAATCATATTGAAAAACGCGAGCAATTGGTACATATAATATAAACAGAATTTACTACATTGATTATATTCACCTTGTCCTCTTTGAGATTTTATTTGTGATGTGTTAAATACTAACACTATAGGTTGTAATTACCTATACCTTTTTGCGCATAATTGTACAACCATAAAAAACATTTTTTTATCACTTCGTAAATATAATCGGTTTCAAAAGTTCTCAGTAAACAAAAAAGACTAAGCGCAATTAGAATTTTCCGACAGTTTTATGGCTAATTTAAGATATTTTAGTGCTCTTATCTGCAATAGTTACACAAACATATTTGTCTTACGTAGGTTAAGATAAAAAATACGATTTTCATTATTAATTATTTCACATATTTATTTATCATTGTTGTTCTTAAACACTATTTTGTCAAAATATGCGAAACATTAAAATGTTGCCATCTATCGATTTAAATCTACATCATATCATTTGACAACGTTCGAAAATTAATTTTCGAATAGGTATGAGCAGCAAACAAAATGGTGTCAAAGATTTTTTTCATTTTAATTGAAGGCATTTTGATGCGTAGAACGTAGTTTTAAATAAGTACAAACTATAGGAATTAAAACATCTTTAAATAATACTTAACTATCTATAATTTAATGCAGTGATATTGTTACAATATTCAAATAAAAGTTTGGTATATTTAAAACTGACATAACTAAATGTCAGAAATTCATAAAATGGAACCTACTTTCTAGTTGTTAACAGTGTAAAGATAGTTGTTGGACATGATTCATAATAATTATTTATTTTGGCAGTCGACAACATTCTCTTGTTTTAGTATAATAAACCTCATTAAACCATTCATTATCTCTATGTATACCGCTAACTGGAAACACAGCATGCATCACAGTTTTTTATAGTATAACAAGACACCAAAATCCGACTTCAAATTTCAAACAAACTTTTCAAAGATAAATAACCTTATATTAAGATTAACTTATTCATTGATTGTCTTCATTATAATACGATTTATCTGTATAGTAGTCTTTATAATACAGTAAAACCCCCATTTACACTAAAGTCGGGACAGTGTAATTCGGGGTAGTGTAATTGGGGGTGTGAATCTCATACAAAATTAGAGATTTGGTTTTCTCCGCAAAAAATGCAAAACTAAGATTTCACGTGTATTGGCACACAGATGCTAGCCAACATTTGAGTGTATGCGCGGCACAGACGACCGTCTCGTACTAACGCAGTAGTTTCCCACCTTTATGTTACTGCGCCTCCCTTTGAAGAAAAAATATCTTCGCGTCTACCCATCCTTTATTGCATGTATTAATAAGGACACTTTTAAAGAGTAAATAAATATTCTTGACTATACGCGTCACCCTTTGCAATAGTCCACGCCTCCCAGGTTGGAAATCGCTGTACTAACGACAGTGGAATGCGACCGTGTAATCGGGGGATTTGCGGCGAATATTTCAAGCCAGCGCGTAATTCGGGATAGTGTAATTGGATTTCTGAAATAATAATAGGTACCAGAAATGCGCTGTTCGCAAACGAATGAATCAAATCTTTAAAATGAATAAAGATAATTTGTTAACCTTTCGTAAAACTCGTTTTCTTACCCTTAGAAAATAATATTTACTTATTTATTAAAATCATACTAGCTGTAAGCCCGTTGACCTCAACGGGAGGATTTTTGTTGCATTTTTAAGTAGTCAGAAAATTACAAACCTATTTATTGAATAAGCCAGAGATTCTAAAAATAAAATAAATATATCGGGGCATATATCGACAGCCCTGCCCTGTAGTATTTAAATTGTAAATTATTAAATCTTTGGAATAATGTTCAAGTTTGCTAACAATCATTTTTCATAGGGGACAATTTACAGACGGACGGACGGACGGACAGACATTATCGACTATTAATATATAGATTAAATTGACTAAATTATTTTTCCGCTTTTACATTGACATGACAATATAATGAATGATAAACAAATGAGTAATTTTTATATCATCTCTGAAGTGAATCAATGAGAATTTTAACTCCCGAAGAAGATGTATTGGAATATAAGGAGTATGTATTGAAACACTGCGATTTCTATAACTATATTTTCCTTTAAAATAGTAACAATGTCAATACATATGTAAATTCATATTCAATAAATGAATACATTAATTTACCTTAAAGCTCCATTGCATGTCATTTACGTTTACAATCTTTAACAAAATACTTTCTGTTCTGTCTGTAAATAGGTTCTGAAAATGTTTTCTGATTTCTTCCCACTTACCTAAAATATAGATACGAAAACCGTTCTTTACACGACATCGCAGTTAATTAGATACCCGCCAACTCCCGTTCCGCTATGTTCATGCTATAAAATTATGTTTTGCTAACATATTTTCAATATAATATATTATGTGGACGAAACTCGAAGACCTCGCTCCGAGCGTCTGTTCACGCGACACGAATTTTCATACAGTTTTTGCAATGCTCCGTTTATTTTGGTGTCTGTTTGGTTTGCTTGTGATTAATTGAGTTGTAATCACAAGGAAATGTAATATAATGGGCGTAGCGGAAAAGAATGTCATTCTAACGAAACAAGTGTCACAAAAAAGTCCATTTACTAATAATTAGCCAAGAATATAATTTAAGCAGTCTAATAATAAATTATTGTCCAGCTTCTTATTAAAAAAGGCAGCGTTAATCAACTAACTATAAATAATATAATACTATTGTTTCGAGGGCTTAGGATCAAAGGGGCCTCAAATAAAGCTTTATTCCGTACCGTTTAAAAGATACGATTGGGTAATATCTATGTAAAAATGTAATTATAATGTGAGAACAGATACGTTCCCAATTTATGTGCCGCCCCCAGGCAGTGTTTAAAATAGCACCCTTACTATTTTGTTGAAATTATATTACATATCGACTGTGGAAAGGAAAAAGTACGTAACCCACAGTTTTTTCAAAACAGGTTTTTTTGATAATTACAATGTATCCAACTTGATACAAGTTCTATCAAAAGGATGCAAGCTGCAATTGCCGAATAAGTATCTAAATTTAGCTTTTATGTTTGAAAAAGATGACTTTGTAAAAAATTAAAACCAAGAAAAAACACTGAAATAAAGGTTTTTCCGAGATAATTTCTTTAATTAATATTAATTAGGCTATGTCAATTAAACACCAGTTTAGAAGTATCCATGCACTTCAAGGTTGTGTATAATTCATAATTTGCGTATGTAACAAAATCATCGAAACTCGTTTTTAGGGCCTCCTGTAAAATTTTATATGTGTGGGTTACGTCCTTTTTTCTTTCCACAGTCGATATGAATCTCTTAAAGCCATAAGTGTCATTTTTGTCTATTTCCCATTATTCTAGGAATACATATGAAAATATAGAAATTCGAATCCCCTACTCATATATGTACTCCGTTAAGCGCTTTTATGGCCCAGTGAATTTCCGCTCGCCTTTATTAATTTACGCCAGAGTTGCCGCCTATAGTGCCGCCGTTGGTTAATGTTAAATTTAAAGAAGATTTTTGCGTAATGTATACCCACGGTCATCATATTATTACCTTTAAAAAAATATTGTGGTGATCATATTTTGCCGCTCCTTAGGTGACTGCCTACTCGCTTATGCCCACGGGACGTCCCTGTAAAGTACACATGTAAATCACCTGTTTAACAACAGTGAACTTAAGCTCTCGTTTTAAGACAGCAAAATTTAATACAGTTTAATTATGTAACTATAATAGTTTTATCCCGAAAAATCTTAGAAATTTCTTATAGATCTATTTAGAACAGAAATGGTGATAAAACAGCCGAGGCAATAGCTTAAACCGCCAAATGTGGAAACATTTGACCAAAACGTTATGTGCACTGTTTTTTTTTAAATCTACTTTAATTATCGCAAAAGAGTTATATGTATTATTAACTAGTGTATAGCTTTAAGTGTGAGTGTTTTTTTAATAACATTCCACGTTATTTAAAGCGAACAGGGCCGGTTACACTCACATTAAATAAATGTGAAATTAGTAGATTTTTTTAAAAAATAAAAAAATACAAAACAAATTTTGGCAGATAAACGATATCATATTCACTATTCTCCGTAGATCGTGACTATCTACTGACTTCATTAATGCATTGAGTTCATGAGGCATTTAAACATGATAATTACGTAGTCGAACCGAACTAAATTTGGCTGATAATTAAATTTATGACAGTGCTCTGCAACTGATGATAGGTGTACTGTGTTAATTTGTATTTAATATGCAATATTCTGCCCTTTTAAAATTATTTTTTATTGTATTATATATCAAATTAAAAACTTAACTTAATGTTATTTCTGCTGAAAGTAATATATTTTTGCATGTGATTTATCGTAGAAACCTGAAGAAACTTTGATGTGCCGTGGGAGGATAGGTTTCGGAGCACAGATTTGTGACACTAAACATTCAATAATAATATATTTAATACGCACCCTGAATTCAGCGACACGAAAATGGTAGAAAACGTGCGTTTTATAATCGAGGAAATACGGTATACGTCCAGTCATCGAATATTGAATCTTTTCGACTTTTAATTTAAGATTTAGACTGAAGGTGCTTGGTGGAATTTCAATATTAAATTTGAATTTTTCAAATTATGTACATTCTCACAGATTTTGTCACTAACGACCCGGGTTTCGCCTTTCGGCATCTTCAGGCGTTCAAGTGCACGGATGAACATGAACTGCCGCTTAGTAAATGAATGTTTCGTGTTTATATAAGAAATAAATGTATCAATGAGTTTAAAGCCATTGCTGGGTATCATGGGAATGCCCACAGATTTAAGTAGTGAGTAGTTTTGAGAATTATATTTATTTGTTTGTCGAAAAAGGTTTTATGATTATATTTATATAGGGTATAGTAGTGGAGACCCCAGCATGTTTAATATTTCTCGGCTTTTCGACTTGTTGTGCTACGCTCATTCTAGTAACTTCATATTTAGTATACACGAGGCATTGACAAAATTACTTATTGAAATATGATTATCCTGTTATTGTCATTCGTATGTCAAAAGTAGACATTCAACATAAACTAAACAACAATTTGTTTCAAACAATGACAATGATTTGACAGCACGCAGTCGCCGGTGAATGCTGCCTTGATCTTTTACGGCAAATGGTTGACTTTAATACATGTGTAATCACGTAGTTCTCACGTGAAAACGTAAAGCACCCAACTGAGGTTATTGCGAAGACTGATTAGTGGGCGCATACAACGTATATACCTTTATCTGCGGCTGCATTGTTGTATGTTTTCTCCCAGTAATAAAATAAATCAAATCAACTGGGGCAGTATTGCTTGACATTGTAAACAGCAAAAAAGGTGATTGTCTTCAATTGCCGCTGTATTTAACTCCAATCGCACCAATTTGATCTTCATACTAAAGCTCTAGCGTAAAATTTTGCATTCCTAATGAGAGATTAATTTCTCTAGAGGAATGTATTATGTAGTCAAGTTTTTTGAACACAATATATTACTATATTATTCAGTCAACATGTAATATTTTTATGATGTGTGTGTACTTTATTGCATGGATCAAAACATGCTCGCGATATCTCACTGTGACACCGGATTTAAAAACTAATTTCAGATTAAGTTTCATTATGATTATTTTTAGACGTTGGTAAAGTTTTAACCCAATCTATCTAAAATTGACGGCCATGTCCACAAATTAAAAAGATAATTTTTTAATACATGTCTATTTTTATTATGTTAAATATACTGTATATTTTTAATGAAATTATGATTCTTATTATAAGGTTTCAACAATCTCTCATCTTTATTTTTCTATATAGATGAGTTAAAAATCTGAGCTAAGATGAGTGATAACAGTTCGTAATTTTTTGTCTTATATTACAAGCTGTGGTCTAGTTGTTTACGAATAGATAGTGAGATTGAAATATTGGAAGGCGGCGCGAATTTAAGTTACGTTACTAATTTTGTCGTAATTTTGATTGTCAACCAATAACAATTCCACAGTAAATTTTAATCTCTGAAAAGTGCCAACTCACTGTGCAAAATATTACAAGATTCTACAACAATATATTTGTATTAGTATGTCTAATTTTATCAAAATTTAAGAAAATATTTAAACATTATTTTTATTAGTAATACTATATCTGGTTTCTACAATAAAAATCTTGCATTTACCGAATAGCTAAATCATTATGAATATATTTTTTCTTATTTATACGCATCGATAATATAGTGGTGATGTTGTAATCAACGAAAGGCATAACATTACACATAAAATCGTATAAAAAAAACAAAATATTTCAGGTCATACTAGACTAAACTGGTCGAATCTAGTTTACCCAAGTGCTTGCAACTGCGTTTTACTTGCCACAACTAGGCCTTCATTCCTAATTATAAATATTTACATATTAATAGCCGTAGTAATTTACATCCTGAGAGGGTTAAATAAAAGTGAAGTGATTCGTTATAGCGAAATGTAAAGAAAGTGAAATCAACCTACCAACTTATAATCACTTGATCACACGAATTATCAAAAGATATTTTTTTCACCATATCCGCTCCCAATTTTTAGCAAAATATGGGGTCCTAATGAAGTTTATCTCAACAAAACTGTTTCTACGAGTACCGCTTATTACTCAGTTTCTCAACCTCTCTTTTTTTCCAAATAGAGTAGGAATAGCAGGAAAGCAGGCTCGCTACGCTCCATTTTTAGGATATGATGGATGAGAGGAGGGCATTCAAGACATTTCATACCTTCGAAGATAAATTCATAAATCGTTTGGAAAATCAATTTATAAAATTGTCCGTAATGGGATTCGAGCCCGTGACCTCCGTAATCGAAGCTAACGACGTTGACCACTCGACCACGCAGGTGACGTAGTAAATACACTGCTTTTATAAATCAAACATCATTCTAGTTTAATGATAATGCCCCTGATGACTATCCATATATTATTATGTTGTACTCGATGAAAGTATGAAACGGGAAGCGAATAGATTGTCGGGATAATCTTACAAGCACCGTGTGAATAAAAAGGACCGCATTCGATTAAGGAAGAAGAAGAAAGTTATATCTTAACACATTTTAAATAAACAAAACTACAGGTAGGAGATACATCACTTTCATTTTTTCACGTTGTTTTATTTATAAGTGTTTCATTGATAATATGTATATTGATAACTGAAAAAATACACCATTATTAATACATACATATTTAATTGACGTAACTCTACTTTAGAAAACCACTGTTTTCTTACATATTGTAATTTCAATGGTATTGTTGACATAAAGTAACCTTGTCAACTTTATCTATTCTCAACTCGAGGTTTACCGGTTAAAACAATTTATTTTACTACAATAGTTTAACATTGAAGAAAATTATAACATATATGATATAACAAGAATCCATACTTTTATAAGAATACCTACATAAACATAAACTAACAAAATGACAAATTAAATCACGCGACGCCTCAAGTTATATAATAGTCACGTGAGTAAATCAAGAACTAATTCAAATTAAAAGTATTTTGATAACGGATAATTATTGTGATATTATCATAAGGTTACTTTGAAGGGGAAGTATTGTTGTTATTGTTAAATTTTAATAGTAAAAACTTACGTCAATCTGATAGTAAACACCAAAATATATCCAATTCAAACTTTTTTACGTCAACAATATAAAATACATCACTCTTATTGGTCAACGATATTTACACTATGTTCAATGATGAACTGTTTATTTGAATGTTATTTTTATCGGCACTTGAAACACAAAGTAATTATTTCGTTGAATTAGTTTTGAATTGCAGAGAACATTAAGCCAGCAATACAACCGTTGAGCATTCGCTACTCACTACACGAGTGACGTCGACTTGGACTATCGGAGATTTTGTGAAATGAGTTTCGAGTAGCAGGTACAGGTAGTACTAACTTGCTCGTGTTTACTGCCTCACATAAAAGTTGACGTACACGTAAGTAAGTACACAATATTATAAAGTACAGGTTGCTACGAGAGAAGTCTAATCTTGTGATTAAAAAAATACTTCATCAGCACAACATTTGAATCTTACAATCATTTAGTAAATTAACATAAGTTCTAATAAAATTTAAAATACGCATTTGAAGTTTATTTACTCTTTCTTTAATGGGAATAATAATTTACTGTTATCTTCATTAAGGAGGTATTTTTCATTGACACTAATATTGGAATTTATAATAAAGATTTATGTTATTGAAATATAAGGATGATATTTAAAATTTATACTTAAATATTGATAACCGTGTTGCTTGCTGTGGCCCAGTTGGTTAGAGCTTGCTCTACCTATCACACAGCTCTGGGTTCGATTCCCGCTCAGATCATAGTGAATTTGAAAATTATTCCATTCAAAGTTGTGATCGAAGACTGGGTGTTTGTGATGTCAATTCACATTATTTCCTCTCCTTTCATCATTCTGATCCTTTAATAACTGGGTCTAGCAATAGCGATTAGTTAAACCATTAATCCTGTTCTAGCCTTATCCTTCTTTCCCATCCACTTCTTGGCCACCAAAATCACATGCGGTTTTTTGAATTTTCGTTTTTTTAATGGACTTTTTGAAACTGTTGGTTATTTTTTTATCAAAACATCAAATTATGTACAGTTCTTTTGATAATATATTTGTATTGAAGATATGTTGGTCTAAAGAGGTCAAATTGTAAATGTTTAAAAAAAATGTTTGCGTGCCCATACGGTCACCTTTGTCTTTATTACTGTCTGTACACAATATTACACGGTAATAAAAGGATGAACATGACCATATAGTCATGCGGGGTTTCTATACAACGACTATGAGTTTTTTTTAAAATTTTTGTTATGAATAAAAGTTATCCGTGATTTCAATAAGGCTTAAAAAATATTTTTTTTTATCGAAAAAAGCTCTTGTCTCTGGAGGGATATGATCGCACTCTTAGTAATTGAAAGTTAAAACATAATTACTTTTTATAATAGAGAGATCATACTATTAAACATTATCAGAACATTGCTTTAAAATGTATTTTTAACAATCATATTGTGTTGGGTAGTTCAATTTTGTTGGTCAATCAAAAACTGTATTGATTATATGATTGTGTACGAAACGTAATTTATCTTACAAATTTGTTTGCACCAAAAATGTGTTAATGTGTTAATAAAAGGTTCAAGTAGGCAACGCATCTTAATTGTATTTTATCATTTATTTTCTGAGTAAGATGGCTAATTATAAGTCTTAGAAATAGAATACAAAAATCACCATTCACCACCTCAGTTAAAAGATGCAATCAAATTAAAATAAATATTTGTCCTTCTGTATTAAAGTCGGCAAAAGATATTATTTTGGATAAGTATTGTATTACCCAATTATCCACTTTTAAATTTTTAATGAAAAATCTTTTTTATAAAAATAAATAAACTGAATCAAAGTATCAATATAGCCCTAACCAATTCCACAGCCATGTCGATTACACTATATTGAAATTTGTACTTTTGTTTGTTTAAAACACTTATACTTAATTTATTATAAGTATTTAAAATATTATCCACCAAATAAAATTGACAAATATTTGCGTATTGCTTTGTGCCATACATTAGAATGAAATACTGCCCGTATGAGAAATCATTACCTATAGGTCCTCAATTCGCGACTTTGTTTAATTAATTATACAAGGCATTCCAGTTTTTATGTGCAAAATTGAAAGTAGCACTGTGGTTTATTCTATTTAACAGGTGGACTTTAAAAAAACGTATGTGATTACACTTTATTTGACTGACAAATTAATAAAATAAATAATGTGGTTTAAGATTATAAAAATTCAAATCATTTGCTAGTCTAACCATAATGCTTATTTCAATTGAGAAGATTTCGAACGTGTACGAGGTTTTTAGGTCATTTTTTTTAAATCACTTAGTATAGATTAAATTCTTTAACACAGTGTATTACCTTCTTTAGTTTTATCTTTACACGTGTGATAATGTATTTTCACTCATATTCACGCAAAATAATAAGACACTTTAAAAAAATATCACTTACAAAAATCTTCCCAGAAACATTTGATTTAAACTATTTTTTCGATATAATAATTTGTCGACTTTATAGCTAAGTAGTCACCGCTGTTTGGAGTTCGTTATAATTTGTCCCAATGTCCAGGGGTTTGACAACGGACAATTTTATTAAGAAAACAAATAAATGTGAAAAAAATATTATTTGTTATCAATATATGAATTTAGGCTCGAAGTTATGGATGCCTTTCCATTATTAGCTGACTTGTATATATTTTTTAAATTCCAATGTTTTATCAATATTTATGTAAAAGATAGATAAAATGACAAAATAAAACAATGTAAGGATACTCATTTGAAAGCCTACAGTTGAAATATATAATGCTGTGTTTTTTTGTAGAACACGTGTTTTCTTTTTAAATAAATTTAATTAAAATAACCATTGTTGAAATAATATATTCACAGATGCACAATTTCAAAACGTGACGACCTATATTACCTGTTCATGTGCAAGTGACTTAAGTATTGTATATTATACGGCTTTTTGGTTTCCACCTTTTAGATAATTTTCTCAAAGAACTCTCGTGGTCAAAGAACAAGTTAGTTATGTGATTTGATCAGATAGTAGCAGAAGATCAACAGTTGCAGTATTTTCCTTCAACTGTGGAGAATGAAACACACGCGTCGTGAGAAAATATACACTAGAGTTCAAAGGCGTAATAAAGTATTTGCTATCCATTATAATACACTAAGTATGTAGATATCTAAATAACATACTCAATGCATCGAATGCAACAGTATCAATTTTCATGGATAAAACTTACCATAAACAATCATAATATACAAAACAAGATAGTTAACATATAAGTTTTCCATTGTTTTACCAAAATACTTATTAAGTATTTTTTTGTTTATATTTTGCTATCGTTTTACAAATCTTTCATTTGCTGCCTTTTTATTTTACTTTAAAAAATATATCAATCTTAGTATGTAAACATTTGAGTATTTAAGTACAATAATTGTTATTACGATGATTGCAATTCATTAAAAATTAATGAATACAGTTGAAAAGATCTTTTAATGTTAATTTTTTTCAAAATATATTTTATCTTAAATTTATTGAAAAGTGTTCGTTTCGAACCAGCTACTTCAATTCGCTCCTTCGGTAAACATCATAATGAACATTTTGCCATTTTAAAAAATCGTAAAAATTTTGCTCTTTTTTAATGGAGCATATGGCTAACAAAAGAATACATCTCCCGCCAATCTATATGCTCCCTCCCGGGCCATGCCATCGTCCCGTAGATTCCCGAGAATATCTTTAAAAAAATAATCATCAGCATTCCAGATTATTTTAAAGATACAAAATACAAATAAAATAAACCGAAAAGTATTATATTTTTAAAGTCTCTCAGACCTATGAAGTTTTTAATATTGCTGATATTTCATTGTATGAGAAAGCAGATAATGTCTGTTTCATGGTAATTGGATTTATTAGTATTGAAAGTAGATAATTCATCAATATATAATAACATAAAATGTAAGATACTTACTTACGCGAAATATACCTTAAAATTTAAAAATGCGTGAAAGTGACTAAGTTCAGGAGACTATTGATGGGTTAAGAACTAACTCAGGTCGCATTGGTCTAAAAATTAACACTAGTAAGACCAATGTGATATGTAACCAAACCTGTCATGACTCTGATAGGACCCTTACCAGCGCGGGACAGATCATCGAGAGGGTTGACAGCTTCAGATACCTCGGCGTACATATCCCCGAAGACGGTAGTACAAAAAAGGAGGTCGCCACTCGTTTGGAAATGGCTGGAGCCACGTCCAACTCAATGCGGACTGTCTAGGACACATAGCTGTACTCGATTAAAACCGAATGCCACTTATTCAACGCTTGCATTCTGTCGGTACTGCTTTACGGTTGCGAATCGTGGCACTCAGATGAAGACTCAGAAAAACCGTATACTGAGCTTCAAGAACAGATGCTTGCGTCGGATAACGGGGATGAGGTGGTATGATTTTGTGAGGAATTCAGAGATAAGGGAGCGTACAAGACAGCGTCCCGTCACGTCAGTGGTTATGGAGAGACGTTGGAACTGGCTGGGTCACGTGCTGCGGATGCCTCCGGAAAGCCTCAATCCTGCCTGCCTCTTCTTTCGACCGGTGAGATTCCGACGTCCCGGACGTCCGTCGTCGGGTACTATCCATAGGATGTACTCGGCGGAACTGAGGGTTGCTGGCATATCATGGGAGGAAGCAAAGCAATTGGCGGGAGACAGGGAAACATGGAGGTGCCGCGTGGCGGCCATATGCTCCACATAGGGAGCGAATATGGCCAAAGAAGAAAGTGGTTTTTTTATGTTATTCCATATAGAAGTTAGACTTTTCCAAAACTATTTTACACGTAAATAAATGTGTGTGTTTTAATAGCGTTTCGGTAGCTACACACCATTTGTACATCTACATAACGTTTGCATAATTACATTAAGAAAGTGCACTTAAATAACAGATAGTAATTAAAAATATTATATTTAAAGCTTAAAAGAATGTTTAAAAACATTTACATAACAAAATTAAAAATATCATGATATTTCGAACCAAGTGAATGAACTATATTGATTTAATAGAAACAAAATGTATGCATGTAAATTAATATGTGTTATGCTATTGTCAATCTATGCATGACAAGTGAAATAACGATAGCTGAAAAAAATATTGCTACCGGTTTTTAGTTTTCAATATTTATAGTTTCCAATATTTACAAGTATTTCTTTTATTGGTTTGTATTAATCCCTCAAGGCTAGTTTTATTTTGTTAACTTAACTAGATTTATAAAATCACAGCTATTGACCAAAATTAAAGAAATGTTCACTTTTCTATTTTTATACTCAGTAAAAACTAAATTTGTATAATATTGGTTGATAATTACTAACCAAACATATTATTTATACTGACCAAATAATATACACATACTGATCATTCGCTTGATAAAATACTTACCATTAAATGATTTGAATATCGACCAATAAAATATAAGTCACTCATAACCGTCCATGTACTAATATTTATTACATTGACCGCCATTATAATACTCTAAGGTCACTTTCCAATGCCTTATTGCAAACTCACAATGGCTGGCAACCTTTTCACCGAGACGTGTTCTCCGAACGCCATTTTTAATTATTTTATTTATTTGGGAGAGAAGGGTTAAATTAAAAGAGTACATTTTATCGAACACACTCAAAGAAGAGGGCCAGGTTGGAGTGTTGGAGGTTATTGGAGTTTCCAATGTATTTGGGCAGGAGAGCTATACAACTTGATTTGCGAAAAGAAGAAATAATTTGAGAGATAAAGAAACATCATCATCGCTTTACAGATCTAGTGTTAAATTATTTCACATGTTCACATGAGATTTGTAACAATGCTGTGGTATTTGTAAAAAAATATTAGCTGTCACTCTCGAACATATTTAAAGATATACAAATTTGTATACAAAAACATGGATAACTTTTGTTTGCCTTCTTTTAGTTCTTTTTGAAAACCTTTGAAAACAAAGCCTGAGCGGCTAGTTTTAGCCAGTGTCTGTTAAATCGATTTCGTTGATACATCAATTAAATTCCACATGTACCTATGTATGTACATTTTTAAAGCAGTATTTTTTGGAAAATTCTTATAATAAAAGTACAACTTAATATTAACTAAAATAGAGTACTGTGAGAGAACAGTATGCTAATAAGGAAAACAAAATTATATTTTACAATTCTAAATCATTGTAAACACCGTCTTATTTAGTGTAATTTGTTAAATTAGAATGTTTTATTCATACTCATAAATAATTATGACGTACTGTTTATTGTAAAGTAAATTTATGAATTATTCTCTTTTTATCATAAATGGCATATATTATGTATGAACTCTTCAGTCTAGAAAAACGCACTTATATATTAATTATAAATTAAATTATATTATAAAGAAATTAGAAGTATTTCTATTCAGCGTATGCAAAAAAAATCCGGTTGCGTCGTCGTCGTGGTTAACATCGTTGACTTCGGTTACGTAGTTCTTGGGCTCGAATCCCAGTATTGACAGCTTCAGTTTGTTTAGTTAGGACGTGGATAAAAACAAATAGATAACTAATCATTCTTGCTACTCACAGTTTTTATGATCGGTTTATAGGTAGAGAATGTAATAATTGCATACACCCATACCATTGTTAGCAAATCTAATAATCGATTTATGATATTGTACGTACATGGATTCAATCCAATGGATGCCGCGATGGAATAGAATGAACATCCAAAATCGTTCAAAACTCGGCTAAAATAATAGCATTTTTTACCACTCTCAATTTGGAGTAAATGGACTTTTAATGGATGTATTTTAACAGGAGTCTTTCTGCGAGAACTATATTTTACTCAACGGTCAACCTTTTTTTTTCGACGGAAGGAAGTTAAGGATACTGTTATATGACAGGGCAGGACTAGAGAATAACTAATCGCTATCGTTATTAAAGTATCGGAAGATCGGGAAAATATTAAACATCACAAACATCCATGCTTTGTCTACGACGAACGACAAAATTTTAACATTTATATAAAAGTAAACAACTTTGTAATTTCATTTGTAATGTTACATCATGTGACACTTATTTCACCCATTTGAGAAGTGTCATCAGAGATGAATTATTTGAGAAACCTTGTGATGTTACTTCTGTAACATCACAAGGTTTACGACTAAACTTAAATAGATTCTAAGTTTTGTCCTTCTCTACTTTTCTACTCAGAGAAGGGGTAAGATACAAACTTTGATAGTATTTATTACAAACTAATTACTTACACTAGGTGTGGTTAACCCTTATAAAAATAAATTTAACTTTGTTTCTTATATTGGTTAGACAGGTATAAAGATGAATGCAAGAATTCAAGAAAGCGCAATGTTTCTAAAAAGCAATAATTTTTCAGAGTTTGCGAATAATTTTCACAAATTTACCGCCGAATCTATCGAAGACAAAATATATAATAATGGTGACTACTAAATGGCATACTTAATGAAAAATTACCGAAGCAGAAAATGTTTATTTTTTACCATTTTTAATCTTCACGTGAGGCTGACGCATATTGCAAGTTGCAATGATATGCACACCCCACCCCAAATGACATTCATTATATTGAAACACAGATGCAATTTTGTCACCTAATTTCAAGAGGTGATTTAAAATAATTGTCCTTAATACCCATACACTTACGTACCTACGTCAACGTAGTTAAGCTCATCGCAATTACGTCAACGCTGTATGTCGTTTGTTTAACGAAGCTAATTTTCAATAATCGTTAAGATTTTAAATGGTATGCCCTCTTTAATGTTATGACTATCAACTCAAAGTTTGCTCATTGTTATGACAATATTTTTTTGCTATTAAATACTGGAAAAGTATACGATGAGGTAATATTATAATGATGTCTAAGTTGTATATTTTTTATTGCTTACTGTTTGTTGATCTTTGGTACAGAGCATTTTAGCGAAGGTTATTGAATAATGTGCCGATTGTAAGACAACACAATGCTTATATATTTAGGGAGAGGAGATGGTTAATTTTAATTAATAGCTGGCATCTTTTACATCTGATTTTTTTACTACACCTATGTCATTATATATTATTTTGTTGATTAGATTGATTCGAGCAATTGAGTAATGAGAGGAATGGAAAGGAAGCATAAGAATTTCAACTACCGTTCACAGTTTTTGAATACACAAAAATCTCTTTTATTGCATAAATTTCCAGGTAGCACAGTTTTAGCACAGTTGATATCAATATTAATATGTTCGTATATCTATGTAATGATTCTTCTACACCGATTTAAATATATATTTTAAATTAGGTACATTCTTTACATGAAAAATTAATGTGAATCACCAAATTGGCATAACCATCTTGACAATTATCTTATACAGTGGGATACACCGTAGATACGCAATGAATAGCAACGCTCTTTGCAGCAGTTTGTTTCTACACTATCCTTAAATACCACATTGGCTTTAAGTCAGTTAAGACCCGCTATGAGGTATTCAAATAAATTCCGTAACGAGATATCTTCAACGGGATATTCCTGATTAGCTTCATCGTGGAAAAGATATAACCATTTTGCGTCGACGGATTTTTAATACTAGGATATCGAAGATACTATGATAGTAACGGTGCTAGTGGATTACTTGACACGTTTTGATATGGTTACCATATTTCAAACACCACAAACATATTTTAGCATCAAGAAACCGTATATGTGCTTTTTGCTGCGACGTAAATAAAGATCTTGACATAAAATGCACATATACAAATATGTATATAACTTTGAATGAACCTGGGAAAGCTGCAATTTATTTGATGGTTATATCTTTAAAATGAGTAGAATTGGTAATCAATTTATTTTACAACTTTTACTTAGGTTGTTTAAACTTCGTTGGTTTGTTTGTTTCCTGTAGTACTTCACTAACCGTTTCTGCTTTCATTAATAGTGAAAGCAAAGGCAGCAACAATTGTGGAATTAAATGCTTAGAATATTTTTTTATTTATTCCTTTACATTATCAGATACTTGAGGGGTGAGTGCAACGGTCTTCACTAGCAAAACCAATTACCAACATTCGAGTAATTGATAAAATCTAGCTTAGTTGAAGCATTTCTTATTATTGTTTTCCAATATTTGTAAAAAGAGAGCCAGTAGCTAGCTTAAGCAGTGACCTTCTATTTTTTCAATAAATAATTGCATCTCAACCAAAACGCACAATTTTTTTTAGAAAAAAAATATTAAATTTTAACAAAATCAAATACATTAATATTAACATTAACTTGACAAGCTTTTATCGGACATTCATAGCTAATTCAAATTTAAAATGGTAACTGTCAATTGAAGAATTGTTAAAAATTTATAAAAAAAATCTTTAACGTTTGTCTATATTTTAAAGCTACAATAACGGCGATTTGACATTTAATTGTAATATACAATTAAAATTATTGACTTGAATAATAAATGGATTCTTTATATCGAGTAAATAAATTAAACTGCTGTGTGAATCGGTTGTTAGCATTGCAAACATCAGCTCTACTTCCAGTCTACGAGCAAAGCTTTCGAATTCGAATGCTAGTTGTATGATATAATTATCGTGCGCTGAGCAAGCGCTGACACTTAAAAATAAATTACACAATCAAGATGTTTTCAGCATTTTTTACATTTTACCAAATATCAATTATAATAATTTATGCTAAATTCGATCAAATAATTGTCTAAAACATACTAACAATAATTATTGCGAATATTTTATTGCTTAGAAAACAAAACTTTCTTTTTAATTGCTTAAATGAACAAAACAATTATCGCCAGCATCTGTTAAATAAATCATTTTATGCGCGTCTTCTAAAGAATAATTAAATTGTGTTTTCATCGTTTTTTCGCGCTGTCTGTTCGTTTTGACAGTTTTGATTCATGAATACATGCAATAAACAAACGCAATCGTGGTACCATCATAATACAGAGGGTATAAGATAAAGATCATTGGTATCGTGTCTACAATTTAAGATTAAATATAAATAATATTTTTTCTTACAATGTCTTATGTATTTTACGTAATAAAATATCAAAATAAGTGGTCTTATAGGTGAATTTAAACAAATGACTCTTCTATCATACATTCATACATATTATAGAACATAACATTTATTATTAAAAATGGTTCGTACAAAATAAATACTACCTCTTGTAACATCATGTTACGTGTCGAAATCCATTCTGCATGACTATATATAAAAATATAAAATACAGTATCTGCGTACATTTAAGAAACATAATAATCTACCATATTATAAATGAGCTTATGAATTTTTAGTTAATATGAATTAATCAACCAAGAAACCAATACTTTAACTTGTCTATAACTCATCACTTACAAATAAAACTTTTCGCTATTGTAGACTTCTTATATTATAATATTATATTTAATTCGATCTGAAAATTTTAAATTTAATAAATTCAGTCTTATTCTTAGCAATTGTTAAAATGTTACGTTGAATGGTTTTTTTTCACTTATAATGTGTCTTCTCTATCAACAGCGCATGGTTAAAAAATAGTTTCCGTGCAAATTTGTATTGGGCCAAGAATATGAGTAGTAAATTCGTTTATTTTCTTGATCGTATTGCGTTGTGGAAGGAAACCGTGAAACAGCGTCTGATTACACATAACAGGTGGTGGTGGGATAAAAATCAATTTAAGGGAAGGAAGTGTTAAATATATATTTATTGAAAAACTCAAATATGAAACTGCGCTACAAAATATAGTTAATTAATTGACGTCTAAATAATAAATATTCTCTAAAAAACGTTTTTATTATATTTTTTTTATAAAACAGTTTATGGCCAATTTAAAACATATCCGTTAGTTGAAGATTTGAGAGTTTATTGACTCAGAAAGTTGTTTTAGGTAGTTATCACCTGCGTGGTTATAATTTCATTTAAAATTATGGTAATTTGATTATTGAGAATTCCGATCCGTGGATTAATCATATTGCTTAATGAGAAACGGTAGAACGGGATGGATAAAAACACTTCCACATGTAATAATAATTATACCAGGATTTTTTGTAAGCCATATTATCTTTACAGGGAATTTCAACCACTTCACCGAGACAACTATCGAAGATATAATCATACAGTGCTTTGTTACTTTACTTTTACATATTATATTTATCTAATATATAAAAATGAATGTTTGTCTGTTCTTTCCTTATGCGCTGCCACACCGCTAATCCGATTGCAATAAAACTTTGACAAACTTTTTGCTTGCACTTCCGGTAAGGTTATAGGCATAGTAAAATTAACTTACATTAGGTCTTATATATGCAATTCAATGTGTGTATTTGTGTGTACGTCAACCGTCGACTGACGATCAAACAGCATTCAGACACTTCAAATTTGAAGTTCGATTGTTTGTATTTCAAATCTGTCAAATCATGTGGTCTACATTTTGACATTTCGTTGAAATGTGTTTCATGCATTAGGTGTGATTGTTTGTTCGTATTTTATGCGTTGCCACACCATTCACCCGATTGCAATAAATCTTTGACAAACTTTTTGATTGCACTTGCACGAAGGTTATATGCATATTTAAACTAACTTACAGTAGGTATTATGTAAAAAAATCAATGTTTGTATGTCTGCCATACCGTTCATGCAAGTTGCACAGACACTTTCATTCTTTGAGTGGCATTGCAACGCTTGCCGGGAACCGGCTAGTAGTAAATAAATAAAGCCAATAATTGTTTTGTACATATATTACAAGTGAGACGTCCAATATCAAACACGGCAAAGTCGTATATTTTTCCCTTTAATTTTTTGGAACTTTAAATACCTTTAATATTATATTTTCGATGGGTTCGGCAGTAACTTTGTGGAAGTTCATTTTATTATATAAATTTGATATTGCTGTGTTACAAATTGTGAAAGTGTTTCATTCTTTTAAAAAGCATCATCAGACATAAAATCGGAAGGTTTACGAATAAAATAAAAACTGACTCTAGTTTTTAAGTTATAAATTATAAAATAAAAGTTGGGGTTGTGTTCTTTTCTACTATACACAAGGAGGGCTTAAGATACAAACATTGATTCTACTTATTATAAATTAATTTGTATTTACCGTATCTTATTTAAAATGTTAGTTACTAACGATTCATTTTTATTAATGACTTGATTTATTTTCAAAAATTCCAAGCTATCAATTTTTAACTGACTTTGCCGTGTTTAATAATGAAATCTTCATGTATAATATACATAAACAAATATTCATTAGATTCAATTCACTATAGATAATTCATTCCAGTAGCTAGTGCGCCAAGTAACTAATTTAAATATTTATTAATTACATTTTAATTTAGTCAATCGTCTTCTATATGACGTAATAACTAAAAAAAATTAAAAAATGTGCACTACGTAAACTCATTAATACATTTGTATACAATCTAAACACAAATGGATATTAGATAGTAACATACAATGAATTAAGGGAAAGGAACATGATTCCAAGAATATGGATTGTCAAATTAAAATATTGATTTGATTACCTACGCAAAATAACTTCATTGTAATATTTAAAGCATTTTTTGCATACCTTATCGATGAGTCATTACTTACTTCTAAATTACATAAACACCTTTGTTTGATTTGCTCTTGAATCTGCTAAATTTGATTACAAGCTAAACGAAGCCAGCTATGTTCGTTAAATAGAATAGGATTTATTTTTATCAATAATACTAAAACTATTTTATTACGTATGTGTACATAAGTTTGATTTTAACAATAATTGTATCATAATATGAATCAATTTTTTTTCTTTATTGAAACAAAGTTATAGCTAGTGCTAACACACGGTTCGTCAACCTGGTCCGTACCACCCACTAGTGGGCGGTAAAGGCTTCCGTGATGGGCGGTGGAGGATTTTCGTTTATCCTAAATTCCTTCTGGAATTTTTTTCACCCATATACTAGATTAAAATATAGTGATGTTGGTGGGCGGGCGGTAAGGAAATTTTACCATGAAAAATAGGCAAAAGTGGGCGGTAGGCATAAAAAGGTTGACGACCTCTGGCTAAAGCAATGATTGTATACTAGCCGTAACCCAATTACCCCCAACGGGAGAATTTTTTTTCAAAAAAAAAAAACAGAAATTTACTGACGTGAACAATCGAATACATATTTATAAACCAGAAGTTTTAAACTCAATTAATTCTTCTACTGGAAAATGATTTTGTAAATATATATGATTGAAATTTTTAAATAAAGAATAGTTATTTCATATTATAAAAATAATATGAAGCACTCGAGTCGTGGATTGTTAACGTATGCAATATCAGTTCATTGCGAAAGTCGCTGAACCTGTTTGACCGAAGGCGAAGGTGATCAACTGATTTGTGATCGGTTCCGAGGAAGAAGGTGGGAATAGTTGCTCTGTGTAATCTTGCTATACAAAAGTCGTGTGAATGAACCAAAACATTGATGTAGAAAGTAACGGATGCGGCGACGATCTCCGTTTGAAGAGCTTTTGGTTAGGATATGTCTCATGTTAGAGTTTTGATAAACTCATATAAAGATGAACAACAATTCGAGGGCTTAGGATCACAGGAGCCTAGTTTTAAGTGGAAGGAAGGGAATTTTAAGCGTAGTTTTAAATTCAATAAAGTATAACAGGTGATAAACCCATTTCCGTCTAACATTGTAATTTCATTTTTAGAAGATATATGTATGTACATAACCGTATCTTATAAACGGAACCAAACTTTACTCAAAACACCCATTTTTAATCCCCTGTGATCTTAAGTCGTCGAATTTATATTACATGTATTTAAAAAAATAGAGGCCTTGTACATTTTCTGTGATACATTTAAAAAAATCTTGGAAAGAAAACGATTAAAAAAAAAAGAAATATTACAAGTTACAACACAACAAATATGCTATTCACAAGGTTTGAATTCCCCATTGTGGTCGTTGATTATAATTTGGCAACATTCCACGGATAAACAAACCACATACGTATAGACAATATTTGTAATATTTTTCTCTTATCTATGTAAGTACAATACGGTATCTTTAAACAAAAATTATTCATTCAAACAGTGTTATGAATTTCAAATCTGCCTACGCCAAGTTTAATTTTGCAGTTTTTACGAGTTTCTAAAAAAATACCGTATGCTTATTATTGAGATAGTAGGTGCATGTAAAAAAACTTTCGATTTTGCGACGTCATGGTTGATATGACATTATTTTAAAACAAATGCGGGCCAAGTAGAAAATTCAACAAACACTAAGCATCCACCGACTTTTATGTATTTTGCGGCTAATTATGAGCGTATTATTAAGTTTCCGTACATTACCAGTTTATTTGATAAATTCCTCTGCAGTATATTATACAATGTTTCATTATTATGTACACATTATGCGCAATTTAGTTTCAATGTTATAAGTATAAGAGAAATTTAGAAAACAATTGAAACCGTTATTTAACTTTCAATTAGTTACAACAAAAAATATTTTATTTATCTTTACAGTTAATTTCAATAACTTTTGCATATATCATTATTATTTTAGAGAAAGTTTAATAATACTTACGCAGAAAACTAGCTCCAAGATTATTTTTATAATTATATTTAATTTATTGATTAAATTGGATCTAAAACTATATTTATACTAATCGCTTTAATTTAATATATAATTTACCTTATAGGAATTTTATTGAATCTTTTGATAATCGCCACTTGGATTTGTTTGTATTTAAAACAAAAAAAATATTATTGAAATTCAGTTTTTATGTTTATTAATTATGCCGGGTTCGTGTCAATCAATTGCTTCCTAGCAAATATCACGGGTTCGATACCCAGCACGAACATGTTTCAATCGATTTATCCACTTCTGTTCGATGGCATGGATGTTTGAAATTTCTAAAAATGCTCTCACCAACCCTAAAATAACGAAGCGTAGCGAGAGCGATTAGTAATTAACCACAACTCCTGCCATAGCTCTTTTCTTTTATTCCTACTCTCTTTGATAAAAAGAGAGGTTAGATTCTTAAATGTCTTTATTGAAATACCTTCGATAGAAGGCCAAATGATCCACGTTAGAAGCGGACATGGATTATTTTTTTTAATAAAAAACTCAATTCACCTGTAAATATGCTCACCCGATGATACAACTGCATCGGATCAAAATTATTATTAACAGTGGTCTACGCTGTCAGTTTATTTACTCAGAAATCATGACAGAAAATTATTGTAATCAAATAATCTATTATATAATAATATAACGATTAAAAATTACAATGTATTTGTTATATTTAACTATGTTTATTATATTATTATGAAATTCTGCAAGGTAACTTAATCAGTATATATTAAATAAAATTAATTAATGTTATTAGGGCGCAGATTTGTTCACTGGTTTATGAATGATTGTAATAATTTATCTCGTGCAATATTTTACATCATTATTCCTTCATGTTGAGTTGGCGATAAAAAATATTGTTTTGTTGTATACATATTCTCTGTATTAATTTAAAATATAGTGTGTTACAATATAACTTAACCAAAAGAAACCACACGTGACATCATTAATATCATCAACAAGCACGCGATGGTAAATATATTAGAATTTATATTTAAAATGACAGGCTTGGTCTAATACTATGATTTTCGTTACTTGACATAAAAATACCCCATAGACACGAAGATAATATGTTAAATATATTATAATACATTTTTGTATTAATGATATGAATTTTCGTGAGGTAACAAGGTTTTGTATGCGATATTTGTGCTATGACTCTCATCAATATTTTTACTCATTGTTAAAGGTTTTTGTAAATATTATATTTGATAAAAGAATCATTAAATACAAGACAAAATATACGTTAAGAGTTGATCATTTATAAGCAAGCAGCCAACAAAACTTCCTAAATCTGAGAAGAATGTTGTAACACATGTACGCTTAAAATATTTATTTTTCAAAAACCGTATCGTTTGAAAAACACATCTTAAAAAAAACAATTTCATAAAATTGCATACGTGATAGAGAAATTTAAAAAAAGAGTGCCCAAATAAAAAATATTTACTGTGTAAAAAACGCTATATTACCAATACGAATATTCCTCAATGATTAACTTAAAGCTAGTACTTGTTTTAAGATTACGTTTACTGTTTTAGTCATTTCTGCTCCCAATGTAGAGCATAATATGCACTCCTAATAGAGCTTATCTAAGTATTAGATTTTAAAACTGGTTGTTACGCAATTGCTCAACCTCTCTTTTTTCGAAGAGAGTAGGGTATAAAAGGATAGGGTTAGGGAAAAACTAGTGGTAAGCTAATCACTTTCGCTATGACCTTTTGTTTTCAGCTGAGTCCATGGGCTAGTGGTCAACGTCGTTGGCTACGGTTACGGTGCTCAATGGCCTTAATCCTAGTACGTAGAGTTCTTATAATTGATTTTCAATCAATTAATGAATTCCTGTTCGAAAGCATCGATGTTTGTGATGTCTGAAATTCTCTCCCTCCCATCCGATCGTAAAAAATGTGAAATTATATTTAGTTTTGTAATTTCATCAGATGTAGAGAAAAATACAAAAAGTTGAAAATTTCAAGCGAATCGATAAATTAAAATTCTGAAGCACTGCACGAAAATACTGCGCAAATAATCGTGTGAAAATGTAGTGCATGAATGAAAAGTTGACGTGTCAAATGTTATAAAAATCGCTGCTAATATTTCCATTTTCACAAGAAAATGCATTGTTATCACAAAGCAATCTCAATATTTTAATGGTTCATGCTTATGTTGTAAAGTAAAGCAATCACGCAGTAGATTTGCAATAAATAACACTTATTCTCTTACAATGTTACTCGCAGAGCAGAAATTATTTCATTGTTTATTAAATTTTATTGTGTAGTGTATTTAATAATTGATTAATTTACAGCTAGAATAGATTCATTAAAATAAAACAGTCAATTTCTAGTTTGTATGTATTAAGCAGTTACATGTTTGAATATTTGTATATGTTCTGTTTCAAGAATATGATATTTCTATAATATTGTAATCTCACTGTATTTTTAACCAATCGCAACGATGTTACAAATTAGAAAACAATAGTTAAATAATATGAAATAACTTCATTACAGCAAAAACCACTAGTGAAAAATATTGAATAATAAAAAAAAGTCTGTTTATTATAAAAAAATATATATGCGTTAAATTTTACAAAACATTTATATTCACTTTACGATTTTTAAATAATGAACAAAAAAACTTACGTATGTTAAGTGACATTATACATACTTTTCTTTGTAAAATTTTAGTACGGATTGTGTGATTTATTTGTAACTATGTTGTTTTTTGATGTTCTTAACTGCTATACATAAACTTCCATATTTGTGTTTTCTTTTTAAAATACCTCTCTAGAATGGCATACAAAAAGTGCAATTTCTTTTGGTTATTAGAAATTATGTTTCATTCTACATTTAAATAATATATTTTTTCAGCGTAAGTACTGCAGCCAACACCCCTTTTACAGTTTCATTTTTGTATGAACGTTGTAATCCGTACTACCCTTGAATTTTTCAAGTCCATACTGTTTGTAACGAAAATAGAAGCACGTGGAAGCGAGAGACTAGAATGTTTTTTTCAATGAAATGTTCATATTTTCATTTTACGTAAAAAGCATTCGATATGGAGAAAATAATAAAAAAAATGTTACTAGGCGTCATTCTGAAAAAATAATTTTAGACCCTAAGTCTTGCATAATCGATGACACAGCGCTTTGCAAATAACTTACTCAATGAATCTGAAAGATGTACAGTCATTTTTTTATATCAATAAAGTATGAATATGCATTTCAATTCATATTTATTATGCCGATATTTACTAAAATACATTTAAAATATAAACGGCAATATATAAATATCGTATAAAAAACAAACCGTTGACAGCGAATCACATTGTTTGTTATTTATTTCTCGTAAAGAATTGAGTAGGATGAGATTCATGAAAAGCTAATAGAAGAAGACACATTGCGTATCTTTTCTCTTTTTTCTATAATCTGTTTTCAGTGGTAACATTTTCACGAAAAAGGTGGTTTATGTCTCGATTATTAACGCTGAAACTGCCTGTCAGTTGTTATAACGAATAAACGATAACGAATAACGGCGTTAATGATAAAAAAAGACTGCGTCGTTAAACAACCAACGACAAAGCACAGTTCATGACAAAATTAAATTATGTATTTCCTTAAATCACTTTTATTACTCTTTCTGTATACTTATTTGTTCAAGTGGAAAGATTTCTCATTTTTATGTTTGCTTTGTTTTTATTGTTGTTTAAATGCGAAAATATTTCAGCAGGCTGAAAGGGTTGTATGTACTATCATTTTGAGTTAAGCTTTCACTTACAAAAATATTTAAAAAATGTTTATATTCAAGAAACGAATCTGCGCTCGTTTCTAGAAATTTATTTTGTAAAATCGTTTGTCAATCAAGCAATCTTCATAGAAGAAAAAAATAGGACAACTATTTAAATAAGTTAACTAAATAGAATCGTGACAAAACACTGAAAAAAAACATCTCTTTATCGCACATAAATAGCTAACTATGTCTTTTAAATACAGTTTTAAATACACAAATAATAGTTGTGAAAATAAGTAACAAATCTAGACATCGAGAAGCATCTGTCCTTTTTCCTAGGAGATGATTCCCGGTTTAAACATGTGTGAATATTGAATTATAAAATATCTAAGTACAAAATCATATCCTATGTAATTTTTTAAAAAAATCCATTAATTCTTAGACTCAAAATATTGAAATATATAATTAATCTTAGGAATATTGGATGATTATATTATAGGTGATTGAAGACTGCTAAAAAATATCGCAGACTTGTGGAACGTGTAGAAAAATATAAAAACTATGCCAATAAAAAACCATAATATAATATCTTATTATGTACGTTACTTTGTTGACTACTAAATGGCCGTATCTTAAAGCTTAGAAAATGCTGAAAAAAAAGTACGATAAACTGATGGTCATTCTTTAAGCTACATTTTATAATAATATAATGGCAGTAAACGTTAACGAGCTGGAATACGAGCGTAATCTAAGCATGGTGTCAATAAATGAAAGCCTTCGGACTTGAACAGCGTTTACGATTCCTCTGACTCGCTTTATATTTTATATGGATCATTAAGTTTGTTTTACTTTGGCAGCAGCATCTTTCATCTTAATATTTATTACAAAAAAGGAAGCCATTTTTCCGAATTTTTCATTGTTTTCGCTCCGCTGACTCTATATGATCAATATAAAAGATTCTAAAAAATCTATAAAGCAGTTTTTCCAAGAATAAGTCAATTGTTTTTTTAAATAAAGGCTTTTATCTAATACGATATACTTACTATCATTTTGTTGTTTGTGAATCTTTATTACCAATTTTCAGAAAATCGAGGATTTATCTAACAGGGCCTGGCAGATTTTGAATTTATTGCATGGAATTTAAATTTAAGTTTAAGTTCTGGGAGATTAAACACCTCGATCAAATGACTTACATTTGCCCCATTAGAGGTTAAGTGAGCCAAGTGGTATTTTAGAAAAAAATAGCTTCATTGTAATATTCTACACGTCTTAAAGTATCGTAAAAGGGAAGTAACCTCAGTCAATTACACATTTCAATAGTGTTTTCTCTTTAAAATAAAAATATCCAATCCACCAAAACACCCATTAAAGAGATGATTGTACTTAACAGTCTAAGATAAAAGTTTTACCATTTTACTAGTTTACTCACTTCACCTCTTGAGGGATCATATATAAATATACAGTCCCGATAATAATATACGTAATCACCCAACCAATTAATTCATTACTTCTTTTCCAACACATTGTGGTATTTTAATTAAGTATCAACTAATTACTATACAATCTAAAAAAGTGTTTTTTTATAAATATTCAAGATTTATTGTCTACTTTTATTTTAAGTTGCCTTCCAAATTTGATTAATAACATTAAAATTAAACTAAAAGGTATGAAATTTTGGTGGTATTAAAAAATTTATACATTGTCCATCACCACAAATTGAATATATTTTTTATTGTGCTAATTTTTAAATTATATTTACTATTATTTAAATTAACAATTCTTTAAGATTCTTAAAATTTGAAAATGCCTAAAACAGTTATAATTTTCCTCAAACATCTTCCGTGTAAGAAGACATTGGGTGATCCGACTGTTGAAATACTTATGTTGCTTCCAGATGGAAGCAGAACATTTTCTACATATTGCCTATATTCAGAAATATAAGAAATTTATCACAAGTACGTATAATGGGATACAAATTAAAGCAAGAAATTATTTTTGTAGCTGTTTCTAGAACATAACAACTAACAAACATGAAGGTCACTAATTTTGTATTGTATTGTTACGTATGTAATTTTATATCATGAAAAATATAAACAACAGAATTATCATATGATTTGTAGTGCCAAAAACGTTTTCAAGTATGAAAATAGATAAAACTTTTGTAAGTACCTTTTTTGCTAAGCCACGCATTACGACGCACCATCAACTTTGAAAGAGAATTTTTTACAAAACATCTTTTTTGTATAATACCATCCATTAGTAGCTAAACTATTAATATTGCGCACAGAAATAAAACTTTAGACATTAATGTATGCAGAAGTATTTCCCGTCATTCATGGTTGTAATAAATTACTTTGAGAAAAATTAATCATCCCGGGGAATTCCTCATAACATAACACATAATGCTTTTAACAATATTGTTAGTATCAGTGGTGTAATGGTAAATAAATAGGTACCAGGTTGGTAATTGATTTCACCCCTTTTTTCTTTGTTGATCATTCCGAAGTTAAAAAAACACAAGTTTTAATAATTAATTCAATAAAAAAACGTATTTATTTTTGTAAAACTCGTCGGGTAGATCAATTTTAATATAATGCTTTTAAATTTAATAAACATTATTTTGAATATATTCATGTTCTTGAAAATTATGTTACATGTCAAAAAGGTGGCAGGGCGGCGCCCTGGCTGAATTTCAGGTGCCAGGTCGCCGACCTGGCCCAACTGCACCACTGGTTAGTATAGTATTTGTATAGAGTATGGTTTTCGTATTGAAAGGTCTGAAACTAATTATTGCCAGATAAAAAAAGATTACTTTCTACATTTCACATTCATATTAATAAAAAAACTTTTAATGGATACTTTTCGGGGATATTTAAAGGAAAATTGAAGATAATTCAATGATATCAATACTTTTCATTCCTCATTCCATTCCTTCAAGTCATTCCTTTTGAACAGACGGAATACTATTTCATAATCAACTTATATCTTTTCGTTTGAATCTGAGAGTGGCTTAAATGCAACTAACAAATGAATTTGCTTGTTCTTACATGTTCTGTATTAAACCCATAGATATAAAGAAATTAGTTTAACGGCTTGAAACCACTTGCTCTATAAGGCCAAAAAAAAAAACAAAAATTAGTCTAATCGAGTCTAACGAAAATAATCGTTATATTTTCAAAAACTTACTGTACAGGTTTTGTAATTCAATTCTGATGTTTAAAGAAAAATAGTACAGCCAAAAACATACAATATGATAGACAATATGTGGAGTTACTCGAAGGAATCGTAACTACTAGTTGCAAGTCAAGCTCACAGGGTAGAAAGGAATACATTGAAATGTCACAGGTCATACAACATTCGAACTTGAACGTGTATCATTGGGGGTTTTAATAAAAAAGACGCATAACTAAACTGCTTCTGGTAATTATTGAAAAAGCACACTTAGTGTAATATGTAAATCATACACATCTTTTGAATTTTTCCTGAACCATAATGATACGCCCATTCCTTTTTTACTATTAATTTTACGTTACAATAACTTTTTACATACTTTATAGGCATACATATCGGCATCACATTATAATAGACGATGATAATACAAAGGGTTAATGTTTGGGTGTATTGATTTAATAATAATACACTCCCTATTGACCATATTTTAAAATGTAGGTTATCATTGCATTAAAATAAAATTTACAACAACTTATTCATATAGAAATAGCAATGTTTATTGCTTTTACTTATTTGATAAACTAATCTTTTATTTGAATCAGATTTACAGCGATACATTTTATGGCATATAACAACGCCTAATGATAGGCAAATAAGTTCACTTCTTATTAACAATAATTTTACGAGGTTAACATACCGATGTATTATATTTTATTAGAAAAAAGTATATTATTTATAAAATTATTAAAAATAATTTTATTTTCATTTCGTTAAGTACTCACTTTTCATGATTTACAGATTATTACAACATGTATTACTTTGGTAATATCATTCCTGTACTATATGATTTTATGGCTGCCATTATTGGCACTATTTTACCCGTTTATTTACTGTATTTTGTAGAAAAAAAATAAAAAAGAAAATATTAACTTTACATACAATTATTATGACAATAAATTAACTCGGACATTGTATATATTTAAATCTGAAAGTCATTCCTTAATTTTAAAATAATTTATCAAACTGAAATCAGTTTAATTGTTTTAAGGATTGAGAAAATCAAATACCTCTCCATATTTACTAGAAATGTTAAATCTAAAAAATACAGATATAAATTAAATAATTTCAATGCTAAATACATTTTCTTTCGAGAGATGGCGTCTGTCACTCGAATGGTTGGAATAAAATAATATATCTTGCTATGGGATAAGTAAAATATTGTACAAAAATTGTTCTCTTCGTAACTAGTACCATCTAGCACTTACAAATAAAAGTTTACGTATGAAAACTACAAAATAGGAAGGACACTCAGTTTTGTATAGCCTTTGATTCTCAAGACCAACTTTTTACACGCTTTTCTGAATAAAATATACTTTCTTTAAAGTTTTTTTTGTATAACATTTGTCGTGTTGAGAAATTAATTCCACAACGACAAATATATTGTTTCGAATTTTAACATCAGGAGAAATATATTTAAAGTAAAAAAGATTGAGTGTTTGATATAGGTATATACAATGCAAAATACTGCGCAAATAATGGCAAGGTTCAGATAACGTTATAAGAGTTTTGTTTTCATTTTCAATATGGCTAGACAGCTAAAGAGTACTTTTTCATATTTATAAATATCTCTACACAAGTTTGAATATTTATTTAACACCTACATCCCATGATGCAATCGTAAATAGTTGAGCCATTAAGTCATTCAATATTTCTCCTAATATTGCCAATAAGTATTTATCATTTTAGGTATTCTAGCATATATACATTTTTAAATTATTTTTTAGCTGCTAACTTAGGTTTAAATACTGTCAATAAACAGTGAAACTGAGATGACATCATGGCAGGGAACGTGATTTTTTAGGATGGCATGTTACAGTTTATATCCAGAAATTGTAGTAATAAAAAGTCAAAATCAAACTCTTACATTAGTTAAATTATTATTTTATGTTTATTAAAGACCATTTTTGATAATTAGTATTGAAAAACTTGCGAATAAAGTGTATATCCATGAAAGAATCGATGTATTTATGTAAACACGGCTTACAAATTGAACAGTGGCTGGGCAACGTTTTTAAAAAATATCTCTAAACTAATTTTCTATGTTAGATGGCCGATTGCTGGTTTTGACTATTACAAACTTTATTGCTATCAAATTTGAGGAATATTCGACGAAAAATTGATCTTGTGTTCGATTCGCTCACCGTTGCTTTCTGCACAAAACCTTTTACATTGATAAAATTTTGATGATATTAACATGTTAATAGCTACGGAAATATTTTATTGACTGTATTGACATTTACTTGGCAGTAACTTGGCATAAGGTGAAAAAATAACAAAGTATTTTAGTTCTACAAACATTATTTATATTCAGTTGATAGCCATTTTGGTGTATCTCTTCATCAACTATCAGCTATGTATATGTAAAATATTATTTGTAGAACTAAAATGGTTAGTTATTTTTTTACGTTATAACTAAAATATCGATAAGACACGCATAAATCTGTCACAAAATTCTGAAAAAAATTGATGTGAGATTACTTTAATGGTCGTAACTGTCAATTGAAAAACATAGATTACATTATTATAGCGACGCTATTCTATAAATGATTGGCATGTATTTTTAATCCATTGTAATCATTAAAAATATTGTCAATTACTAGCGACAACATATCATATAATTTATGTGATTGTTTTACGGTACAATTTAAGCACACATCATAAAAATTAAGTCACCTAAGTAGATTGTCCGATCATTTCCTAACAAAACACCAATGAACAATACTTTCCGCGCATAAAACGTTTTTGTTCGATAAGAACATTATGCAGTTTACTTTTATACTTGATTTTTAGTGCACTGGTTGGGAAAATGCAATCCTTTCCGCTTTTATATGTAAATGAAACAGTACATAAAGCTTCATGCACATTCTCTTATCTACAGTGAACATTTGGTCGAGTCCATAAAACACATATCCCATGCACCCTGTAGCCATTTATTTTGCATTATATTACTGGATGTTATTGTGTGAAATTTATGTTGTGGTTTGTGTATTGTTTACGCAAGCCCTTCTTTATATATTAATGTTATTATTTAAATATGCGTGGAATAATCATTATTTATGAAGTATTAGTAGTCAAAGCTACAAAATGTGATAATATCTAAATACAATTATCTTAATACAACAATAAAGGTTAAGTTAAGTATTAAAATTATAATGTAGTATGTTCTCAAATATCGGAGCAGATTTAGCAAGATCATATCGAATATTGTTCCCATAGTCTAACTAAGTGATTGTTATGTTTGGAAGGGTAAAAAAAGCTCTTTGTGTATGCATTTTAAGTGAAGAAAAATCGTATAGACAATCCTTGAACAGCTAAATTAAATGCCGTGTTCAAGTATATTTAAATAAATTTAATCAATAAGATATCTGACTGCATCAGTCTCATCTTGACTATCTTGACAGTCTTGTTATGGACTCTTTCGGTGTTTCAGTGATGATTCTTAATACTATGTTCTTGTCACTTTTAGCACAATTACGAATATGGCAATAGATATTAGCGATGTAAACAAAATTCATATTTGAAAAAGAATGTTTGAACATAGTATTATAGATTAGAAAAATTATTTTTTTGCACACTAAAGTGCAAGCCAATCGTTCTTGAGACAATCCTAGCACAAAGCTGAACAACGCATTCAATTCGTTACACCACGGCAAACGTCTGTTGGACACATACATATGTATGACCGTGGCGGGTGGTGGAGGGAATTCCGCAGTTAAAGTATTTATTCGCTCTCTTACGTAGTTTGTAACTGTTTAAAATAGACAAAGAATACATTGACTAAGTAATTCTTTAACTGTTATATATATCAATGCCTTTTTTGGAAAATAAAGGTGTCAAAACTTGGTCTTACCTAGCTTTTTACTAAAAAAAAAATCTAATCCATGTCTGTTTCCAATGTAGAGCACATGGCTTTCTAAGCTCTCAAACAGAATTTTTCTAAGGGAACTGCTTGTTACTCAATGTCTCTATTTTAAGAACAATATATCAAGCAGAAGACTTTTTGTTCCAGTGACGTCTATGGAGCTGGTATTGTTTTATATTATGATATTAACTTGTGAGTGTTACGATACCTGTCACATAACATTCAATAGTAATCATAGATGGTGACAGACAACCAATGACAATGGTTTCCAATAAAAATAAGAAAGACTGCCAATATTGATTTGAAAAATTAAAAATGCCGAGAAAAGGTGCCGGAACACCGTTACGCCGCGTTACAAGGGGGAAAGACCCTGATATATATAATGAAACAAGTACTTTTTTATAGAGCCATTTTTTTACATAATTATTATTGTGGTTGATTTGCACAAATTTTAAACAAATAAACATTAAATGTTGCGTATTTTTTATAATTCTACTATATTTATCAATTTAAGATTAATGGATATTTAATGTTTCACGCCCAAAGAAAACTGTTTTTGTTGTGTTGACTGGTTAACTTTTACCCATTAATAAAAGCCCATTCAACTAGAAACAAAGACATAATTAATTCGTTAGATCAATCCGTAGGCGCGGTTAAATCAAATAAATAATACCATTGCTGGAAAAGCCATGGAAAGAACGGCCGAATAGATATTGTTCCATTAACTTCCAAATTAGGTATTGTTTAATAAATTGTATTCAATGTTGAATACAATGAAACGACTGAATTTATATTTGTTAAGTTTATAAGAAACGTCAATAATTTATTTAAATCAAAATAATATAATAATTATTTGGTATAACAGTAGTGCCGTGATTCTCAACGTGGGGCAAATCCTAATCGCTAATATTTGTTAAGATTTTCTTTTTTAAAAGAAATTACTTTCCCACATTTAAAAACTTGGCTAATGTTGGTAGATATAATTGAATTGGACATGCAGTATCAATAAAATATATTATAATTGAAAAATGATTAATCTTTTAAAACACTTTCCAATATTTTTAAAAAATACAATGGTGTGGCTCTGAGTCGACAAAAACAAAATAGTCCATTTTGATAAAAAATATCGTCATATTGTGATGAATGAATGATTTCTTATTGAAAAAAAAAACCAACTATTACTTTACATTAAATTCCCGGCAGCTTATATAAAAAACAAGGATCCCACTAATTTGTGTGTTTTAAAAGTTCTACATGTTAGTAACGAAAATTAAATTATAAGTAGTAATGATTATTTAAAAATATATATTGCATTTTTTTCAGAATTTGTTAGGTTACGATATAGGGACTTTTGAAGCGTCGAAATGGGGCATGATACAAATAATGTTAGGAAACACTGCAGTAGTGGGAGTTTTTTTTAACGACCGGTGTTTGGAAACAATAACCCTTCAAGCTTGTCATATTTACGAGGCTTATTAGGTGTGTTAAAAATTTATATTAAATATGCTGGATTTCAATTGCTTGCACACCAGTCTTCAGCAGTATTTTTATTTTATTTTGTTCATATATTACAGCAAAATATTTTTAATCTAGGACTTGTACCGAAAGTACTTGATGGAATTTCAATATTATATTTGAATCGGGAATTTGAATGAATATATTTGAACGGGCTTCTTTTGGCATCTTAATGCATTATAGTGCACGGAAGAACTTGAACTGACGCTTAGTTAATAGTTTTTTTTATCGTGTAAATGGATATAAAAATAAATATATCATCACTTAGTTTTAAAGAAGTTATTGATGACAATCTGGCGATTATTAATAACAATTATAATGATCGCCATAAATAACTTCTAAGCTCATTAATAATATGAACTCTTAATTATCATTATATATACACGATAACAATTACTAACGAACTATCAGTTCAAATTCATCATTGAATGCCTGAATACGCTGAAAAGCGAAGACTGTGCCGTTAATGACTAAACGCGTAGAAATTTTCATTTTTCAAACCACTTATCTCAAAAATTATACAGTTTTCCTCCGGCAACCTGCTTCTTTATGAATCACTCATTTGATAAACGCATTATTATTTATGGTTGTCTCCCTTGGCAACGCGTTGATTGGAGATTCTTTTATTATTTTTTAGTGATGCACAAACCGCTGCCCGCGGGCTGCATGCAGCTCTTTTTCAATTTTGTGGCGGCCCTTAAATCTTTTTCTCAAACATGTTTTTTTCACGTAAAAAAAATATTTAATAAATGTAAGTAAGCTTTTTCTTAAATGAAGGAGAGTAAATCGGTTCATAGAAACAGGTTTACAAATATTATGCCAAATTAAAAAAAAAACTAGTTAAAAAGACCAAGAATGCATTAACTTATGAATTTCATATAAATGATACATACGTATTTATTTATTTATTGTTTAAAATTAAAAGTATGGTACATGACATAACAGCTTACGCCAATTCGCCATGTACTTGACAAATAAAAGACACAGAATATAAAATAAAATTACATAATACATAAAAATCAACACAAAAAATCAAGAAATAAAATAGTAAAATTTCACAAACAGTTCACAAATACTATCACCAAAAATGTCCACTTCACTAGGCAATGAGTTGATCAATCGAATTTTGATATTTCACAATGAAATGATTTTTAATAAGCAAGTACACATAATCCTTTTTTGCATGGCTTATTTATTTTCGAAATAACACTGTCAAAATATTATAATGGAACCTATTACTCATTTATCTCAATTCACTTAATCTTTTTTACACGGTTTTAAGTCTGTTTTACATGGAACATACATATGTTCTCTATAAAAAAGGATTGAGCGTACTCTAAATCATTTTTTTCTTTGCGGCCCGAATCCACGATAATTTGTTTTATGCGGCTCGCTAGAAGGTAAAGGTTGTGCATCACTGCCATAGACTAATGATTACTTCTACATTTTTCGACTCATGGTCTTATTGATAATTTTTCCTCGCATCTTAATAATATACCCATCATATTTATAATTTCAATTTAATTAACAAGTGTCTTACAAACAGTGAATACTTTTTAACTCGCATATTATGTTTTTAAAAATAAACTAAGTTCGAACGATTAAACAAAATATTGCACTATTTTTTTATATACATCAGTTTGTAAAAATACGCATAAAATTAATAAAAAGCAGACTCAGAGTGAATTGCGTATAACAAACATATATGTATACGAAACGAGTCACTAGTTTTATTCATATATTATTGGTGTCATTTTCAGGTGACGTAACACAAGCACGTAGGAGGATTTTTTTTATTGGATGCTCTCCCTTCGGCCAAATTTATTGCGTAAATTTTTACGTAAGCGGAAGGAAAGGCTTTGAAACGACAGAAAAGGGAACGTGAAATTTTTGGCATTCCAAGCAAATCTCTAAAAAACGGACGCGAAATCTCTCAATGTGTATTCTGTGGTACATTATTTATTTAATAAAGTGGAGATTTATGTTATATCTCTTACGATCCAGAAAACTGTTTGACATAAAAATATATCAGATATTTTCCTGTTGTTCAAGTAAATATTTTTCTACGTATTTATTACATCACCATTTCTTTACATTGTAGTAAAAATGTACCAAGATTTTTCTCAGTATCGGTTACAATACTCTAACCCAGTGTCTGTCAAACTTTTTTACTTCACGGCACACTGATGATTGGGACTAGTACTGCGGCACACCAAATAAAAATGCTTTATATAAGAAAATGTATCTTTAAAAAAGAAAATGCAAGAAATATATTTTTTCTAGATTCACGCCATTTAAAAATTGTCGATTCTCTATCTAATAAACAACAATTCAATGAGACAAATAGGTGACACATAAATTCGCATAGTATAGTACAGTGTCTGCCAAAACTTTTTTACGTCACGGCACACCGATGAATGGGACTAGTACCGCGGCACACTAAATAAAAATGCTTTAAATAAGGAAATGTATCTTTAAAAAAGAATATGTGGAAAATGTGTCGCGTTGACCACGATGTATGAACGTGATAAATATTTTTTTGAATGTTGAATTTATTTAAAATTGAAGAAAATTTAAATGAATATGCATTATTTAAAATTAACATTTTTAAGGCTTCTTCCACCGCGGCAAACCTGAGACTTCTTACGGCACACACTTTGGCAGACACTGCTCTAACCGTTAACTTGATAAATATAAAAAATGATTTGCTATTTTTATGAACTATGAACAGTTAACAACTGTAGATGTGACGTATATAATGATTGCATAGTAATAGTTTATTCAATACTTATTTGATGTTTTCAGAACGTAATTATTTACTTAAACTAACACCAACTCATTTGCGCAAACTGAAAGGAAGAGTAACGCAAAATTTTCTGTGAAAAGGACATTTATTTATTGATGAGAATAATTTGTATTTTAAATTAATATACATATGTAATGATTGATATTTTCTTTGTGAATGATAACTTACGTCTAAATATGTATTTGTTAAAAACATGAGAAAGATGAGGTTGAGGCTGAGGCTGTACTGTCTTTTGTTTTGGCGCTACTAAGAAAAATAAGTATCCCCGATATTAAATATTTTAAATGATTTCACAATCACTTCAATTAAGTGAAAAGTATAATTTTCCATAAAATGTTTTGACACAGGTCAAAATTATTTTCCTTTCGTTTAGCAATAATTAAATTTCCTAGCGCTGTTGAGCCCTTGATATTTTCAATTGGTTTGAAGTCAAGAAAGTGGCTATGATAATTGGCAAATAATATTATATTTTATAACAGAAGTCATTTCGTCCCTGTAGTCAGTTGTTTGTTATGATAATAGTTCCTTTTATGACCTGGGCGGTGATGTTGACATGCAGTTAAACAAGGTCTGCCGTAATCTCCCGTTTCCTTTTCATGACGGCACATTTAATGGTGACAAATGTGTCATTGGACAACGACATGGCGTGATGACATCCCGGTGGGGTTCTTTTCAAACAGGAACCGCTCGCAGAGCAGTGATCTGACAGTCTCCCAATTTGCGTCTGTCGCTAACTCTTTTAAAACATATTATAATACATTCCGATTAGTTGAATGAACGATAAAATTAGGTCTGAAATCAGGTGAGACAGTCATAATGCATATGTGCTATCGTCAATTTGTCTATGCCAAAAATAAATCTTGCAAACTATGTTATCAAGAATATTTAATAAAAATGATTTCCTAGAAAATTTTAGACAAAGTAACTTACAAAATATAGTTTACAATAAACAAATGTAGTTTATTTTTATAAATGCATCGAAATAAGATAATTTATGACATATTTTACATGTCGGGGTGAAATGCCTACTGGGGGTTCATTCATAAGTTATTTTTCTTGGTAAATAGCAATACATTTCTTGTAACTAATAACATAGCATGCCTATCTGAAACTAACTTGAAGATGTTTTCTAGTACGGTAAAGAAGGAAATTTAGTAACATTGAAATTGAAATCAATGTTAGAACATGACACAAAAAAACACATCTGTATTTAATAATGCAAGATTTAATTATATTTAGGTATATGTATTAAGTTTTTTTTGTTGATAAAAAAGGTGCCGGAACTCAATTCTTGTCAAGTTTTTTTTTTCTAATTCGTGTCCGTTCTCAATGTGGAGGAAATGGAATCCTAATGAAGGTACATCAACAGAGTTTTTTACGAAATCTGATTGTTAGTCAGTTGCTCAATATGCCTTTTTTAAAGAGAGTATGAATGGACAGATAGGGCTTGTACAAGACTAGTAGTAAGCTAATCGCTCTCGCTTTGACATGTTTATTTTAGGGTTGGGAGAGTGGGAGTGATAGATATCACAAATACCAACGCCTCCGAACAGAAATCGATTTTAAGGTTTAATAGGTCATGAACAATGTTCACTCTAAGGCACGGGTTCCCAACCTATGATTCGCCAACTTTTTTCGATTTTGGATTTGAGCAACAAAACTAAAACTACAGTGAACTAAAATTACCTTATTGAAAAAATAATGCCCTTTTCGATTGCATCGGGGCCGCGGGTCACATGGCTTTTATAAAAAGGGGTGGCCACCCGAAAAAAGTTGGTTACCTATACTCTAAGGTAAAAGGTTAGGTGCGCGGAAATTTCAAAGGCTGCGTGGACCGACCAAATATTAATTGAACTGTCTTGCAGTGCTCGCCAACCCGGAATGTGTGCGCGGGGGCTTCCCAACTGCTGCGCGGCCGCACACGCACGCAGCTTAGAGGGAACGTTGGTCATGAGATCATGATTTAAAAATATATTTTCAAACGTCTTTCATTTCAACTTCGAATCATTAAAAATTTCGAGAAAAAAGGTGCCGGAACGCAGTTCCACCGCGTTACATGGGCAAAAAGCACTGGACTATATCATAACCCACAACGCATTGAATTTTCTTGTAAGAATTCTCATCTGGTATGATAAAGAAGCAAATAGATATATGTTCATTTAAAATAAATTTAAAACGATTAGTTTATGTAAGTAACATAAAGTTTATGATCATAAGAAAAGTATAAGGCAAAACAGTTCATTGAAGACGTTCGTAATTATGAAAGGAAAATATGCTTAGGGATTAATTTATCACGCCCACCGTAACCAAGTATATAGTGTGTGTAGGTAAAGCAAAAATGACTAAGGTTTACCGTGCAGTATTTTTGCATTACTGTGATTTCATTACTCCTGTTAAGTGAGGTTTTAGCGGGAGCGTGTGAAAACGCCTGATAGCAATGGTAAGCAGGAGATAAAAGCTATCGTGCCAAACGACGTTACTGAAAGAAGAAAGATGAGAAAATATTTCGTCAAGAAACATTTTCAATGTGTGACATTATTATTAAGGGTTTGTATGAGGACATCCAGTCACAGACCCGGACCAGAAGTTAAGAAAAAAATTTGCTCGGTGATTTTGAAATCCTGGGATTTTTCAAACAATTTCATGTCATTTTAAAAACCCATGAATTTGCATATTTCCCAAAATGAGCGTTAGAGCTTTTTTTACCTCTTCCAGGATTTTTAAATTGAGAAACCAAAGAATTTACGGATTTCCTAAAAAATATCTTAATTTGTAACCTTCTTTTTTAGACCTCGCTCAAATTTCTGTAATTTTCTATAAAATACAGACATAATTAATTCCGAAATTGTGTGTGTGGAGTTTAATCCCGAGATTTTTGGATCACAGAATTGGATGTTGCAATCAGTTTTGATAACACATTATTTATAGACCAGATCAAGAAGTTTTTTCAAAATATTGGTAATAGTTTTAGAATAAATAAGACTGGCACCATTCAATAACTATAAAAAAGTACCATGATTTTTATCTCACAAAACTTACACATCAATTGGGAGTCAACAGTTATTTGATTATGATAAATTAACCAAAAACAACAACAAATATATAAAAATTATGTTTATTTCATATTTCAAAATTTTGGCAGAATTTTTTTATCTTTATCTATGGTTTTATTTAGGGTTGTGGAGTAATTCATTTTAGTGGATATTTATACAAATCTATTTATAAACACTTAAAAAAAATCAGTATTGGTCCATTTTTAAATGCTAGATTCGGGGTTATTGTATTTTTTCATAAATCCAGATCGCTAATTTAATTTAGTCTGCGGATAATCCGGTTCGCAGAGTAACCTAGCATAAATTCAAAACATATTTGATCACACTATTTTATAGAACAATAATCAAAACCATGAGAATGGCAATAAATATTAGTGAGCATAAAATTCTGCAATATTCCTCAAATGGTTAAGTGAATAAATTTGTTTCACTTCAACTTTATTACATATTAATTAATCAATATTTTAATAAAATAGTGGGTAATTTTTGTATTATATTAGGTAAATTCTTAGCTGAAATTACACTAAATATAAAAATCCAATGGGGAAACGTTTCTGTTATTGCAAAAAATATCACATATTCATACGCTTTCTGCGGGTTTTCTTAATATTATACGTACAATATTATTTATGTCTTTTTTAATATCAAAATGAACAATGTTGTCTTTTTACTTTGTTCAACAAAACATCGTAAATTATAATTCGTTCAAGAAACTAATACTCACATAACTAGAGTGTGTAATAATTCCTTCTGTTGACAATGTTTACTGTCGCTGTAAATTTTTATTAAGCCCTCAAAAATTAAGGGAAACTGAGATGAAATAAACCTAAGCAGCCAAAAAGCGAGGAAAAATTTCGAAACGAGACATCCGGGAAAATATTTTATTTTACGATCTACAGTCGCCTCCTCTTACTGGTGTTCGTAAAGAATTGCGGTTCTACGTTTGCTTCTTTATTATACAAAATAAAGAGAGTATGGCACTTTTCTACTTCTTAAGCCACAGATAGTTGCCTAAATAAACTTATCTTTCCCTTGCAGGTTTCTGTAGTTTTAATCAAAACTTTTAATGAACACACTTGACCATATTCTTCCAGATTCTTTTCTTTCAAAGAGACTTAGTATTCGTATGAATAGTCTTATTTTTATGCGTAAAAGCTAGTGTTAACGTAAAAAAAAGCTTAGTTGTGCTTTTAATTGCTTTACCGATTCTGTATCTAACTTTGTTTTCGATTTTATAAAATATCAATAACCTTATAGTTAGATAATGGCTAGATCAGACATATTCATTTACAAATAATATTGTACGAACTTCTAATGTATCATCTCATCAGATTTTTCTAAAACTGTTGAAAGTGTTGCCAATACCGTTACTGGTGGAAAGAGCCGAAAAATATTTAACAACACTGCATCGGATAACGACTCTCTCTGTATTGAAAATTGAACTTTTTTAGTACACGGGTTACTTAATTCTTGAGTTTATAAGACAGCTGTTAGAAATACTCAGCGCAGATTGTCTATGTCCTATTTAAGACTGACATTAATTTAGCTAAATTGTTGTTACATTACTACTACGATCAAGATAGTAATGATAAGGATTGAGGTAGGTTAGGATAGGAATAAAAAACACCAATAGCTTAATAACTCTTACCTTATGATTACATGGGCCAATGAATATATAATTAGTTTCAACATCGAACGAATTTGCTAATCGATTATAATTGAAGATATTTCATTTTTACTGTCGTTTTTTTTCCAAACTGATTTCGACTAATTTTGGCAAGCTTAGAGATGAAAAACGCAACCTGTTTAGCCATGTAAAATATACCGTTCTTTTTTGCAAAGTAATTGTTAATAAAAATAGCCGAATAATGTTTTATTTATAACACATTTTTTTTTCACTTTATCGCCTTGTCAAACACACAAATTAACATAAAATAAATAAAACTCATCCTTGAAATGATATTTTGAAATAAAAGATTTTCGGAATAAACAAAAAGCGTTTAAAAATAGATTCACGTGCATTTATTAACTGAACAGTTATTGTATATATTATATTTGATTGTTTACCCAAATATTTCAAATCGATTTACTCCACGTATTATAATGTATTTTAAATATTCTTTATTGCGAAAATATTTGTTAGAAACAAAAAAAAATACAATTTAAAAAATATTATGTGTTACTTAATAAATAGCTGCAAAGCATACTTCTTGGCCAGCATCCTTTTGTTCGTCCTAGTCTAGTAATCTCTACGTATGGTTTGTGAGTAAGTTATATAGGTCAACTAAAGCGAGAGGGGGCCAGTGCTTTTGTAAAATTTATTGCAACAAAACATTCTCCTTCTCGTTTCGTTTTAGCGTCCTGTCCTGCTTCAATTTTGTTTTGATACCTTGTTCAGTTTTTTTATTGCCTGGACCCCTTCAGCAGTGAGGCATTGGTTTATTAACCACAAAATAATGTAAATTTTGCGTCAATTTTAATTTATTGAAAAAATATTATAATTAAAAATAACCTTAGATATAAGAAAAAATAATATGTAAATATTTTTTTTTATAAAATAATCCTGTCCCGTATCTGCTATGTTTTGATCTGCATTAAAAAAAACCAGTGATAACAATATGCAATGCTTAAATATGTTGTTGTACAAATATATTTTTTTAAAAATAACACTACATTTTTTCTGTTAGTGTGTTTGTATTATTATTCTAAAGATATTTGTGTATGATTTTAAAACTGAATGAGTATTTTTTTAATTATTGATAACAAATTGATTGTTAATATCCCACCACCACCCGTTATGTGTATGCAGCCGCATTTTCACGGCCGCCTTCCATAACGCAATGCGATCAAGAAAAGAAAAGAATTTATTTCTCATATTATTGGTCCGATACAGAGCTGCACGGGACCTATCTTTTAGCCATGCACTGTTGTGTTTAAAAGATAAAAATAGAAAGAAAAAAGAGAATGTGACTTGCTCAGTGATATTAAGTATCCTGTGTATCCGTATACTGAGAATCCGCCGTGGCGGAAGAGTTTAATCTACTCCGCGTTGAATTTAAAGAGGAATCAAGAATATCCCGTTCCCCATAATTATTGATAAACAAATATTTAATTCTCATTTAATTGAAAATATATAAATATTTTTAAACATATAACTTACATTATTGAACGTTCATATAACCCGCCTTCGAAGTGTAAGAGATTCGGTTGGACTGTTGTATGTTGTTATCAAATTATCTGATTTAACAAAAAGAATTATAATCAAGTGATTATGCCAAAAAAATATTCTAAAATATTGCTTATAGCGATTTCGGATGATTACACAATATAATCAGAACTATTTTTAAAGGGATTTTCGATTTATATACCCATATAGAATAGATAATCAGTTTACTGACTACAATATCATCTAAATATAACTGAGTATGTGCGATAATATTTTATCTTTCTCTTCTAAGTAAGTATATTACATATATATAAATATAGATTTAAGCTACGATCTGTTGTAACACGTAAGATCGTGTGAAACTGAAAAAGCTTTTAATTACATGTTATGGTGCTTACGGAACTAAATAGTAAGTCATTATTACCATATTAAAATTGAGTTTTCACAAGTAAATGCCGAGTGTCATCTTAGAAACAAAATAAATACTATATGCTTGTTAATTAATTTCCATTTTTCATTTAGCAATATCCCTCAATAAACAAAACGTCGGAAATACGTTTTGTTTCGTTTAAAGCTTTTTAACAAATGTTTGTGCGGTCAGTCGTTTCGTTATAATTTCCGGATGACGCATTTTAATCCGTAGGAAAAGCGGCCGTTCGGTTTTCTTTTATATTCTCTGCTAAATTGACAAACCAGGATTATGTAAGCTTAACATCGACATTAATAAAATGTGGTTGTTGCGCATACGTAAAGACTACTAAAAAACAATTACAGTCAGTTCTCGACATACGAATATTCGAGCTTACAACGTTTAAAACCAAAATTTAAAAAATAATGCGCAAATAAATTTAATTTGGAACAGTGGCGGCCGGTCCATGTGGCATTGGATCAATGCACTCCTTGTATATGTAGGGGCGGGTATATTTCATGAAATAATATTCAAACATAAAATCAATACCATTCACTCATTTTAAATTCTTCATGTTTTTATTGTCTAAAATAAATATTTTAGAAATCGATAACTAATTAATACGCTTCGACAATAGATACATGAAGAATTTAAAATGAGTGAATGGTATAAATATTATGTTAGAATATTATTTCATTACATATAACCGCCCCTGCATATACAAGGGGTGCATTGATCCAATGCCACGTTGATCGGTCACCACTGATCTGGAAGTTGACAGTGAAGAAATAATTCAACTCTTAGAAAAATATGTTGAAGTGCTCATAAATCAAGATTTGATTGAGATTGAGGAGAAACGTGTTTCAGAAGAAAAATAAAAAGAATTCAAAGAACTAGATGATAACAATGAACTGCCTAAAAATTGACATGGCTGCAGCTTTAAGCCAAATCACCAATGGAATCCAACAATTTAAAAATATGGACCCAGCCACCGATCTTCGAAGGTGCCTGATATATATTATGTATTGTAAATACATATTACGTATAATTATAATATTATAAATATATGTATATACACATAGTACATATTCTGAAATAAATACTACTAACGTACCACCCACTTTTCATGTCTATTTTTTTGTTTGTTTTTTGTATGAAATTTGACTTACAACCATTTCGACATACGTGATAGGTGGCGGAACGAAATCCCGTCGTAAGTTGAGAACTGACTGTAATATGATTTTACATAGGGAAAAACTGGTTTTGTCAGAAGCTTTTCCGGTAAAGTAAATACAGAGATGCTTTGATTCACCTTTTTAAGTGATCCTCTTCAATATATTAATAAAGGGAAAATGATAAATGCGAAAAAAATACGTCGGGGATTCACTTTATTTTCAACTGAAACATTTGTGAAATATTAAGCATATTATATATTCCTAGACTCCACAGAGACGTTTTAATTTAAAAACAAACCTGGAAAAAATACAGCTGCTAAGCTGCACGTGACCTAGTGAGTCTTTTTGTAAGGCCTGCACAATTTAATCGTATTTGAAAAAAATATATCTTTTGATGTCTTTTTCATTTTTTTAAAAAAACATCGATCGTTCAGTTCATAAATCAGATAACTTTGAAATTTTGAATAAACAATGCAGTTATATGTACAATTTTGCGCTGTATTGGTTCCATTTATCAGATATGTATTTAAAAATGACAAAATGTAAAGAAATGCTAATAACAATAATCTTTTAACCCGTCAACAGCTAGAAAAAAATAGCGTTTTTTGTCCTGTAAGCTAGCAATTTTCCAAAAACTAATAAAGGGAAACTTATATTAATTTTGTGAGTCCTTAAGAGATGTCGGACCCTTTTTCAATGATGCAAACTCTAAAAAATATTTATTGACGTCGTAATAATGACAACACACTGGTGGGTAGCGTGTGTGGTTAGTAGGTATGCGACACACCGGTGGATCGTTAGCTTTAGAGTGGTTAAAGAATTAAACAATATGTTGGTATTGTCCGGGTTATAACTCGAATATTTCTGAATATCTTACTGCTGAATGCAACTTAATTACTTTATCTGTAAACAACTGTTGGTAAAATCTATAAATCTCGGGTAAAGCTGAATAAAACTTGATGTATGGTGCCTATTTAAAAATTGTTTCTCCCGTTGTCTCAAAATATGTTTTTTTTGTATCCTACTGGCTAATGAACGGGGCGAAAGGGGTATAAAAAATTGAAGATTTTGTCAACTTGTAAATTTATTTTCGATCAACCTACACTGATAAATATTTGCAATGAGTTTTTTTTATCAATTATTTCATTTGTTCCAAGATGGGACCGAGCTTGTCTAAATAAAGTTACGAAAGCTCTCGTGGCTCTCTGCCCACGACGTTTTTACGTGTAACATACTTAATAGGTTTATAGATAGGTGCTTTGTACGGCAAAAATAAATATTCCTTTCATCGTGTGATGTTTGTTTATGCGAAACCTGAATAAAAGAGGATAAAAGCTTATAAATATTCACATCAAACGCGTGTAGAGTGAATCTGACAGCTTTACTGGCTGTCTATTGTCCACTCGCCCCCGCTAGTGCCCACCACCTCTCGGGGGTGAAATATTTACCGGCTGCGAATAATTACAACTGGAAAAAAGCTTCAAATAACAATATTTATTTTCCCCATAAATTGGTTTATGCTGCGGGGATTGCAATACTGGTCAAATATATATGTATGTACGCATCAAATACCATTAGTATATAAGGCTGACTTTTATATACATAAATATTTATTTTAACCATGTCCTCTCCCAATATGTAGCATATGGACTCAGACTGAACGTAATTGTAACAAAACCTTTTCTATAAGAGCTGCTTTTTATTCAGTTGTGGAAGAGTGTAGGGATAGACAAATAGAGATATGAAAAGACTAGTGATTAGTTAACAGCTCGCGCTACATCCTGTTTTTTGGAAGCGGGTTAGTAGGAGGGAATAACGAACGTCACAGATACCCATGTTTTCGAACATTAAATGGAAAACTTAAACTCGGTTTCTAAAAAGCTTTCTCAATTATTAATAACATATTTATAGTATTATTTACATATTAAGTAGTACAGAATTTAAAAGATGTTTCATTTAAAAATATAATAGAAAATTTGAAAAGTTAGTCTGCCAAAAAACATCACCGTCCTCAACGGTATATAATTTTTACGGGTCATTATAAAAAGATTTTATCACAGAATTTTTTGTTCAGCGTGCGAGCTACAAACAATCTTTAGCCTTTGTTCGAAGTAAAGCTTAAAAAGCTTCCGAGTAAAGCTTTGTGTGATTTGCATTTCATAGGCCTGAGTTTGAAACCTAAACAAAACTATCGGACACAAACTGCAAAAACTTGTCTAACCAAAAACAAACCATTTTTTGTATTTGCGATAATTATTTTATAAAGTAATAAAAACGTTCTGGCTAGGTTTATTGGCTAGGTCAATATTCATATATTATATTATATTTTACACAATCAATACGAAAGAGCTCTTTTAGCTTCTACTTTTTATTATCATTTTTCAAATCAATAATTTATTTTTATAAAAGTACAATTGTTCTAAATTTCTAGACAGATCAACAATTTCGGTTCAAATTATTTATTTATTGTGTATTTATCATATATATAATAAAAACTCAAAAAAGTATTTCATCAAAAGATCAAAAGACAATTTTTTTTAAAGTGTTCACAGTCAATACAACACTCTTTTATACAATTTTCATATTATTTAGTTGAAAATACTCGTGATGATCGAAACCAGTCCTGATCATATGTAATAAATTCAATAGTGTTTTATTTTTTAAATAAGTAATACTTTATAATTTGTGTATTTTATTTTTGTATACAAACATAAATATAGTAAGTAAACAGGTCAGTATCAAGTTGTTTTTATTTTTTAGTCCAACTTTTTTAAATAAAATAATGACAAGATGAGAAATAATAAGGCATCAAATGCCGCATTTGCAATGGAAAATTCTTGGGGAAAGTATTTTTTTATTACGCTACCTGGAATGAGGATCTCATTTCGCAATAATCCTGAAATCTGTTCCCAAAAATGCGGGACACTCAAGGGCGACGCTGTCAGTGTTTACGCCGTTTACAACGGCTGTTACGGCCATGCGCATTGGCACCCTCGTAGGCACACTAGCGCTACACTCAGAAACGGGAATCTGGAGCAAGGCGTCAAAATTTGCGAGACGTCAAACAAAAACGAACGTGGCGGACATAGTTCGCGAATCACCGCCACTTTAAAAGCTGATTCGGAACTATTCATGAATGAATGAGAGCATAAAACAACAAAAACTCGCGGCGAAACAGATTGGCAGACATTTTTGACAAGTCTATGTGAAGATTCAGCGCTCTGTTTCGATAATATTATTGTCAATATTGTCATAAGTTTCAACGAGTGCTCTATACGCGACACTTCATTCAGAAGTTTTCCAGGAATCGCATTTCCTCCACGTGTAACAACCCCGGTAAGTCTGACATACATATCGTAAATATAAGAATGTAAAATATAAGATAAACATGTTTAAACTTCAATACCATATTTCTGATAAAAGAACGATATAATACTTTGAGTGAAGTAAAGAATAAAATAAACAGTATTTACATACTGCATACATATTGCAACGAACGAATGTATGCATAAATTCTATTTTTGAACTGACTCACCATTGTATCGATAATTTGGCATGAGAGAAGTAATTATGAAAAAAAATCATTACTTTCTTTATTCCGTGAAGTGTGAATATGCTTGCTTTTTTAAAAATATACTTTATGAGTATTTTTTTTTATGAGAACAGCAATATGTTATGTTAGTTGATGTTAACCATAAAATTATGATAACTTTCCTATTAATATTTTTATCATAAATATAGACGTATTACTTAAATTTATAAAGAAAATGTTTTAGCTTTATATTACACATAATACTTTGCGATTTTTTAAATAAAGTATAAGCGTGTACGTAGATGTAGCCAAGAAGTCATGTTGAATATAATATTTAAAAAAAATATATTTTTAATGTGATTTTATACCAAATTTGAGTTTGTAGATTTTCAAACGTTTTATCACAAACGACCCGGGTTTCGCCTTTCGTCATCTTTAGACAACTGCACGAATAAACTTCAACTGGTTGTTAAGAAATATTTATCGTATAGAACCTACACTGTAAGTGTATATAAGAATAAAAATGTTATCTTGAAGATTACAAGTTAATTTTGATGATTCCACCAAGTTTTAAAGTATAAGTTGAATTTCATTCTTGAGCTGGAATGTATTTCGATGCTGAGTGGTGAAACCCGTTTAGTTAGTAGCAATACGTATGTAAATGTACAAAATGTTTACGATTCAAATTTGATATTGAAATTATACCAAGCACCTTCAGTCTAAAATCAATTATATTGTTTTTTTATTTATACACCGTTCATAATTCTACTTAGTTGAATTGTTATACATTCTTGTTTTGAAAAAACAGCTGGCAATGAGCTTTATTAGAAATTTATATGCTTGGCAAAATACCTGCATTTTTTCACATGATGCAGAAAAAACTCATAAATCTATATTTAATCTCATTCATCTGCTCCACTTTTGCGCCATCTGCTGCTTAAAATAATGAGATGTTTTAAATTTAAACTCTCGTTTAAAAAAAGTGGAATAAATTTAGGATTGACATGAGTGTGTCATAGTATAATACGTCACACAACGATATTATAACTGTCACATGTCAACAGATCAAACTATTGTAATTCGTTTATATAAAAAAACTTTTGGCTTAAAGTTTGATCATAAAAGTATCTTGAAACATTTTATTTACCTTGTTAAGTAAATAAATAACATAAGAATATACTACAAGTAATGTTATTATATTGATTGAATAATAAAATTATTTCTTTGGCTCGATTTAAGAAATAGTTCAATTTTTAGTTACACACGAATCATATAAAATGGTGTGATTGTAATACTCAAAAAATAATTTAACTTTACTTTAAATATATGCATATTTAAAGTAAAGAGACATGAAAAAATTAAATAGTTTACAATTTAAAAATAGAAAAATTAGACATTTATTCAGTATTCAGCTTTTTGTCAATTATCGCTGTATTATGTAAAAACAAACAGTTGTCTGTTTCCTTTCCGTGTTCTTATAAAAAATCCTCACAAAAAATAAATCTGGTACATTTTTATATGTCTATCTTATTATTGGTATATCGCTGATGAAAAATAAACAAAAAAAATATTTCATGCTAGTAAAACGGACCAAATATTTATTTTAACTGGTGCATTTTACTTAAATCCGGGTAATAAACAGTAATATTGATGTACTCTTTCTTATTATTACAATTAGTATTTTCTTTGAGTGTTTGATTACATGTAAAGATGAGCCGACGGAAGACTAATACAGATTTCAGCGTTAACCATAGCATAGTTTGTCATGTTGTCATTTTTTGTGTAAAATTATTTTATTTAGTGAATTATTAATGTTTGGCATGCAAATTATCCATGTAAAACTTGATTAATATAAAGATGATCAAATTATTTCAGAAATTTAATTGAAATCTTTGGTAAATTTAGAACAACCTATTCTCGAAAACGATTTAACATAAGAAATCATCAGGCATATAAAACTGACAAAATATTAGCGAATGGCTTATTGAACTCTTATTATTTAATATACATATAATGCACAGCATTAAATAAAACAGAATTCATTTATGATTGATAACTGATTTTTAATATAAAAGGATTTTAAAATTTACACGTTTTATATTGTAAATATGATTTATATGGTCTTTTCAGTAGGTTATAATAGTCCTTTACAAGCTAAGAGCAATCAATGCCTTTCATGGAGCTTACGCTTATACATTGTATGGATAGAATTCTATAGAATAGATTTACCCAATCCTTTTGAGTTATGAAAATGAAAAATCGGTTAACGACTATTAACAATAATAAAGACAAAACATTATTTATAGATTGTCAGTATAAATAGCCTTTTGTTTATAAATATTTCTATTTTTTACTTTATCCGCTCCTAATGTAGAACATTTAAAGAGTCTAAATGGGGTTAATATTTCTACGAGAATTGCTTGTATTTTAAAATTTAGAAAGAAGGGATAAAAGGATATAGCCATGACAGAAATAGTCGTTAGCCAATCTCTCTTGCTGCGCTATGTAATCGTACAGCCAATGGCGGATTACCCTGTAAGTGAATCAAGTGCGCGCTTGAGGTCTCCAAATATTGGGGCCTCAAAAATAGCTTATATTATGTAATCTATATACTTTGTGTTCAGATTTTTTCATATTTTTATTATTTTACATGGATTTTTTTGATGTTTTTAAGATATCCGGAAAACAGGGCCTCCATATTTTAATGCGTCTGTGGCCTCCCATGTGCTTAATACGCCACTGCATACTGCAATCATAAGTTAAAATATAAAATATAATATAGTTTAGGTTTTACATGTATATTTCTTCAATATTTTACCTTTGAATAAATAAAATTAACAATTTGCTAAGACACAATGTTACGTTTTCTAGCAATTACCAAACGATACATCTCATTGGTATATAACTACTCTTAAAAATTAAACCTGTTACAGGTTCCAAATGTCGCATTATCTGATCCTTAAAAATGTGTATATACCTCATTTTTAATTTCAATCAATCCGTGTTGAATAATTGTTTATTTATTTATTGTATTGCTTAGATTATTTTTCACTTACGTACGTAAACGTCTTGGTAATAACACAATTTACAGACTAGTCAGTAAATTAAAAATAAACGGATTTCCTTGGTTACATCTACAGCTGATATATTTCATAGCTTATTGCTAACATGGCTATTTTTTATTTCCATATAACCATATAATCATTTTTCAGGATTGTATTGCTAAAACACTACAATAATTTATTTCACTTTAAAAAAAATTGAATTGCCCTTTTTCAATGCCGTGTTTGTATTCAGTTGATTTCTTTTTGTATTAAATATTAAAATATTTCAAATCAATTAAGCAGATTTGTCTCAAAACACGGCCCGCTGAAATAATACTGATTATTGAAAATGTTGATAATGTCATTTAAGCATAAGTTTCACCTCTGATACTTACTTGGTATCGAAAAATCTATCGTACAATAAATAAAACCTCCGATGATTATTCTCCTCGTCCTTACGCCAAAGGCTTAAGAAAGTGTTTGAAACACTCCCTCATTAATTACAGCATTCTGTAGAGACGTAGTCGATAAAAACCACTCCACCCAGTCTATCTTGTGGCTTTACAAAGAGGGAACTAAAACTATGACAGTTTAATTTAAAATGTTGACAGTGGTAAGAAATACTTCGACTTTATAATTAAGATTACGAGACGCCTTTGAACTCGCTAATGATATCTTTAGAGTTGTTAATTTCTAGCAAATGTTCCATTTGAATAAATAACATGAAATTTGAATCAGTGTTACATGTCGCGAGCTGAGTACTACAAGGTTCTAAGTGTCGACTTTTGACCAAACTAATGTAATAATGAGGCCATTATTAAGCGTAGCATTATCTACATGCTGTATTAATATGAAGTCGAAATTTTGCTTAAATTTCTAATAAGCCGTAGTTTTGGGTGCACGTCGCAAGATATCTGAGGTTTCAACTTGAATTTCTAAAAACTCCGAAAGGCGAAACCTGGGTCGTTAGTGAAAAAACTTGTGTTTAAGTACATAGATTGAATAATATCTTTTATATTTTGATAATTTTATTCCTTTTTTTTCTTCAATTATTTGATTTTGATCAATTATTTTTATTCTTCAACACAGTGGTGTTATTTTTTACCATTATGATGTTTTGTATTCTTGCAGTGTGGTATTATTACATTTTACAATATTAACTTAGTACATTAATGATATCAAACACAAATTACAAAAAAAAAACCTCCTTTTCCTATTTATCCTCCATTTTTTTATATATTTTTTTCCAATAATAATGATCACATTAGATATCTTCCATAGAATTCGTTTTATTTTAATTTAAAAAGCGTAAGTCAGTTTTTTGAATCACTTGTGTTTTCATACAAATTTCACTTACAACCTTGTAGCACTGGCGGTTTGTTTGAATTTCAGGTGAACAAGGTTCTAATTGAAGTTTTGATATTTCTAATTAACTATGAAGGTCTATTTTTAACAATATTTCTTTAATAGTTATATCATGCCAGTACTATCATTGATATATACAATCAAAAAGAAACGTGGAAACATTTACAATTTTCAAAATACCAAATTCAAAATTTCAAATGCCCATATCTTTTTTCATGCAGCTGTCCACATAGAACCTTGTAGTACTCAGCTCGCGATATAAAATGTCTCTAAAATATTTTTGTTAAATGGTATAAATAATGATAAGTATTAATTGTGAAGTATAATTAAGTTTTTAGTATCATAATAAGTATAATGATAACCATAGAATTTAACATTTTAACTGAAGGTGCTTCATGGAATTTCAATATGAAATTTAAATTGTGTACACTTTAATACATTTTGTCAATAATGACCCGGGACTTTGGAGAATTAAAAAATGGTAACATTTCATTTGATCAGTCAAGAAAAGGGCCTGATAAATTGTAAAAATAAAATATCTTACTTTATACATTTGATTAATGATCTAGCGTCGCCTTACTGCTAATACTGAAGTTAGCTGGTTACTGATATTCAAATCGTTAAAAACACTCTTTAAGAAATATTTTTTTAAAATACCAATTTTTCTTTAGCGTTCGTTATTCAAACAAAATTTTAAGACATCAAAACAAAATTGGTCTGAAGTTGACCACAAATTATTCCGTGGGTGACTAGTAGACTGCGGTCGGTGCTCTGACTATACCTGCCATTGTTTTTATTGGCATAATTATTATGAAATTTAACCGCGTATCTATAAGACTATACTTTATTTTCAATATCCTCTTTCGAACAATTTGCAATAAATATAACACACAAACATGCTCAATAGGTGAAATAGTTTTATAATTAAAGTGCGGCCTACATGAAACCTACTCGAGCAGCGGTGGGCTGCCAAAATCTTAACAAGGGGCTCGGTAAATGTCAGCCAAAATACCTACACATTATAGATCAGTGTTTCTCAACCTTTTTGGGCCCGTGGCCCCTTTTGAGTATATTATTTTTCTGTGACCTCCCCCCCATACCTGTTTTGCACTACTGAAGTATAAGTCTTATAAGGAATTTTGGGGCCCGAAAGGAAACCCCATTTTTTTAGGTCTTCTCAGAATTTTAAATTCGAAATCTTAGAAATTTGCGGATATCCCAAAATGAATGTCGTGAGACTTTTTTTTAAGTCTTCTTAAATATTCCAATTTCTAAAACAACAATGTACGGATTTCGAAAAATTTGCCCGTGGCCTCCCAAAATTGTACCGTGGCTATCCTAAAAAACCCCCTGAGGCCCCATTAAGACATGCTGTAGTCCCCCGTTGAGAAACCCTGCTTTAGACGATGCATAACCCCTAGCCCGAGGGTCACATGTGGCTCCTTTGTTTTTGTTGTTACCATTGAATGTATCATCTTTAAATTAACATATTTTTAAAAGTAAATGATTAAATTTAATAAATGTGAGCAAGTTTTTTCGATAACGATGCAGAATAACTCTGTTCATAGAAATATACTTAATGATTTTGCAGTTTGATACTACAAATTGTATGGCAATTTCTATAGAATTAGTTTGAAATTTACAACGACAAAGGTCGCATTAGCATTTGAAACAATAAATTTCTAAATAGTTCACAACACAAGCATATGTTATAGAGGTCTACACGGGTCCGGGCCGGGTTCGGGCGGGTAAGCGCAATTGAGATTCGGGCTCGAGCCGGGCCCGGGTAAGGAATTTATTTCTTCAGAAAAATATTTCGGACTACGTTCGTCTCATAAGTCACCCATGATAATTTTAATTATAACCAGTTCTATAGTGAATCGTAAATTGTAGTGAATTTGTAAACAACGGGTTTTTCTGGCTGAGGAGTATAAATCCGGGCTTCGGGTAACAAGTGTGGTATTAGACTCGGGCCCGGGCCGGGTCGGGCCTGAGTTTTTCAGGCTCGGACCGGGTAATTTTGTAAAATTTCGGCCCGTGCAGACCTCTAATATGTTAATAAGTACCCCGAATTCTCTTTTGTGAATTTCTGTGACAAATAGCACGACCGAATGCAATGTAAACTATCTTTCGTTTATCTATGTATTCCGCATTTTTTTTACTTTATGCCCGTGTAAAGAAAGGATTTAGCGTACTTAAAATTTCGTTTTACTTGTGGCCTGAAATCATCATTTAAAAAATGCGGCCCGCTAGATGAAACGGTTGTGTTTGTCTGCTTTACACCAAGGATTGATGATAAACACTTAAACTTGATTTTATTCAAACATTACACATGCTTGATGTACAGTTGGCTTCACAACCCTTAAACCTCGTTTAGCTTCTGCACGGCTAATAGAAATATTTTGCACATTTTAATATACACATGGAATTCTATGACGTTCTAATGATATCCGAAAAACAAGGCCTCCAAATTTTATTGCACCTGGCGCCTCTCGTTTGTTTAACCCGCCATGCTTCTTGTGACCCAAAAACAATGTTGATGTCTCACCTTTCTTTATTTTCAATGCAATATTCCTGCGACACCGGGTGGATTATCTGCATTATAAGATGAACTTATCTTATTAAGATTTCAAAATCGTGTACCTTGGTAGAAAGACTAGTTCGAAAAATATTTATTCCCCCTAGTTTTAATAATTCGCTCACTTCATTACTAATAACTATTGTTATTAGCATGTAATGAATTTTCAAAACCTCAGCTCGCCATAATATCGCTTTCTTGAACAAAAGTGTTAATGTGATTGCTTTGGTTTATTATCTTACGTACAGATAAATAATATGTTTGCAGTTCCAGGAAGAAGGCTATAATAAAACCAAAAAGAAATGTAAGAAACCTATCCCAAAACTGCAACATAATTACGGTAAAGCATTGTATGTATGTAAGTTCATAAAAATCTAGACATCTGTTAACAATATAATATCCAACATCGGTATTTTTCAACATAGTCAGACAAAAGACAATAAGTAACGAAGGTCTCGTTTATTAGGGAGCCGAAGTAAATGTATTTTTTGAGAAAATTTAAGGGGCAATAAAGACTTCTTATGTTTCATAATAAAATGTAACCTTCTACAGAAATTTTAGCTAGGTACTGCTGATTTCATCTGAAATGAATGATTTTCTCAACTTAACAAGGGGCTCGCCGGACGTGCCGAAATTTAACAAGGGGCTCGCGCGAGCCCCCCCGAGCCCCCTCCAGCCCATCCCTGTACTCGAGCGTAAAATGCTAATCAAAAGTCAACTAGAATTAATTACTAAACGTATTTCGTTTGAATAATTCCCCTTCAATTAATTAACTAATGTATAATTAGTTTGCAATAATGACGAGCAAGTTCCATATAATATGTACACAGATTATGTTATTTGAAAACATGCTTGAGAATTGCTAAAGAAATAAAATGTAAACAAAAACAAAAACGTAAAAAAAAACGTTGCCAGTGCAAGAATTTATGCGTGTAACTTAAATTTAATTTCTTAGTTTCAACTTAAATGTTTTTTTTTATGAATAAAAAGAAACTGTGCGAGTTAACTTTAAAGTTTATTCAAATTTCGTGAATCTTGAAAAAGTTTTCTAGCGCCATCTGGTGGCTAGGCTACCCGCGAACGATTTTTAATACTTCGTCTTGCTCTCAAATTATAAGGAATTATTTATTTTTTATCGTTTCCTTTTCATATATTTATACTTTTGTAATGCGTCAAAATTCTTTCTCGGTGGATTAGGCGGTAATTTGGTAGATTTTTAAATAATAATTAAAAGTAATAACATTATTAAATAAAGTGGCGGAACGCGTTTCAAAGCTTAGACCACAACCAATTATCTAACAAAGTTATCAATTCTAATTGTATTTAATCATTGATATAAGAAGACAACCCATAATATATATTCTTATCTGCAACGTTTTTGAAGTTGTTAACCAGTGGTGGGCTGCCAATATTTTAACAAGGGGCTAGCTGAATCTCAAAGCTATTCGTGGGTGTTCCGGGAAGACGTGATTTTTTTCTACTCTTATACGCAATAATTATTAAAGCTATTGAATGTTACTTCATGTATTAATATTATGTAACAATCACATATAATTAATATCAAAAGATGAAAAAAGATGGCAATATAATACATATTTAAACATTATATAACGCATCGATCTGAGAATCTTGTCATTCTTAATTTAACAAGGGGCTCGTGCGAGCCCCCTCCAGTTCACCTTTTTTGTTAACTAAATATATAAATGTGGTCTAGTTGGCTAGACCACATTGCTCTGCCGATCAGGTGGGTCTGGATTTGATTCCCGGTAAGGTCAATGTCGAATTAAGATGTTTCCATTTAATTTTGAGACCTAAGATCTACGGTTGTGAAGTCAATTATCCACGAGTTGACCTTGAGAGATATACATAAAATTCTTATTAAGTTTAACCTTTATAAAATAAGTTTAAGTTTTATAAGATCCTTATAAAGCTGTAATGCCTAATGTATATATTTTTTAAAGTGTATAAAAAATGTAAATGGATTTACTTTTTTGCATAATCTGTCTTTACAAGAAGTTTAATAAGGAATGTATTTATTTGCATTTTTTTAATATTTAAACACAAAAAAATAAGAAAAACAGTTTGTATGTTAGGCATTTAAAAATGGTTTAAAAAATCAAATCACTTTAAATTATAATATTATACTAACCTTGAAGTTAGTTTTAACTTTAAGGTTACTAAAGCAAACTGTTTTACTTATGTGTACCCTTCATGTGGCATTTCACATACAATATTTTTCCCTAGCTCAGTCGGCGGCGATGCTGTCGGCCATAAAATGATAACGTACGTTTTATTTCACTGAAACTAGAGACAGTAAAACTGGCATATGTAAATAGTCTTGATACAAAAGCTTACGTCACTAAAGCTATTTTCTTTTGAGTGAAAGCTCTACGCCGGTCGCCATAGAAACAATCCGGAAGTTGCGCACGTTTGAAGGAAAGGAAGCCGCATGCTGTTTGACTAAAACGCTCAACCCTTTGCCTCTAAGATACACGGAAAACATGTCTTGACTTCCCGTGCCATTTGAAATGATAAATCTATTGTATTCATTCAATGATAAATTGTTTTACAAACCTTATTTCAATACCACAATCAATAATGCAAATCCGCCTTCTTGTCAGGGCATTTAGATTTGTTTTCATCGGTCGAGGGTTTGCCGATTAAATTATTGATAGCCGTTTCAAATCTTTTTTTATACGAGAAAGAGAAGATAGAAATATACAGTGTTCATAAACTTGGATATTATGGAGTTTTATATTATAAATAAGTATGTGAAAAGTAGTATTGAAGTATTACTGAAATTTAGACAGAGGGTTGAATTTGCGAGATTTCAATGCATCAATTTGAAAATGTCAATATAATATCTTTTGTATTCCAACGATAAAATGTGACATTGAAGTATCAAATAACAAAACCCCAGCTTATCGTTATTTGAAACACTAAAATCACATTTAATAAGTGCAATATTGTAATTAGAATTTGAATTAGTATGTTAGAGTGAATAATATGATGCATTGTGTATCTCTTCTTAGCCAGTATATAGCTGAGCAAATTTACGTTTAAAGCATAGTTCTGACGATGGCGAAAGCCGAAATAGCTATCAACATATAACATATAAAAATTGTAGAACTGAAATACTTTGAGATTTTTACCCTATTAAAATGGAGTTCTACCAAGTAAATGTCATATCAATAAATAAAAAAACAAGCTTTTTTTATAACTATCCGCTACCAATCGGAACCATATTTTAAACTTTGAATCGTTCAAATTATGTACATTCACACAGATTTTGTCTCTAACGACCCGGGTTTCGCCTTTCAGCAGCTTCAGGGGTTCAAATGCAAGGATGAACTTGAGTCAGTTCAAGTTCATCCGTGCACTTTAACGCCTGAAGATGCCCAAAGGCGAAACCCGGGTCGTTGGTAACAAAATCTGTGTGAATGTACATAATTTGAACGATTTAAATTTAATATTGAAAATCCACCAAACACCTTCAGTCGAAATCTTAAATGAAATCATATTATAGATTTTAATAGATCTTATCTTAACCGAAGTTGTTCTACAAGAACTTTATGTACTTTATTACTCAAATGTACTCAAGTATATGTACAATATACTCCTAATAAATATCTGAATATAAGTTATATAAGTCGTCACTCTTAGCCAATCGCTCATAACGCCATGTTTTGATTGATGGCCGGATGAGGGAAATTAGACATCAAATATTCCCATGCCTTTAAACATAAATTAATTAAAAAACAAATTTATAAGCAAATTTATATACAAACTATCCGAACTAGATCGCGAATCCATGAGCATCATAACAGAAACCAACGACGTCAACGCATAAGACCCTGCAGTATCAAAATATATTAGTATAAAGGTGAAAACTAGTATTATTGAAATATTATGTATAATATTCATAACAGCATTAAAAGAAAATGAAAAGAATATGATATAAATAAATTATGAATTATTTCTTAATGTGTATGTGAATATATACATATTTAACATTCCTGTAAACTATGCAAAGTGTGCTTAAACCATTAGGTTTCTGCTATGCTTGGGATGTAGTTTTTTTTCTGAGGATTCACATGACAGCATAGCCCTTTGAAAGTTTCTTAGAAATTATGTTTTGGGTCTCTTGATTTACTGCAGTTATAACAAGTTGATGCTATTTCTCTTGTGTTTGCGCTATATTTGCAAACAAAAAAATAAATGTTTAAACATAATTGTGGGTGGAATCTTTCTTTTTTCATAAAACATTATTTTTTTATGATCCAGTTTAATTGCAAACAAGGACGAACTGCGTTAGTATCCCGCTATTTTTGGCATAAAAATCTCGGTTTTATGTGCTTTATAGTACATTTATTTAAGCATTAAATTTTCATCTTATGTACAACAACAAAAAAGATGCTTAGTTATAAGGTTAATTTAATTTCAAATTCTTTTCATTCTGTATACGAATTTCAATAACAAAAAAATACATTATGTACTTGAATGTGTACAGACTACAAATATTCTTTATTTAAAATACATTTTTAAAATTGTGCATATCCTACAGTCAAAACTCTGCTGTTTTAACTATACTCAATATTTGATTAGTAGAGCAGAACTTCAATGTTAAAGACCAAAAAAAAAAAAAATGTACGTGACGCATAGTTCTTATAACTGTTGGTTAAAATGAGGAATAATTTTGACCAAAAGTACATTATTATTTAGATAAAGGCTTTATAAAAAAGATGGCGTTTAGATTTTGTCTTACATTTTCAATTTAAACTAAATAGTATTCGTATAAACAACATTTTCTTTAGTTATTATACTTTATACAAATTAACATGTTAAAATGATATTTTGCATATCTTCTGAGCGCATTTATTTATATTTTACATTACCTAAGTCAAAGAGGATATATGTATTTAGACATAACATAGTTGTTCTTAGTGGTGAATTAAGTACATAAGGGATCGCAGGCGCAATAAAATTTGGAGGCCCTGTTTTACGGATAATATAAAAACGTCAGAAAATTCCAAGCAAAAACTATACAAAAATCTGAATAAAAAATATATGGGTTAGATAAGCTATTTTTGAGGCCCCTAATATTTGGAGGCCAGAGCTACTGCTTGTTTTATTAAAGTGGTGCAGATTTCTTAATTTATTGAATTAATATTGAGCTTCAATCGTTTTTTTGTTAAGTGCTTTAATTTCGTTTTCACATCTTAAAATATTGTTTTATAACTTTATCTCAACATTTAGTCTTTGCTGTAAAAAAATACATGTACTAAAACAAATTCACTTTCTTCAGCCCTCAAAATAACCACTAACGTACTTTCGGTACGACTACTCATTTGGGTAGGAAATTAAGTCAAATCCAAACCCTACGCAGTTCTTCATGTAGTAGTGCGGGGGTTGTCAATACGTTATCAAAGGGCTCATTTAACCCTTCAGACACGAATACCTAAAATAGATTTTGAATAGCGGGTGATTCGCATCCAACGAATAGCAAAATGAGCCAATGATCAAATAAATATACGTAAAAAATAAAAATAAACTAACCTATTTTCGATTGCAAGATTCGTTCTTAAAGTTAAAAGATTGTTGCTAAAACGGTACTCTTTCTTCACATGTTTCAAACGTTACACTAAAACTGTCTTAGATAATATCATTGTATATTCTCCAAAGAAATAATTCAATTAATTGACCATTCTTCTCTCATTCATCTCTTTCAAAAATGTGCACAATAAAGTTTAAGATAAATAAATATGTACGTATAAAGTATGAAGGATAATCGTTCAAATCATCGCATCGTTCATGAAAATGTTGCGTTGAAAATTTGATATTATACGAAATCAAACATCGGCGTTTAAGCAATGTTAAACCATCAAACAAAAAACAGCTAAGCTTCTTTATTATGCACATAAACAGAAATTGGAGCTTAGTTCTGATTTGATCGGAGAATATTGTTTTTTTCTTAATTTGACAGAGGGAGAAACGGTCTAACTCAAATTTACCAAAGGCCTCAAACGACCCTTTGCGAGCCCACCCTTGGTGTAGGTAGTATATGAAAACAATTTGGCAGACACATAAGAAACGGGCGGATTAGATTAAAAACAGTACCATAATGATAATGCCCTTTTTGGGTAGTCTCGATATTTGTTGGACAGAAAGCCACAGACTTTTCTGCGAGAGTAGAACATAAAAACGATCAATATAATTATTCGCCGTAGGACAAAGCCATTTTATAAGTGAATAATTCAAAGCATATCAACGAAACTTGTATTTTAATATGCGATCATCAAAAAAATGTTTCTAAAGCATTCAGGCTATCTGCGTTCGATATTGTAATACGGCAGGCATCAATTATTTCAAGGATCTATTATAAAAGATCACGTATTAAGACCATTAGATTCCGCAAAACGATCAGTTAAGTACTCGTACGTGTGCATTGGAAAACCAAACGACCGTGACCTAAATTGATTTTTATATTCACTTACGTTCTGTGAAAATCGTGAAACTCTCAATTAGGGGAAAAGTTCCCACGAGACCCGCTGAACCATTCTGCTCGAATAACCATTTTTTTTTTAAATCGCAGTAAGCTTACTAAAGCTTTGAAGTCACAGAAGCATGAGTTTACATCTTTAAATCGGATTTCGTTATCTTTATAATCTTATTGCTATGGTCTTGCTAAGAAAAATTTGACCTATTTATAAAATGTAAATGAAGATGTTTAATGGGGTAAAAGTCTTAATTTATAATTAATGTATTCGATGTAAAGATTTATAGAAAATGAATTCTTGTAGTGATTAGTACATGACTTTTTTACTATTTATTATTTTAGAGTTCTGTCATGGAGAAATTTGAATTGAATAATTTAAAAACTTTATTTTGGCGTATCATTTTTTATTTCATTGTTTTTGAAACTGTGAATTCTCTATAATTTAATTGAAATAAATCGGTAATATGTTACAAATAAAAATTATTAAACAAATTTCATAATAAATTTTCAATATACAATTTCATATTTTATACACAAAAGACAACACTCTCTTCTCGTTTAACATGAAAGTTCTACAGAACGGTTTTGATCTGGCATAGTTGACTAATTGTGGCACATTTTTATTTCACACGTTTTAAGAAAAAAAACATCAGACAAATATATTTATTACATAGTATAGCATTTTACATACCATACATTAAAATGTCCTCATGGTAGGAAGAAGTTTATAATTCAAAAGGCTTTATTGCTTACAATGAAATATATAAAGATGTTTACGATCAAAGTAGACAATCGCTTAACACGATGTTTATAATGGTTGAATTTCTAAATATTCGATTATAACAACATACAACTGATCTTGAAATGTAGTAGAAAAATATGACGCTATGGCCAATAACACCTTTTATCATTTGTCGTCATTTATGGACAGGCCATCATTGGATATAAAATATATACAAAGAGAATTTACGATACAAATTCTGATTTTTCTACACTTTTTATTAAAAGAAAAAAGTTGTACAAATGTTCACTCCATATTTAGAGCGTATGGACTCCTGGTTGGACATGCCATGGATATTTTTGGACTGCCATGTATATTTTATCGGATTGTAACTCCTAACATTATCTTTGCAATAGTTGCAAAGCGTTTAACTCTAATATGTTATGGGTATCGCCTAATATAACGAACTGTCGAAAGTGTAACGAATATCATTAAGGTTTAACTTACATTTTTATCATTTTCTTCTACAATGTTATTAATTAAGTGATTCATATATTTGAGGTACGGTTTACCCAACCTAAGTTTTCTCACAAAATTTTCATGAGCAATTTTAGAAGAGTAACATTTCATAATGTAATAAGTATATAATTAATATGACTTCTTTTTTTATGACAACGTATCTGTTTGCATCAAAATCTCAATTCCAGAATGAATACGTTACGAAATGTGTTTTTTTTTCATATTATTATTACGCTTTTATTAGGAAACCTTGCACTTGACTGTCAATAGATACACATTTTGATTTAAGATAACATTGATATCATACGATTTGTAAATAAGTAACCATGAAGGTTAATGTAATTCAATGACGCGTACCTAACTGTAATAAACATATATATGTGTATATAATATAAATATTTTAGTTTCAAATGTATGTCAAAGAGCTCTTTCACGCATACTTACCTATCTCAAAATAAATTTCTATGTATTGGAGAGCTCTTAGTAATAAAAGTTACCCACTTTTTAATTTTTTTTAATGATTTTAAGAATGAGAAATCGAAAACGGGTAATATTTTGACGTTGAAGAGGAACTATTAACTAATCGAGTATATCTCGTATGATCTTTCAACTTAAAAATATTTTACGCATTGGCGTAAGCTGTAATGTCAAATATATTTTTTTTAAATTAAAAAAAAAACTACATTGATATTTTTTTATGAATTGACCTTGTGAAATTACATTATAACAATTAAAACATAGTTCAAAAAGACCAGTAGCATTTCAATATTTTCTCTTACTTAAAAAACATGGTCATATTGCAAAACTTAACTTCCATAGATTGATTTAAGATTTCGACTGAAGGTGCTTGGTGGAATTTCAATATTAAATTTGAATCGTTCAAATTATGTACATTCACACAGATTTTATCACTAACGACCCGGGATTCGCCTTTCGGCATCTTCAGGCGTTCAAGTGCACGGATGAACTTGAGCTGACGCTTAGTAAATGAATGTTTCGTTTTTATATAAAAAAATAAATGTATCACCGAATTTACAGCAATTTCTGGCGAAAAGGATAAGCCCATGGGAATGCCCACAGATTTGAGTAGTGAGTGGTTATTATTTATTACATAAACACGAAACATTCATTTACTAAGCGTCAGTTCAAGTTCATTCGTGCACTTAAACGCCTGAAGATGCCAAAATAGACAAAATCTGTGTGAATGTACATAATTTGAACGATTCAAATTTTTCCATCGTGTGTTTTGTAATTAATAAATTGAATTTTATATTATTTGCACACGAGCATAACTGGTTCCGTATTTATAGATGTAGAATGTTTCATTAAAAGCAGATATTAAGGCTTATGATAATTCAAATATTATGTAGTTATATATTTATATCATGTCAAACTTATCCCAAGAGCTCTTTAAAATTCAATGACGGTCTGAGCTCACTTGGTAAAAAAAGATACACATTTACTTTTTTCATTATGAAGAATTTTGGTTTGGAAGAAGTGTTTTACATAAAATGTTTTTTTTTGGTTTTTTTGTAGTGCCATCTATTTTTACGGGTCGTTAAGCATTTGGATGACTAAAAATTGAAACGCCAAGGGTCAAACATGCGTGTGAGTAATTAATTTGAAAAAGGTTTTATTTAAAGCAGATGTAAAATTCATACGCGTAATATTCTCATTAGACCCATTGTTGGGCATGTTTCGGTTTCAAATTTTTTGAAAAAAAATCCCTAATTGAAAAAATAGTTACGACGTTTGGTAACAAAAAGTATTTTTAAAGTAGAATTCGTATAAAATGAGACGGGAAGCACGGAAAATTTGAAATATTTTTGACTAATTTTACTTTGGTGATGAAGCAAACATTATTTAAAAAAAATATTACATAATTGTAATATTTAAAAGCACTTAGAATATTTTTAAGGATAAATAAATTGAGTCATGCAAAGTCAACTCGAATTGAAATGATGAGATAAATATCTATTTTAATTCAAGATTTCGACTGAAGATGCTTGGTGGAATTTGAATCGTTCAAATTAAGTACATTCACACAAAATTTGTCACTAACGACCCGGGTTTCGCCTTGAACTGACTGTCAGTTCATCCGTGCACTTAAACGCCTAAAGATGCCAAAAGGCAAAACCCGGGTCGTTAGTGACAAAATTTGTGTAAATGTACGTAATTTGAACGATTCAAATTTGACAAATATCTATACATTCATCATTTGATTTTGAAAGTATGTATTATTAAACTAAGAAAATCAAGATTTGATATTTGTTCCCAGCAGTTATTGAATCAATAAAACCTGATTGCTAAGTTGATATTTACTGTTTAAATAATTTTGTTTTAACATTTTAAGTATTAATAATTTGAATACTTTGTCATCATATTATTATGTCAATAACTCCGCTTGTTGTTCATTCGTTGAAAATTCTCGCGTAAAAGAAAAACCAGCTATCATTATTAAAAATCGTAAAATTGGTATAAAAAATGTGTTAAAGAAAAAGATTTTAAAACTTTTTTAAAAAATCATGTCCGCTACCAATGTAAAGTATATGACATTCTAATGGAGGTATCTCAACAGAACTTTTTCTACTTGAGCTATTTGTTACTCATTCGCTCAACCTGTCTTTTCCGAAGAGAGTAGTAGGATAATACTAGATCAGGACTAGTGGTTAACTAATCGTTCTCGCTACGCCCGGTTATTGAATGATAGGAAGGGAGGGAGGGAACAACATTTATACAATTCCTCATTTTAAATTCAATAAAATAAAATAAAATAAAATTTTATATTTTTTTCTAAATTATTTATCATAAACAATAAAATACATGAAGAATTCAAAATGAGTGAATGGTATAAATGTTCACTTTTAGGGTGTTCACTGTCAATACTTGGTGGAAAGGCATTATATTAATAAAAACACAATAATCCTTTGTACTTCATTCCACTTTATTTAATATGTCAGGACCGGTTTCGCTCATTACGAGCATCGTCAACTGACGATGTTGACGATGCTCGTTGACGATGCTCGTAATGAGCGAAACCGGTCCTGACATATTAAATAAAGTGGAATGAAGTACAAAGGATTATTGTGTTTTTATTAATATAAATGTTATTTTTGAATATTATTTCATGAAATATAACCGCCCCTGCAGCGGTGGGCTGGTAATATGTTAACAAGGGGCTCGATAAATCTCAGCCATAATGTCTTCATACCATGGATGATGCATATAACATGGCTCGCTGGCTTTTTTGCGGCTAGTTGGTTGTCTTAGCAAAAAAGTCTTCTGTTTCGTATTACAATTTAGGAAATTGCAGTTAGGTGCTGATTTTATCTTAAACGAATGATTTTCTTAACTTAACAAGGGGCTCGGGAGAGCCCCCCGAGCCCTCTTCCAGCTCACCCCTGCGCCCCTGCATATACAAGGGGTGCATTGATCAAATGCTTCATTGACCGGCCGCCACTGAGTATCACCATATAAAACTGGTATGAAAAATATTAATGTTAACATTATGTAACTGAATGCCAAACTAATCTGTTTTTTTCTCATTTTAAATCACAGTAAAAGTTCTTGCGACGCTCCGCGTATAAACAAGCAAAAAAGTCGTAACATTTCATTCACGGATAACAGTTAATATCCATAGATGTTGAGGGTCTCAACTTGAGCTTCCATCATTCAAGCTTTTGAGACTCGTGACTAGTGAGCTTTCACATTTGACTGAGTAAGTAAAAGATTCTCGAGAAAATAAAATTTCGCGGGGACCGAACTGCAATTTTTCGCTAAAGCAATCTTTATTGGTATTTCTTTGAGCTTTTAACTTGTACAACTTTACACAGGAACAACATGATTGTGTTTACAGCTCGTTGCTCACAAAAGGTATCTGTATTATTGTTTTCTACCAGAAGTAATAATAAAAAATGTGTAATGATAGCCTTTTTATCTAATAAAAATTATGCGTAAGAATGACTTGTTTTTCGTTTGCCTGGATACTTTTTGTAAACTATTTTATTGTTGTTTTACAATAGCTTAGTCGTTTTTTATTATTAACGTTTCCAATAATAGCTACATGTACTGGTAGTTGTGACAGCGACGACAGTCGAAAACATTTTTTTGGGTTGATTGTTAATTTATTTTTGAGTATTAGGATTCTTCATCTTTCAAATTTAATAAATATAGTACTTTAGAAAAAAGAGATTCACTAGAAGACGACGTCTTAATTTTTTTTTTCTATTTATATAAGCAGAAAGCCATGCAATTAAAAAACGTTATAAATTTTAAGCAACATTAGTAATAAAATTAGAATTCTAATATTTAAAAGCTGGGAAGTTCATCATTTCTATTATTACTACTTATAATTTGGAAAAATGTATTATCGGTTACTTTAACAACAATTTATTAAATTCCAGAAAGCACCTTCAGTCGAAATCTTAAATTATAACAATTTATTACTATCAATTATTTTTCAAATGTCATTAAATCTTTAATACTCTCTTTGCTGTATTATTATCCCGTAGAGATTTCAATATATTATATAGGAAACATTATTTATTCTATTTAAAAAATAAAAGCATTACTTGACGATTACATAGACTATCCCGCCCTACATTAATTCCACCACCCTCTTTCTATCTTGCCTGGTTGATGCCGTCAAACCCCGGACAGGTGAAAAAGACATTAACCAAAAAAAAACAAAGGAAAAAAAACATCATCAAAATACTAGAGATAGAGCATGAGCTCTTTTCTCTGTAAAAGATCAAAGAAATCAGTCAGCCTTACACTCTGTTTCCTCAAAAAAATCAAGAATACGCTCTTTCATATTGAATTAAATTGATTGACCAAGTAATAACAAAATCTTAATAATTCTACAACTTCTCCAAAATTCGCTCAGTAATGGTTATACATCCTGTTAGTTATTTCCAGGAAGTTTACGTATCAATATAATAAAAAAGCACTAAGGAGCAATGTAGGTTTGAAATACATTTTTGATGAAATAATCGGCTTAACGCGTTTTCAAAAAGGGTAATTTCACAGCGAGCCCCTAATCAATCTTCTTTATTTTTAAGTGACATTTGAAAAGGTTTTTTCGTGTTATTTTTCTGACATTGCTCTATAACGAGATCCATTAGAACGGGATCTATTTTTAAAACATAACATTTCTGTGTTTGCGGTATCCATTTAAATAGTTTATAAATGTCAGATAGTCTCATAAAAGTCTTATTTATTAAAAATGAGTTTAGTGATGGTATTCATAATTTTTCAGTATTTGAGTATTCGTATAAAAGATTGAAAAGCTAATAAAAGTTAACCAAAGCTATACAGATTTTGTAGTTATTAATAAAAGATATTCTTTTGGACACTGTTAATTTCAACATTAATAAGTGGAAGATGATCAAAATTTTAGAATCTTAATTATATGTTTTTGTAATACACCATTAAATTGATATAACAATTATGGTATCCAATCTCGGGATCCCGTCCAATTCTGTAATCCCGGGATTTCGGGATCGAGAAAATGAAACACGGAAGAGCTGAAAAAAGATTTCGCGCTGTTATTTTTTGTAAATCCGTAAATTCCTGGGATTTCGGATCTCAAAATTCTTGGAAGAGCTAAAAAAAAACAAGGTCTCAATCTAATCAGAAATCCGAAAATTTCTAGGTTTTTGAAATTGTTTGTAAAATCCCATGATTTCAAAATCGCCGACCAGAAATGTTCTCATTCCCGAATCCCAATTTTTACACGATTTAATGTGATAAATCCCGGGATTGAAAAATCGTCACTGTCGAAATCCCGGGATCACAAAAAGCGTCCGGGATTGAATAATTTAATAAGGATGTACTCAACACAATGTTCTACTGCAGATAGTCTCTTAACTCTAACCCCAACTTTTTAGAATTAAGATATCCAAACAATTCATTTACTCGCTATGCCTATGCTGTCCTAATTTTTTTTAATTCAGTATGAGTTAGGGTTATTATCTTAATTGTAAAGTAAAAATAATATGTATTCAATTGATTCAATCGATAATTTATACGTGTGTCTATGAAAAAAAAATACAATTTACAGATAATAACATTTTTATCATGGAAAAATCTATATTTATTCTCCAGGAGCACTAATAAATTATGATTAAATCTACAGTTAGTTAGTCTTACTTATAAAGTGTATTGTCTTCGGAATTTCAACATGGTTTGTCTAAAGCCCAGTTTAGTTTTGCAGTTTTAACCACAATTTGCAATTGAAAGAGAAAATGGATTATTTATCTTTGGTTTGCGAAATGATATTGAGTATCAGCTTTAATTGTCACTACCTTTTCATTTATTATAAAGGACTACTCTTCATGCCAGGGCTTCTTTATTTTAAATACAGACAGACACATGTAAGTAATAAATATGTATGTGTATTTATTTTTAATTTCAAATTATTTCGTTTCTTCTTTTGCATGGCGGAAACATTTTTAGGGACGAACGGGAGAAGAAGGAGAGGTTTTATTCATTCAAACAACATGTCTGAACCAACGCGAATTACATCGATCACTTCCATAACGTTATCTTTAATAAGAATATATGTATTCGAAAAACAATTTTCAAGTAGTATGCATTATTATAAAGAGTATACTGAGAAGCCAAACGACCGATGGAATCGCAAATAAAATTAAAACAAAAAACTATGTACAAAATTTAAACTAGCAAATCATTTGTTTGCGTTTTGTGTAATTTATTTTCTGTATAATAAATAATAATAATTTAAATTTAAAAAATAATCTATTGAATAAATTTCAGATACATTCTTAATGAAGAAATAACCAAAAAATAGTTATCTAACTCATCTGTCAAAAGCAATCGTTTATTACAGATTGCAATCATTTAAAGATTTGTCTGTTAATTTAAAAACTTATCATACGAATTATAATAAATTCATAGATATCATTTTAAGATTTATTGCATTGAAAAAGTAGGTTATATAATCTTATCATATAACAATAAAATGACAATAATGATATAAAATTTTAACTATTGTGGTAAAAGATCAACACACCAATAATGTAATTTGTCTTTTTTCGTATATTACACTCAAAGCAAACAATTTATGATTTAGTTCAATGTTATCGTGTAGATAAGAAATACATTATAACGATTCTACTAAATAGTGTCAAATATTAAAATACACACGAAGTTCTTACTGTGTGTACTTTTTTATCATGTAAAAAATAATAAGAAATTTTCTCAGCACCATTTAAATATTGCAGTTTTAGGTACTTTTGCTTTAAAGAAAATAAACGTCAACGTGAAATAAAATTCTTATGTTTTTGTATTTTGAGAGTTTAAAAAATCCTCTCTATGCACTTAAATATAAATAATATTTAAAGTATTTTTTTAATAATTTAATTGTTTTTTTTAGTTTTTACTGGAGGTTTTTCTTTTCCGAATAGCTGCTAACTTCAGTAGTTTCTGAGACAGTTTCGAGTTTCAATATCAGTTTTTGAAAATACCAAAGATGGTTTTTATGATTTAGTTATACTATATTTTATAAAAGAATAACACTGATTTGAAAACTTGAAACATTAATATCAATGACTATGAGATTAGAAAAGATAATAATATTAAACCACACCCATACACTGTTACCAGGGATGGGCTAGAAAGGTCTCGGAGAGGCTAGCACGAGCCTCTTGTTAAAAATTTGAAACTAAGAAAAATACAATATTCTCAGATTCTTATTCTATAATCAATAGTGTTTAAATATGTATTTTATCAAAATTTAAGACGGTTTTTCGGACAATTTCTGGCGTACCTACATATTATCTACGGCGGCGTATACAATTTGAAGCATAAAATCAGAGCGAAAAGAATAGTACCTTTTAACTTCAAATTGATTATTTTTCGATACACTGCGTATTTTTACAAAATACAAGAAAACAAAGTAACTTTTAATAGTTGTTGTTAAAATAAAACATCCCTTCTCAGAGCACCGCGAATAGCTTTGTGATTAACCGAGCCCTTTGTAAACGTTTTGTCAGCCCACCGCTAACTGGCACCTCTTCATTATTATATATTTTTTCCAGTTATCATTATATGAATCATATTACTGAACTCTTTAGTGAAGTATGACGTTTAGTACAACTGATAACATCCGTCGCAGATTTCCCGCGAAATATAATTCTCATGTTTCAGCAGTGTTTTAAAATATTTAGTTAGTGATTTTTACTAATAAAGTGAAATGGAATCCAGGAGGTCCAGTGTAGTGATAACATTGACCCATAATCGTCAAAAGGTCTTTAGCGACACAGTTAGGTAAATTGTGTTATAAGCCAATAATTGTTTAATATCGAATAGGGGAGGCTTGACTGAAATTTTGAGGGACTGTGCATTTTAGCGTTTTGACTTGTTATCTTTTGTTCCACATATGAGTGTGACGTGGACCTCTATTGAGAAATGCTGATCTAAAGAACTTAAAGTAGTCAGTACAATATCAGGATAGGCATTGATAGTATAACAAAGTGTTTCTCAACCTTTTTTGGCCCGTGGCCTTTTTTGAGTGTCTTTATGTTTATGTGATCCCCGTACCATTGTTTTGTCTTCATATAAAAATTCGAATTACAAAATCACAAAAATTTTGGTATTTCGGGAAATTTACTGTGCTGTGGCTCTCCACAACAAAAATAAATATCTGTGATCCCTTTGGGACACGGTTTGATTCCCGTTGAGAAACCCTGATATCAGTGGTGTAGTGGGGCTAGGCTGGGCCAGGTCGGCGATCTGGCACCTAAAAATGAGCCAGGTCTTGACTTTTGACGTATAACTTAATTTTCAAATACATACATACATATATTCAAAATAATGTTCATAAAATTCAAAACATTGTATCAAAATTGATCTACCCGACGGATTTTACAAAAATATATTTTTTAAAAATGTACACATGTAACGTGAAGAAGCTTATTAATTAATTAAATTAAATTGCGTTAATTATGCGTTTTTTATTGATTTAATTTTTTAAACTTAACTAAACTAAAAAAAACAAAAAAAAAATAAGGAAGATATCAATGACTGACCTGGTACCTATTTATTTACCACTACACCACTGCCTGATATACTAACAGCATTTTTTTAAATTGTCGGTTACTATTTTCTGCCTATTATGGGTCGATATGCTCATAATATGATGTTGATACGGTAAATATTTCACTTTAAGAACCATCCTGATTATCACTACGTCTGTTTAATTGCTTTTTAATATTTTAATTACTGATAAGTAATTATTTATGTTTATAATTGCTTGAACACATAATTATACGAAATGAAACTAGTTAAATCACACTTAAGACATGCTTATACGGTATTTATCTACACACATTAAAATCATACGATCGTTCGGCTAACGGTTTATTATGTCGGTGTCAGAAGACACTCGAAACAATACGTGTGCTAAAATGAGTCTTCAATATTTTACATTCCACATCAGTGTCTGCCAATCTTTTTTACATCACGGCACACTGATGAATGAGACTAGTACCGCGGCACATCAAACAAAAATGCTTTATGTAAGGAAATGTATCTTTAAAAAAGAAAATGCAAGCAACTTATTATTTCTAGATGCACGCCATTTATTACAATGAAAAATAAATCTCAGCGATCAAAAATTGTCGATTCTCTATTTAATAAACAACAATTCAATGAGACAAATAGGTGACACATAAACTCGCATCGTATAGTACACTGTCTGCCAAAACTTTTTTATGGGGCTAATACCGCGGCATACTAAATAAAAATGCTTTAAATAAGGAAATGTATCTTTAAAAAAGAAAATGTGTCGCGTTGACAACGATGTATGAACGTGACAAATATTTGTTTTAATGTTAAATTTATTTAAAAAATTGAAGAAAATTTAAATGAATATTCATTATTTAAAATTAACATTTTTAAGGCTTCTTCCACTGCGGCACACCTGAGACTTCTTGCGTCGCACTTTTTGGCAGACACTGTTCTACATAGACAGAAAATAATTTTACGTAAATGAAATTTCAACGGTAAAATTGATGAAACAGACACTCCATTAAAATAAGGCGAAAAAGAACTTCAAGCTCTGACGGTGGCGTAATTGTGATGTTGATATCAGTTATATCAGTGTTTCTTAACTGATGAACCATGGTCGGTGCTGGTCTATCAAAATTTCCGGTAAACTTGTCACTTATTTTTAGACGCTAAAATAATCGTCGATGTTTTTATATATGTCATTAAGCGAGCCCAGGAAGTGCTTATATTGTTTTGGATCTAAAAATAAATGCATCGTGCAATATCAATAGACAAAATAATTTCCATTGTGTTTATATTTGGAGTTACACCGATTGATATTATATAAAGACCAGTAATCAAAATACCACTTAATTAACAGTACTTTTTGTGTCAGAGGTTCACGAAAACCAATCCACATGTGTAAAAAAGTTTGGGAACACTGATACATACATTGTCACCGTATGTGGTCAAGTTGTTAAGAGCTTTGCCTTATCAATGAGGTTAGTTTCGGCTTAAGCCTCAGTAATGTCAATATCAAATTAAAAAGAAAAAACAATTTTATTTTATGATCTTAGACATGTGATGATTATAAATATTCTCATTAAGGTTATCTCGTATGATTTTGTAATTTAACATATTTGACACATTGGCATAAGCTGTAATGTCAAATATGTTTTACAAATATTAAGTTAAAATTAAAATATATTTATTATGAAAAATTGCTAAGCGAAGCTATAATTTGAAAACTATGGATTTATCAGAAAGTAAGAAAAAAGAAAAACAGTTGAGGAAAAACACATTATGAAATTTATTTACTAGGCAGTGATATTGAATTATCATATTTAATTCGTTATTTAAATGAAAATAAAAACTATACTTTGTTACCACTGTAGTTCCATTATTTGGTGTTATCATTTATATATTTTTTTTTATAGATTTCTGGTAATGTCCAACGAATGCTGTTCACAATAACAAAACTTATCTAAATTTTACTAGTCACTATATTTTTACTCAGTTTTTTTTGCCTTCTTGCGGAAGATAATCGGGTGATATCATTTAATTTTCACCAACATTGAAAACAGTAGCATAATTCAACCCGTAATGGCTTACACAGCATTCGTAAAATTGTAAGAGGAATCACATTTGTCACTACAATATTTACACATTAAATTATTCTAATGACTCGGCAGACGTCTCACAATCATAATTTGTCAACAGCTTATTCAATCATCTGACAACCACACAGTCTCAAATATTATTCGTTACCTACTATAGTTTCATGAATTCCTCAGCAAAATGTGTACATAAGCATAAATATCCATACACAGCTTGTTTCTATTCAATTTTATTCGCCATACACAATCACATATCTGTAAAAACAGTGAAATAAAATTTTACATATTACAATTGTTAATTATCATAATATTAATTAACTGTTTTCATCGAATGACATTTTTATCATTGCTCGTAATTAGCGAAACCGGTCCTGATCATAAAAAAAAAAATATCCGAAGGTGGTTAGTCATATATATATATTTTTTTTAATATTTGACATTACAGCTTACGCCAATGCGTCAAGTTAAAATAAAAAAAGGTTTATGAAGAAAAAAGAGTATTCAACTAGCACAAAGTCTTAGTTAAATATCATAAACAGTGTCGGATTACCATATAAGTAAATGAGGCGTGCGCTTGAGGCCTCTGAATTTTAGGGGCCTCAAAAATAGCTTATAGTATATAACTTATACACTTTTTCTTCAGACCTTTATATATATAGAATATTTTTTTATGTTTCTTATGTTACCCGAAAAACAAGGCCTGCAAATTTTATAGCGCCTGGAGTCTCACGTACGCTTAATCCGCCACCGATGATGCGTCAAATAGTATAATACGGTATAAGTACTTTTTTAATGATAGATTCAACATGTTGTCTTTATGTCTTGTCCATATCATATTGTAGTATCATACTCTCATATTATTATTTTTCTCTTCCTTTCGGTCGACTAAAATAAAGGATATTTTCTAATAATACTACAATTATATTTGAAAATAGACACACAAATAATCATAATAGTTGCGAACATTTTTCGTGTGTTACGAAATCTGTGGTTACCTATCTCTTTGTGTGTGTGAATGAATAGGAAAATTTACCAAGCCGTTATATTTATAATATAATATATACCAATAATACCGTAAAAAATCTTTGCTTCTCATTAACATTTATAAGGTTTGCATAATATATTTGTAATAAACGTACATAAGTAAACGATATATTTGCTAGTGATGTCGATTGAAAATTATTATTTATTTATTATGTTTTCTTTTGGTTCGGTCGCCTAAAATAAAACAATTTATGAACATAATCATTACAAACAGGTATCTGTTTGATATGTCTTTAATAATTCAGTTTAATCAACAATATGTATCAAGTTATATTATGTATGATTTTCATTAACAGTCATATCTGTTGTATATATCTGTAATAAACCTTAGCTTACGATATGTTTGCCAGTGGTATCGATTGAAAATTCACAAAAAGGAACCTGATTATTTTTATCATTGGCAATGTTTATCGTGACACCAATTTCCACGCTGATAATGAATGGTACCAAGAAGAGAATGATAAAAAAACTTAACTGATGCTTAACTATACCTTTGTATGTTTTTACATTTATTAACTAGTATTGCTTTTAGTCAGTGAAAATTGAAGACAAAATTTAGATTGGGTAAGTGTTTAAAGTAAACTTTTTTTATAATTTATATAAAACAATAATAAAAACGAAAAATTCTTGGCAAATACATAAATTATGTTCATATTATAAATATTATTCCATAATTTGTAGCTATTCCCAGAAGTGGCCATCTTAATAAATGGTGCGGTCGATTGTTTGATAATAATTATTAAGTAAAGTAATAAAAGCTAACAGTTTAAAATTTTAATTACCATTTTAAGCTCAAATAACTGTTTTGTATTTTCCAAAGGTTGTTCTTAGGTTGAATAATACTATTTTAAACTATTCTACAGTATTCTACAAAAACCCTAATATAATTTTAAATTAATTTCCGTAATTATTTTTTTCTTAATAACTAAAATAGTTATAAAATTAAGGAGTTAAGTAAATAAACGTATCACTTTTAGGGTGTTCACTGTAAATACTTGGTGGAAAGGCATTATATTAAAAAAAACACAATATTACTTTGTACTTATTTTCCACTTTTTGATGAGCGAAACCGGTTCTGATCTTGAGAAATAAAAAGTTGAAATAAAATATAATACAAAGGAATATTGTGTTTTTCTAAATATACACAATTCATTTTGAAAAAAGCAAAAAATCGCAGCAGTTCGCAATAATATCGATGGCCATACGTTGACAACACGTAACTGACATTTGTTCAATTTTGCAGGAGAGCCAAAAAACTGTATACATAAATAAGTACTGCGAAATCAATGAAAATGAAAGATACTTTGGAGAAAAATAATTATTATGTATATTTAAAATAATCTGTTGACACAATATTATTTTAAAAACTTTTTATTAACAATAATGTTTGATACGAGTTAACAATTTTAATTTTGTTTCTTCTTTTATGATGATACGAGGAAATAATTCCAAGTATTTTGATCAACGCAATGCACCTGTTTTATCATATAAATAATAGAAAAATTATAAATAATTGTTATAATTTTTTTTAATCCAGTTACGAATTCTCCACTCTTCAATACAAAATGTTGCAGTACGCATGTTGGAATTTTTTCTCACCTATTTTCAAATTGTAGGAAAACGATGTATCTCTTCTACTATCTTCTGGCAGTTTGGTGGGCCTTTTTTTCTGTTACGTGTTTCCAACTTACGAACAATTTCAATGAAAAATATTTTTTGTAAATTACGAGATGTCAATATTTTGCTAGAGCTTGAAAAAACAAAGAAAATGATATGCATAACTCAATTTATGAAAAAATGTCGGTTACGTGTTGTCAACGTATGGACATCGATATTATAAAGCAATGCAGTCCATCCACAGGATTTAGATATTCAATAAAAAAAATCAAAATTTGTATAATGATATCAGTTTAAAAAAAGGTGTTCGGCATTCACGTGTACCTTCGTGGACTGGTAAACATTTTCAATTGAAATATTATATGCCAATTGAATATCAATAGTGTTCTCTATTCTTATGATAAATCAGCAGTAATCGCACGACTGCTATTTATATCATATGAAAAATACTTGATTCCACGAAATAAGTTACTGCAATATATACATTTAATAATGTGTGTTCTTATTCCAAGTAAGTTAAGTCACATGAGATAACGCGTAACGTGCCACATATTATTACAACGCGTGATCCGACGGAACGGAAGTGAGCCTTGGCCGTGAGTTTTGAAGCAAGCCATTATGAAATTCCACCTGAGCAATTGCTCAGATAAATGCATTTAATAAAGTCACTCGTCAGTCAGTCTGTCTAGTTTCGTACTTTTCTTGAATTTGACATACCTTATATATGAAAATAGTAGTGATAATTCGAGCAGATTGTAAAAATAACTAATATTTAAAAATGTATAAAGAAATTCAGTATTTCATTATTACAGCTGCAGACATTCATTACCAAGGATAATTATATCAACTTAACAAGAACGTGTTAGATGAATTTTAGCATATTTTTGAATAATGTACATCTTTGGTGTAAATGACAGATGGCATCTGACGTTTTGTTATGAATTAAATCATTCATTAATTTTCAACAAATGGCTCGACTTTTTATTCCGTTTGTTATATTTTATTTATGTACATTGCATTTGAGATTTTTACTGTTTTATTAATTTATTTTAACTCTTAAGTTTTTTACATTTTTTTTGAGTTTGCCCTGATTAATTATAATCGCAAGAATCAAATCGAATATCTTTTTTATTTATTGAACGTTTAAATTCAGTTCTTGAAGGATGTTTTTCTGTGGCTTTTCCCCAAATAATGCTGTCAGGCATCAGAATGTTTATTTGTATATTACTTAAATACGATACAAGTGGAAATGTAAATAAATTCTCAGTCTGTGTTTAGCTTAGTCATAAATTATAAGACGGTTAAATGACAACCCCATGCTCTGCATAGTTTTAGAAGTAAACTTATTGATAAAATATTCCATTTACTCACGTTTTGTCTATTTGTCTCAAAATTTTCAAAGTTGTCGCGATAATCTTTGCTGCCGACATTGTTTTAAAAGAGTAATACAATTTCACACAATTTTTCCTCATTGATGTTTCTGACTCTTGGTTTGAGAATATTTACTTATGATTGTTATTTATGACTTCTTACAGTAGGTAAAATTATTTTAAACAACTGCAATCCAACAAAATGGGTTTCATATTTTCATTGACTGCTTCTAGTACTACTTTTATAAATTTGATTTTAGTCAAAACCAATAACATTTTTTTTCTATGAATTGTACTTATCTCTTTATTTCCACTGAAAAATCTTTTTTTATAACCACTTGATATTTTTAATATCACTGTGCGTCATAATATTTTAAATTATCACATGCAAACTAAAAAAAATATATTTTTTTTTTGATTCAGCAAAAATAATTGCGATTTAAATAAAAACGATATGTTAAACCTACGTTTTCATTGAATTTACATATTTTCGCTGGGTTTATCATTTTTTTTCTAAGCAATATAACTCAGAAAACGAGTTCTGAAAATGACTATTTATTAATATGTAGATAATGAAATATTTTCCATGCTATTCATACAAAAAATTATCGTAAACTCAGTAACAAAAATTTAAGAAACTCTTGACACGATAGTTCATTTTATCGTGTGTTTTCATTTATTTGTACTTGTTTTAGAACAAAAAATATTTTTGAATTGGTATAAACGAGTCACTTAAAACGCAAACGGGTGGATGATTATGAAGAAATGTTTTTACAGTGACAAATGGATAATTAAGGTATTTATAAATTTGCGTTAATGAACAGTACATAATATTATTTTATAATATAATCTCATGAATTAATAGATTGGCAAAACTGAGTTGTGACATTTAATGGCTTGTGGTCACAGCTTCCAACTATTCAATAAAAACTTCTTTTGTTGAGTGCTTTTTAGACGATTTATAGCAACCAAAGGAATTGATGCTTGCGATAATCTGCTTACATTTTTGACGATGTATGCTACGCACACAACTTGTCACCAGATTTGAATTATTTTCATATCGAATGTGGAAAGGAAAAAGAACGTAACTCACAGTTTTTCAAAACAGACTTTTCGATAATCACAATTTTATACAACTTCTACACGTTCTATCAAAAAGATGTAAGTTGAAAATGCCAAATTAGTATCTAAATTTACCTTTTGAATTTGAAAAAAGAAGGACCTGTTAAAATTGCAATCAGGAAAAAAGACTAGTAGAAAAAGATATTTTTTTGTAAAATTTATTTAATTAACATTAGATAAATTCAATTTAAAACCAGTTTGTCAATCTCCTTGTACTTTAAGGTTTCGTATATTTCACAATTTGCTTTTGAACCAAAATCACGAAAAAAACGTTTTTTATTTCTCCTGTAAAATTTGTTATGTGTGGGTTACGTCATTTTTCCTTTCCACGGTCGGTATGTTTTTGAGTTAATTTATTAATAATATTATATATATATTGATTTAGTTATACATATTATTACACAAGAATAATGAATAATACATTCTGGTATCATTTGCACCAAGGAGAAACTGTTAAATATATGAAAGTCATAAATGTTATATATGTATTATCATAAATTCAAGTAAGTTAATTAGGATAGTAAATCATATTAAAATATTTTTTATCGCCTTAATTTGATTGATATTAAAATTTATCAATAAAATCATCCAATCAAAACAAATAAATCAATTTACGTTCCTAGATGTAAAAGTCAACATATAATGATATCTATTATTATTAAAATCGGATAAGTAAAATATAATCGCTCGTAAAACAACACATAATTGACAATAAACAACTTAGAAATTAATTCATACTCCAGTAGTCAATTAACTCTGAATCTTAGAAAATGAACATATCACGTAATTGTGCAATGGAGAATCCCCGATGAATATTTAGGAATATTTTCAGCTCTCAACTTGTTGTTTATCTTATGGTATACATAATAATATTAATAATTGATGTGTTTATATTCTTAGAAATAGAAAAATACACGTATATACATATAATAATGAGTTGCATCATGATGCTATGATAAATATCCAGCTGTTATATAAAAATGATTCTGTTTATAACAAAAACATACATAATAAATAAAAAACTAAAAAAACATAATAGTTTTCTGTTTTTTTTAAATCAATCTTCACTTCCAATGTGGTGCATATGGCCTTCTTATGAAATTATTTCAACAGACGTTTTTTAAGAGAACTGTATGTAACTTAGTTACTTAAACTCTTTTTTTCATAAAGAGAAGAGATATAATGAAAGGATGCTACAAGAGGACTAAGTACTTTCGATGAATTCGGTGGTAACTTTGTGGAAGTTAATTTTATTTTATATTAAGACTAAGTATTTACAAATCGCTCTTGCTAAGCCCTGTTATTTAAAGATAAGAGGCTATTAAGAATATATATATTTATATATGGGAAATTACTTTAATCTAGTGATACTCAACTGGCGGCCCGTTCAGATTGTATGTGAGTCCTAAAACAATCATATACAACAGATACTTTTTCAAACATCTGGTATTGTTTGTAAAATTTACATAAACGAATGAGTATTTTGGATTCGTTTGTATTTTTGTTTACTTATATTTATGTTACGTATATTGTAAGCATTACAAATTACTATTAATATGCTGCGGCCTACGTAATTTAGCAAATACCGGCATGCGGCCCAGACGAATAAAAGTTGTGTATCGCTGCTTTAATCTAATATTTTTTTATTAAATTTATTTTCAGGCAATCAATAATATCAACATAATTAATTTTCCATTAGAATCAACAATGCACGCATTTGTTATATTGTGTTATTTTGAGTTTTCATATTTCTTAAATATTTGTCGCCTTCCAGTTTTGTACAATTATGTATGTATTTTTACATATATCATTAAATTTACTTTATTAGCATCTAGTGTTATACGATGCCTTTTAAAAAAATGGTTTATCGTTACAAGTTCCCAAAAATAATATGTAGACTTTTATGTACATAATTGTATTCAAAATTACTTACTAATTGAAAAAAAAATATCATTAATATCACGCATGTATTATATATGCATAATCAAAATAAAACTCGTAAAGTTTAAATAATATTGCAGAGAAAATATATGGATAGATTATTTGACAACATAATAATATATCCACTACTCTGTACTTAATTTTTGTATATTTTTTTATTTTATCAAAAGATAAAATATAGGAGAAATTGTCACAATGTAAGCAATGCCATCCTGTCAATAAAACGAAGAAGGCTTTTTGCTTTTACTCATAATGTGAGTAAGCAAGCATCCGTTTTTACAATATGTTCGGTTTTTGTTTTGATCTACAGAGCGGAAACAAAATTCAATCTAGTTCATTTTCTGGTGTCAGAAATTGAAAGTGTGCAGAGTCACGTATTTTGGATTTAGGCCTTTTGTCGTCTGTTTGCGCGTTTTTTCGGTTCTACATTCGTCATTTCTCAAATAGTTTTACTCAAAATGAAAATCTTGCAAAATATGCTGTGCTTTTTTACTACAGTGGATAATATATTCTATTACATGAATTATTTTTGTAAATAAATACAATTTAACTTTAATTTTAATTTAAGTACGTATAAAAGTGTTATCTGATTAAATTTTAAACTAAATTATGGATTTATAACCATATATGCGAAGCTAAAAAAACACAGTTCTAAGATATTTCTGAAAAATAGTTGCTCAAATTAGTTCATTAGTTTGGCTCATAAGAGACGTATTTTAAGAGAGTATATTTGGTTCTACTTTTTTTATAGTTTCAACCAGGGCTTTTTTCACCCTGTAACGCGGCGGAACGGCGTTCCGGCACCTTTTTTTCTCGAAATTTTAATAAATGTTCGTAAAATTTTATTTTTTCTATTTTAAAATTTTCGTTTCTTTTCTTGGAAACCATTGACTGTTAATCCCCTTTGAATATACATATAGGTTATCATAGGACCCATAAATTAATGTCATGCAAAAGATTATCAGGTATGTACTTTCTTGGAAAGGGCTTTTTGTACATTATATGTTTTGTTCTGTTCTGTTTCCTTATCTCAAACCCAATCTGAGCGGACGTGACATGAACAAAAACGAGGTCTTTAATATCACCGATTTCTTGGAACTAAATATCTATACATTTGAATCGATTGAAAATATGGCTAATAGTAGAATACTCGAAATTTAATTTCCCGAAAAAAATTATGATGGGAAAAAAATTTTCCTATAAATTTTTAGCTTTGCATCATCTGCCTGTGTCCAACTTTATAGTCATTCATTACTGACCCGTAAATCTGTCGACATCGTTTGGTGAAAAGTTAAAAGTGCGCATTTTGTAAAATCCTTCAAAATACGTTGATCAATGGTTACTAAGAGGAAGACATTCGGCCACAGACACCAACGCAAAAAAAAAGAAATAGGGACCATTTAATTGACGAAAATTGGGAAAAACTGTGGAAATCATTGTAATTGGAATGTAATTTTGGATAGCGTTTTTAATAAATTACATATTTTTTTAATGTTATGTTACACAATGTATGTAATGTTCTTTGTTTAATTTTCATTTTAAATTTCTAAAATAAATGTAAAAATATTTATATTTGGTTTTATTTTCTATGCATTATATAAAACGCCGCCTTTAATTCTATCAAAATGATATTCGAATATATAATAAATAATATATATACCTTCTTAGAAGATGCTCGAAAAAAGTGCGGTCCGGCACCTTTTTTTTCAAAAAAAAGCACTGGTTATTTATAACTTTACGGTAAGTATTATATCATTGTATTTAATACGGCTTACAGTTTTTTATTGGTGGGAAAACGAGGGGCTCGATTATTATTATTATTATTATCCTTAAATTTTTTTTTCTATTTCCGAAGAAAGGTAGAGGCTATACAGCCGGATTTCTTTTTAATATTTAAATATGCCTGTAATATTAAAATTCTGTATTCTATACATTCGGAATAGATATGGTTAAAAAATGAAATTCGAATATATAATAAATAATATACCTTCTTAGAAAATGCTCGAAAAAAGTGCGTTCCGGCACCTTTTTCACTTAAGCACTGGTTTCAACAATTACACAGTTTCACTAGTATTATATTCTGGCCTTCTACGTATGAATACTGGAAGGCCTTATATTAATATTATCATTATCTAACGGTAACGACTTTGTACTTGTATAATAAGTATGTATCTATAAGACGGAGAGTCCATATTTTATTTTGGCAGCTGAGGTGATAAAAAATATATTTAATGAGTTCATTTTATTTTTTTGCAATCTTTATTAACATTCGATATTACTGTGAAAGTATCATGGCCGTTTTTTATCTAGTCGTTTCAATAACCCAACTGCGAATCGGCTTTTTTTCCTCGTCTATCGTATTTAAAATTGCTACAAAACACCAATGTATTCTCAGTTATTTTTTTTTATCCTGTTTAAAAATTGACTACAAAATGAGGAAAAAAGAAATAGACTGTCGTTGTAACAACAAGATACTTCGTTGAATATTATCAAAGTGACTTTCAATTGTATTTAGTACTAAACTAGCATTAGCATTTTTCCATAACCTATGGCTATATTCTAATTTGCGAGACTCAAAATTACTGACCTTTTGGTATCTTTAGACGCTCAAGAATAAAAATACACCCACATTGAAAACTTATTATAATACAACCATTATTAATTTATATTATGATACCGTGCATTAACAATTTTTTCAAGTCGTGACTCACCAGGCACATCAAATTTGCTAATAAAGAGAAGAAAACAAATCACATCTAACAAGTCTATTTTTATCATATTCGTATCTACAATCAACCAATTTCAATTCCAGCTAAAAATACATTTCAAAATTCTTTTTCAGCATTGAGTTATAAAAAAACCCCAATATTGAGCTGTTTCGTAATACCAAAGTATTTATAGTCTTGTTATATTATTAAAATCTTATTCAAATCCTGTTATATTATTGAAATCTAGTAAGTTATGTTCATTTGTGGTGTGTTATAAGACTGATTTTTTTACAGATACATTGATGATTGTTTTAAATGATTTTTTACAGACATTCATTTAATTTTACAGTGAATTAATGGAAGACTACAGAAAAAAAATTATTACAACATTATCCTCAAAGCAAATAAGTCATTCAATTTATATTTTACAAACATTATCTTTACCCATTTACTTTAGCCATGTGAAACATTACAGTATACCGTATGATAATTTTGAGTTATGAGCAAATGAAGTTTTCTTAAACTAAATTGGGTTTTAAAACAATATTTTATATGTTTAATGAAAACTGGACACGTACGTTATCCACTATTCGCGAAAACATAATTCGATTACACTGCTTATTTTTCTGTCCCGAGAAAATTTAACAAGTTACTTATCCATTACATATTTCTAGTTTACTGTATATACCAAGTGTAGAACCAATTATATATTTCCTATTATATATATTTTTTCATACTCAGAATATCACTTCGCCACCAAAAGGTATAAAACCTATAAAAGAACACTTAGCAATGAATAACTCATTTTTACAAAAAAATATAGTTAGTCAATTTTCGCTTTACAGGGGATGCTACGTTTATTTCAGTGTTATTATTTCTAAATTATTTCAGCAAAGACTGACATGTTTGGTTTTAAACTCCATTAATACGGAGTAAAAATGTAACCACGATGTTAATGATAACTCTACTAACCACCTTTTGTGTTACTTGTATACAATAAATCGGTAGAAGTTTGTCATTTTAATATATTAAAAATGAATAATATATACTTAACGTTCTTTTTACTCAATACTAGAAACAGAAAATCTTGCTTTTTTGTTCATATCTAACTACAACCGTATGTATAATAAGAACTAATTCAAGGTCCGTTTCATATTAAATTTAATGATATAGTAATCATCATCTGATTTTGAAGGTGATGGTCTGTGATTTCAATCAAAATAAATCACTCACATGCTTCTATTCATAATGTTACAGTTTCCATACAACGAACATGCGATTTATTTGTAACATAGTAACGAGCGATATAAAACTATATCGCAAACCCCTCCTCGAAACTTCTGTTAATTAACTTAATTACAACAGCAAAAAATGCAGATTACTTAGAAAAAATACTCCCAAAATAGAACATTGACTTTATAGAAGAATAAAAAAACCAAATGGCAGTCATCCATCCATAAATGTATTCGCTTCTGAGGCACAATTTAGGTGCATGAAAGGTAGGGCATCCAATCCCGGGATCCCGTTCATTTTTCTGATCCCGAGATCCCGGGATTGATATGGTCGCGATCCCGGGATTTCGGAATTGAGAAATTTTGAGGAAATCCCGAAAATTGACACGAAATTGACAAATTGTGGATTTCAAATTCCTTTGTGACAATCTGGGGAAAAAGTATACCAAATTGAGAATTTCAAATTCTTCGGTGAGCTAAAAAAAAAAACGAGGTTTAGAGATAATCTGAGGAAAAAGTATAGGGAATTGAGGTTTTTAAATTCCTCGGTGAGCTAATCCCAATCCCGGGATTAGAAATTAATCAATCCCGAATTCCCGGGATTGGATACCCTAATGAAATTTGTCTGTAATTTTATTTTTGCATTCAATCTAATTAATAATAAACACTTTTTCTGCGGCTTTAACTGGCAGCTATTGATTTTTATTGCGAAGACATTTTTGTGAAAATATAAAACAGTTAACATAACTTATTTCACAGTAGAATGATCAGAACCGATTTCAAACAGTAAGTGAGCATTTACATGTATGTTGTATATTATGATATTGTTATCAATTACCTTGAGTTTTCTTACAATAATTTACAACGTGTCAATAAATAATAATATACACGTATTAAACTAACTGCAAGTGTTTATTTTTCTATTTTAGAAGTAAAAACGAAGAAAATATTGATAAATTTAGGATGTTTTTCAAGTGTTACGGATTGTATTTCAAACAATCGTTAACTACATTTATTGTAAACAGCGTTTGTATTTCAGTATTTTTTTTCTTATTGTGTGTTAAACTGCTTTATTAATCAATCAATATTCTTTTTTGTGATTTACACGCATTTTCTTGTAAACGCTTCCATTCAATCACGCACGGGTTACTTTTACAATATAATATTGATCAATTTAAAAAAAAAAAAAAACAAAACATTTTATTACTGATAGGAAATAAATATTTATTTCGTTTCCATCGATTATGCATGCATTAGGCATGCATTAGGCATGCATTAGGCATTTGATATGTTTTGTTTAATTTTATGCATCAAACTCCTGATTATATGGGCTAAAGGTGGAGAGAGGTCGCACGGATAATCCGTTATTTTTTCGTTTTAAGATATAATTATATTTACATTTCTACCGTAGATCATTAACATTATCCTTGCATATACTTGTAACGACCTGTATTACTCTTACAATCTCTTGTCAACTCATCTAGCTTTATTTTTGTTAAATTGGGTAACGAAAAATTTGCGCACCGAATCCACATTCTACGAAAAAATTCGATGTAGATTACCTTTTTCCAAAACTAGTTTTTGTTTAATAATAAATATGACTTTCTAGCTATTGTTATTCATTTTCATGAGTATAAATCTGAAATTTCAAGTATTATGATTTCATTTTATACTAAATGTTATTATTAAATGTGCTTAAAAACATCTTTTCGTTTTTAAATCAGTTTCATAAATGCCCCAAGTCAATTTCTTACATTTTTTTTTAACTTATTAAATTTGTGCACGGATAATCGGTAGTTTCCTATTTATATGAACTCACTCATTAATTCACAGGCGACCTAAATAAGCAATATAATGATACACCATATCTCACTTACTAGTTCTAGTTAATAGTTGTTACTCATTGTGGTCAATTTTTACTAGGAATTGCTGAAAATATAATTAAAAGAAATTCTTATTAAATCGCAATTGATAATAACACACTTATAGGAATAAACTAAAATCGAGTTTTTTTTTATTTTAATTAAAACTATTAAGTAAATATTATACTATCGATTTCATATGTATTTATATAAATCTGAATGAAATGCTGATTTATTATATATATGTATTGAAATTAGATCACTATTCTTCGAATTGCTTATTTTATTTTGATTTATATTGAATAACTGTAGCTACCGGTAATAACCGCGGTCTCATTGTTAGCAATTTGCCGGTAAACTGATTATGCAATTATCTGCTCTGCGTAATGAATATTTTATGTAATTGATTATTACGTGAATGAATTATTCCTCTGGTTACGTATTCAATTTCTATATAGTGGTGATTCACTAAATACAAACACGCATTTTAAATTAATAAATTATAATATTCGCGGTCAAGTAATGTCAGTAAGTGTGATAATGTGTTTTGATAAGTTAGTCTGAAAGTGCATGCAAAATTTCTTTGATTTTTTGTTATTTATAGCGTAGTGCACTTAAATAATAATATCTGACGCACAAGTGATAAAAAAATGTATTCATTTAAGGTAAATAAAACAGTACTGATTATATAATTAAAATAGAAAACAGAAAACGTAAAAACCAGTTGATTTAAACCAGTGGTGCACAACCCGCGGGCCTCATACGGCTTTTTTTGAACTTTGTGGCAATCCTCAATTTTTTTTCTCAAAATTAAACAAAATACATATTTTTTTCGCGTAATACATTTATTTAATAAATGTAAGCAAGCTTTTTTTTACTGAAGGAGAATAAATCGGTTCATAGAAACAGGCTTACTGGTGAAAATTTGGATTTGATTGTGCGGCTTAATACTACAAATATAATATAAAGTCAAATTATAAATAATTTGTTCAAAGTTAACAAAGACAAAGATCGCATTCAATTTTGAATTACATTTAAACAAAACATCGTATACCTAAACATTTAACAGTAAAAACCTTTTTAATGCGCAAATACTCATAATTCTCTTATTGCGTGGTTTATGTATTTTCACGTTTCGAAATAACGCGGTCAAAATAATGTAATGGAACCTATTACTCATTTATCTAAATTCACTTAATCTTTTTTACACGGCTTTCATGAATGACTGGTTTACATGGAACGTATTCCCCGTGTAAAAGAGGATTAAGCGTACATTATTTTTTTTTCTTTGCGGCTGAACGAATCATAATTTGTTTTATTCAGTCCGATAGAAGATGAAGGTTGTGTGTGCATGTCTGATTTAAATCTTTCTCACCTTCATTTTACCATTTTATTGATGATAAATTCATTGTAGATAACATTATATTTTTTAAGGAAGTTCGTAAAATAAAATTCACCGTTTATGTGACATGTAGTTTTAGTATTATAATATATTGATAAAACAACCTCAAGGGAGTTAATATATTTAATTTATGTAGTAGCTCTTTTAATACATAAATGTATGAATAAAGAAAGAATAATCAATCTTCACTGTACCGACCTCGCTTAGCATTAGTTTCCTCCAACATGGCAGCAAGAGGGCTGCTTACAGAATAAAGGATTTATGGCTTATGATTTTGTCAGATGAATTATTATTGTATATATGAAATATTAAATTTTTCATTTTTGTAATCATGAACACAAATATATGTGATTTCCTTTCCTATCAAGTTAAATTATGTTTTAAAAATAATGTTAATAAATTATATATCTACATAAAAACTCTTCTAATAATATATATTTTTAATTCGATTTAGTATTCTTAGTTACTGGCAAAAGTTCGTGAGTAAAAAAATAAATAAATGAGGAAAAAATACAGGAAGATTTTTGATAACAATTATTCGTCGAACAACCTAGTTTATGTATAGGCAAATAATAGGGTCACGTGCCATGTTTAGCATGAAGGAGACAATGGCATGGATGGCAACGTCTTTGTTTCCTTCTTTATTAACTTACTTGAAGATATTGAGAACAAAGCCATTCCAATAGTGTTTCATAGCGATAGCGGTAGAATAAAGTACATTTATGTGTACCCTGAAAACTTGCACTCTTTGAGATACGAGGCAGTAGAAAATTACCGGCGATATGTGTGTTAGCAATTTTACGGTCCTTGGCTGAAAAAAAATTGTCACTACAATCCGCATAAAAAATCAGTCATTATTAATTGCTGTCTATTTGGATTAAAATAGCCTTTTCATGTGTCAGATTTAAATTCGGTAGAGCCATAACAATGGTGAGACATGCTCTTTTGTTTATTAACCATTGTTGAGCTATAGTGATTAAAATCTGTGTCTGGCCACTGACCCATTCGCTACAGTGCTCATAATATATTACATTAATAAATTATAATCATACATATTAAATTTCTTAGCTACCCGAATAGTATCACACATACAGCTATTCAAACAAATAATATTCACAATATCATATTTATTATTATTTTTACGATATCTGCTCCCAATTTAGACCGTTTAGACTTAGAAGTCTTTTAGAAATGGATTTATTTACATAGATTTGTTCTTCGAGAACTGCTTGATATTTAAAAACTCAACTTTTTTTTTGGATATATTAAATAAAGGATGGGGCTAGCAATAGTTGTCTTATCGCTTTCACTGTGCTAAAACCAAATTTTATTAACACTTTATAAGCGGGCGATCTTTAGTGATTAGCGCAAAAATATATTACATTCTTAAAATCAACACAACTTCTAAACCAAACAATATTTTCGGCTGAAATTTTCAAAAAAATCATATATGACATTTAATCATTAAAAATAAAATGAAAACATTTTGAATACATCATAATTTCACTACTTTTCTAAGCTGAATATAAAACCTGTTATTAATTTAGTAAATAGCACTCCACTTGTTTATCAATATGAAATATTCAAAATATTCTGTATAAAAAATAACATTAATCCATACCATAAAATTATATAAATTATTATAGTATAAAATCTTCATTCCTACAAATTGACAATCACTGGAAGTGTGAAATCTGATGCCCTAAATATTCGAGAAACACGTGTCGCCTTTTTAAAAAAAATACTATGTGTGAACGAACATTCGGGGCATAATAAATTATGAGGTTCATTGCTTATTGTCAAAAAGGGTTACTTGCCGCGGCAGTTATTTTGAAGAAACCATTAAAGTATGAGTCAATATACCAACAAAACCGACAGTACATTAACGTTGAAAATTTCCATTTGGTTACTTGATTCCTTTCTTTTTGACCACTCACTCGACTTGACTTAATCACAGCTGTCATGATTCGGCCAGTACTGCTATTTTCCAAACTTAAGTCTGCATGATTCTCTTTATTATGTTATATTGCTTAAAATTTAATATAAATGTTTTGAAAGTTATAGTTGAAATTGTTATTCAAAATATTATATGACGTGGACTTTCAAACAGGAAAAAGTTTAAATAATATAATAATATAATTTCATAGGAGTCCCAAATAGTTATTGGTATCTCCTAGTTCAGGGATGGGCTGGAGGGGGCTCGGGGGGGGCTCGCGCGAGCCCCTTGTTAAATTTTGGCGCGGCCGGCAAGCCCCTTGTTAATATAAGAAAATCATTCGTCTTAGATTAAATCATCACATAACTGCAATTTCTGTAGATAGTTAAATTTTAAAATTAGTTGTCCCTTCATTTTTTCATTCAGCGTTGTGGGCTTCCGTGTCGGACCTCACGGACTCGAGTCCCAGTACGAAACAGCATTTTTTCAATAAATTTATCTATTTTCTGTTCGAAGGCATGGGTGTTTGTGATGTCTTAATATTGCCTCCCACTCTTTCGATCCTTCAATTCAACCGGGCGCTACTATTAATTAATCACTCGTCCTGTCTTATCCTTATCATTTTATTCCTACTAGCCTCTTTGGAAAAGAGAGGTTGAGCGACTAAATAACAAGCAGTTCTCGTAGAAAAATAACTTTTGTTGAGATATCTTCATTAGGCGGCCATATGCTCGACATTGGGAGCGGACACGGATAAAAAATGAATAACATTTACCGAGCCCCTTGTTAAGATATTGGCAGCTCACCGCTGTCCTAGTTATTGTTAAAATATTGTTTCTTTTCAATGCTGTTCTCATCATCGAGAAGTTGCACTCTTAAATTTGTTCACATACCTTAAACCTGTTTTTCAACACTGGCATTGTTAAGAATATCATCTAAATAATATATTCAAGTTTTTTGCTGAAATGGTTTTTTGTTCAAGGGTGGTTGGTATTCTTTTAAAAAAGGCGACTTGTTCCAATACAAGAATGCAAGCGCTTTGCCTATTCAGAACATTTTTTTAAGCCATTCGCATACCAATTTCAACATGTTTTTTTAACAAAAAAACTAATAAAATAAGAATTTTAGACAATCCGCGTAACTTTTATTAACCGATGGTACAATTGTTTTATTTGAATCTTTATTTTTGGTGCCCTGTTTTAGTTTTGAATTTGTTGATTTTGTTTATCGGCTGTGTGGTCGAGTGTTCAACGTCGTTGGCTTTGGATACGGAGTTCACGGGCTCGAATTCTAGTACGAACAGTTTTACAAATTGATTTATGAATTTCTGTTTGAAGGTATAAAGGTAATGGATGTTTGAGACGGGGCAAATTAGATAACTACTATTCCTGCTCTAGCCCCTATTATATCTCTAATCTCTCTCGAAAATAAGAAAGTTGAGCAACCGATTAACAATCTGTTCTCATAGAAACACTTATGTTGAAATAAACTTTATAAGAAGTCTGTATAATATTTTGAATAATATTTTTCTTTTATGCCCAACGCCTCCCGAAATATGTATTTGGAATTGAACGTTTCATTGATTTTAAATATTCTAGATACATGTTTTTAAATCATAGATAGTCTCGAATTTAAATACTACAGATAGTGATATAAATATCTATTGCATGAGAATTAAACAAAACATATTTTTAAAAGAAACACATGATAGAAATCAACATTATTTATATTATGCAGATGCATCATTGCATTGATAGAAAAAAAAAATCTTTTATAGATTGTAATACTGGTTTTATAGATAGATACTTCAATGCCAATATTCTTCGACTATTCTAAGACATCAACGGTTTAATAGCACTATTGAATTTAATTGTTTATTGCTTACCTCATATTTTATTAACTAGCAATCGGAAGGCATTGTTTTATTTTACATGAAAGAAAAATATTATTTTGTATATGAAATAATGCAGTAGTCTTATTATTTTTGAAATTGGATAATCTACGTTTTTCTTTAATAACCTTAACTGCTTATTTTGCGATTTGCTATTTGTAGTGCGCATTATATAATATTACTTTATTTGGTTTTCGTATATATAACATTAAATTTTAACAAAATAAATTATTAGATACCGTATATTGTTTAATTTTTAAAGTAAAAAAAATACTTTTATTCCACGTCCGCTCCCAATGTGGAGCATATGACCTCCTAAAGGAGGTATCACAATACAAGTTTTCATAGGAGAACTGATTGTGTTAGTCAGTCGCTCAACCTCTCATTTTCAAAAAGAGTAGTAGGGATAGAAGGATAAGGCACTTGTGGTTAACTAATCGCTCTCGCTACGAACAAATTTTTAAAGGATCGGAAATGGCGGGAGGAAACTTTTAGACATCACAAACACTCATGCCTTCGAACATAAATCGATCGAAAAAATGCTGTTCGTACAGGGACTCGAACCCGTGAGGTCTAGCATGGAAGCCCACAACTAATTGTTCAATATAGCTTAGGCGTCAGTGAAAAACATTTTAGAGCAGTAGTTCTTAGCGGGGGTGTTTAGAAGTCTGGGGGGGTGTTTTTAATTTTTTAGAACTTGGGGGGCGCTGTAGGATTGCGAGGGGGTGATTGAGGATTTCAAATTCGTGAGCTAAGAAAAAAAAACGAGTTTCGGAGATATTTTGGGCGAAAATTATAGAGAATTGAGGATGATTTCAAATTTCTTGGTGAGGGGGGGGGCGTTAGATAATTTTGGATAATTTATTTCTTCAAAAGGGGGTGATTCTTTCAATACTGTTAAGAAACACTGTTTTAGAGCGTTATCTCATTTGCCTGATCTTTTTTTAGGACATGTGCATTTTAGTGTTTTGACTTGTTATAGTTGTTTCCACGTAAACTCCGGTTGAGAAGCACTTATCTAGATAAACGAAAGTAGTCAGCATAATATCGGGATAGGCATTGACCATACATTACTATTTACCAAACACACATAGGAAAAATAATTTTAAAAAATCTTCGAATTTATAAATTGTTGATTACGATTGTCTGCTCATTACGGGTCGGTATTGTGCGATCGCAAAGCCTACTACAACCTAGCAATTATAAGATACTAGCCGGTGTCCGATGCAATTCCGGAAAAGCATAAGTAAATAAATGAGGCTCACGCGACGCCGTCAGCAAGCATATCAGCCAGTTTAGAGACGACGTCCGCCCGACGTTAACGTGGAAGCACACGTTACACTGTACAATAAACGCACATGCCGGTCTGTAATTTATTTCATGCTACTCATACAACCGTACCCTAGCTAAATGATATTGATCACACCATAGCATCGGGTGATGCCTTTATTGATTGTCGGCCGGCAAACTGCTCGACAAACAGCTGTTGGTTTTACCGGCTAATAAGCATGTTATTTTATACACCGCATAAACAAATTAGTTTAGTTTCCTTTAATGGATTGTTCATTAATTATTTTGTATCTTTTCAATTACAGGTGTTCGTGATAAACAAGATGAAATGGCACTAAACTTATAAAACAAATTATTTTTTTAATAATATTTATTTAAAGAGTGACAGATAATAATAAAATAAAAACGAGTGTCTTGGTGTTAAAGTGAAGGAGCTTTCAGTGACAAAAAAGAAAAAATATATATATATTTATATAGTTTTTGAATATATATCTTTTTGTATGAAGCTTGAATAAACGTTGTGTTTTGAATGAGCGTGTACGTTATTTAAACAAATGTGGTTTATATTCGCGATTGACTGCTGCGAATTTTGATTGACGATGTGCCACATTATACGCTGTTTCGCTATGATTTGAACACGCACACTGTCGGCTTCGTGATTTTAATTCAGTCAACGAATTCCCCCGCTGTCGTCGCGGTCTGAGATTCTCCGGCAGCAATTCGCGACTGCCGAACGCTCCAAAAGTGAATGCTCCTTATTTTGTATGCATTTTCGCGTCTGCGGCATAAAATATTGTCCGAGTTACACACTAACCGCAAAAAAACTTATCTACACAGCGGTCATCAAAAACTGCATTTATTATTAAGATAAGATTGATTCAGAATTAACTAATTATTGCAAGCCTAACAATAACTCAGAGACTCAAACACGTACAACGACAAATAAAACGTAAGAATAATAATTTATTAAAATAACAACTGTTTAAATATTCACTGATAAAATTTAAATAAAAAATCAAGATGACGTCAAATTCAACCTACGCTATGAAGAATGACTTCGATGCCGAAACTCCAGATAAAATCAGCACTCCAGAGACGATGAAGTCTCTTGGGAAACCACCGACGGAATACAAATTATACAAACGGAGATGGCTTGTGCTGTCAATCTTTGTGCTGTACTCCGCGTCCAACGCCATGCAGTGGATTCAATACTCCATCATTACCGATGTCATCACGGAGTACTACAACACCACCAACATCTGGGTCAACTGGACATCCATGGTTTTCATGATTACTTACATTCCGCTCATCTTTCCAGCTAGTTGGATGTTGGACAAATATGTGAGTAGTACTGAATTGGCTATTTAAAAACACATTTGTCAACTTTTTGAGTAGGTGTTTACATAAATTTAATTAAACAATTTATACTTGTTTGTGTTTTTGTTATGTACATACTTTACGTCTTCAAAATAAATGAGGTTGAGAAGGTATTATAATTACGATTGTCGTACAAAAAGTGGTCACTCTTCATAAGGATTGAATGGTTTCCAGTGATCCTCAGTTTCAATTTAAAGAGGTAACTTAAATTTATATTTAATGTGGCTGAAATCTTAATACCGACCTGTGACTCCGTATTCTTCAAATAATTTATCTTTTACTACGTCCTCTCTCAATGTTGAGCATATGCAAACTGCTTAGCTTAAATAAGTATTAAATCAGTCGTTTAACTTCTCTCTTTGGAGGGGGTATTGAATGAAGAATAGATAGATATAAGAAAGGACTTGAAACTATACGTTCTCTATAATCAATTTTTTAGACTTATGTACGCTCATTAATATGGATACACACCCATAAATAAGTTTACAAACATTTTCATTCAGATATAATATTTAAGTCCAAACCACAGTGACCTAGAAGTCGAATCCTTTATCCATTACCATTTGGCTACAGGGCTTGCTTCCATAAAGTATCGAGTTAATATAGTTATAATTTAAAGTCGGGTCCGTGGCGCAGTGGTCAACGTCATTAGCTTCCATGACAAATTTCACGGATTTAAGTCCCAGTACAAACAGATTCTTTTAATCGATTTATCGAGTTATATTCAAAGGCATGGGTGCATGTAATGTCTTAAAAATCTTTCCCGCCGTACCAATCTTAAAATAACGAGGTGTAGCAAGAGCAATAAATTTCCCACAAGTCCTATCCTAGTCTCTTTTCTTCTATCCCTACTCTCTTCGATAAATAGAGGTTGAACAACTGAGTAACAATCAGTTTTCGTAGAAAGTCTTTGGTTGAAATAAATTCATTATGAGGCAATGTACAATGTACACATTGAGAGCGCATATGTATTAAAAATATGTTTTACTTCTAACTGACTGAAAGCAAATATTTTGATCATCTTAATTGAATTTAACAACCATAATTTATGTTTAAAATTCTTAGCCACCAAAAATAGTTACGTCAAGTTCTCGTATGTGACTTCAATGTCCTATTTCAACGACCGATCCCCGTGATGTTATTTAGATTACATACGTGTACCACATAAATAATTATAAAACAAGTATTTAGTGATGATTTCAGTACACAGTTTGAGTGTCACTGGTGACTAATATAAAATCTTTTTTTGTTGTTCCTTCACTTAGTCGAATTGTCTTCCATGTCATTTCCAGAAGAATAATTTTAAATTCATCACTTGCTAATTTGAATATGTTCGTAGCTCAAATAACTGTGTTGATATACATATGTGTAGGTATCTAAAGATATGGACATATTTAATATTATTAATTAATGAATACAAGTGTAAATAAGATTCTGCAGGTAATTATTTTAAAAACAAACATTCAATTAACTATAACGATTTACCGTTCGCATCAAATTAAATTTATATAAGGTAAACTTTTAAAATATTACGTTATCTAGGTTTTTTCCAGGAAATTATCACAGAAACCTCGTAGGTACTTGCGGTTAATTGAAAAAAATGAGACACGCTCAAAAAATATTTTTATATATTTTTTTATATATGATATTATAATTTATAGACACATTGTCATTTGGGTATCTATGACTTATGCTATGAGTACTAATTTATTTCAATTATTTAAATTATCGCTCAACACGTACGCGCACATACACACATGCACTCTCTCATATATTGTGTATGCGCATCATGCGCAAACGCATTAATGTACTGTGAGTAACAGACAAACATGCAAATACAACATAAATATGTCAAGAATAAACCTATATTTGAGGCTATTATTTGCAAACCTGGCTCATTCCAAAATGGATGAGAAATGAAACTTCATTTTTATTTTGTAAAACAATATATATTTTTTAATTATTTTTAGTTTTAAATGATTTTGGAATGATATTTTGTATTTCATCTAGCCAGTTTGGAGACTGCTTTCTAAAAATAGTTTTAAAATGCATTTGTATTTACTAAATTACATTCATGATTCATGTTTCACCAATTTTGGAATGAGCCGGGTTTGCAAGTAATAGCCTCATTTATTTTATTATAAAATCTCTATCCATGCATTTGATAAATATTTAATCTATATTCATCACTTTTTAAATAAAAAGGAGAATAATTTACGATAAATACCTGTGATTTAACTAAAAAGTCAACTACAGTTCAATGATTTGTAACATAATAATAATTATCTTGTACAAGTCGAGAAATTAAAAATAGAAATTGTAGCGCAAGTAAGCCTTTAATAATATAATATTATATTGACAGTCCCAAGAAGATAAGTTAATACCTTATTTTATTCTGTCCCTATCAAATGTTTATATTATATGTATGTGCACAATTCAAGAAATCTCAATGTATACCCGTATAACAATGTTACGATAAGAGGAAATACATAAGTGTGGCTGATTTCAATTTTTAACTTATAAAGTTGAACATTTGTACCTGTCCATAATTCAGAATAATCAATGTATTTAAAAGATTTTTTAAATATTTTAACCACTTGAATACCAAGCAGACACAGGTGTCCGGAACATATGCAAGCGAACGCAGATGTCCAAGACATTTAAAAAATCAAATACTTGGTATTATAATAGAATTTTAGCAATATTTTGATGAATATGTGTAGTGCCATCTATATTGAGTCAATATAGGTTTTTAAAATATCGAATTCGAGTGTATATTAAGCAAAATTATTTTTCTCAAAAACACGCAGTATCTCTGGGACATATTCATGATTTATTTGCGCGGTATTCAAACGGTTAAATGAAGCCACAATGGGGAAAAATACGCATATTTCAGGATATATCTTACAACTATAGAAACAAAACTTTGTATTCGATAGAGTCGTGCTGAGGGTTATAATATATGTTTTAATAACTCTCATCTAACTAAGCACATACAATTGTAATAATGAAAATCTTTTGACGCATTTATAGTTGAGCAATTATTTTTTACACCGTCGTCCTCCTACGTTATGCTATCTATTATATTACACATATAGTCAGAAGTGCCACCTTTTAACGCACTCAACCTAACTATGATATGCCGTATAATAATGATAAAAAAAGCAAGATCAATATTTTTTATAAGATCTCGTTTTTAGAGATTCACTGCTTTGCACTCAGAATCTATTGCGTAAGACCATAAAGCCATATCAAAAAAAAATAGTTTTAAGTTCACTAAAATATAACAGGTGATTTACCTTTGTGCTCTTACATTTGTAGATATACCCGACCGTCTCTATAACAGTTATATTAACCTGATCTGTGCCGTGCGGTATTAATATGGCCGTGCATGGAGAGCCGTGATTTTTTTTCAAAAAATAAAACACTAGACTAAATAATCGACTTTTTGGACATTAAATAATTTAAAATCACAAACACTTACCATGTAAATACACGGTGGGTCATTTCCGCCATCATTTATCGAAAAACGTTTCAAAAACGAAAATTACCGCCACGTTAGCGTAGCCCAGCTAGCAACAAATTTGAATACAACAAAAAAGCATTGTTTTAAAATCGATGTATTTTATATTACAAAACAATATCTTTAAAATTTAAGTATTACTCTATGATTCCAAGAGATGTCACTACATGCATGATATTTTAAAATTATTAAATACCTTTCTTGTGGCCTTTAAACCGCGTCTCAAGTACTGCGCACATTTTGTATGGCCGGCCCTACGAGCACGAAATTGTATGGCGTGTTAACACGTCCGTGGCAGAGAACCGGTTAACGAGATAAAATTGTATTTCACTAATGTATATGATTATGGCATTGCTTAAGCCGAGCTTAACTCAAAATAAGCATTTTTGTAGTTAGCCCCCTGTGATCCTAAGCCGTCGAAATATAATGTTTTGTAAGAACTAACTACAAAATTTTACAAAAAGAAGAAAAAATATATTCATATCTCACATTTTATACAAAATATATAAACTTGTTACATATAAATCATGTTAAATACATACAGACTGTAATAATTATTTTTAATCTAAGTATTAAAAAAGTAAACGAGTCCGCGAAACGCTAGCAAAAAATAATATATAACATTTGTTTTTCGTAATGCTTAATTTTCTTTTTAAACAATTACGTATATAAAATATATCAATGCAGCAGATAAATTATTTTTAAGATAATTGATTGATTGGCACAAAATTGATTCTGTAGATTTCCTGACTAATTGTGATTTTAAACCACTATTTATTAATCGTTTACGTTTAATGTTATGACGATATACCTATAAAGTTTAGTGTATTTTATTAATGTTAACAGTGACGTCAGTAAATAGTGTAAATACTTAAGTGTCTGCTATCTGAAAGATAGCATTACAATGTGCTTGCCTTCCTCTACTTACTCAGTTGACATACCTAAGCATATGCTTCAAAGTAATTGAGCCAATAAAAACACAAATAAATGAATCAGTTGTATATATTTATTTTAAGACATATCTTTTTTTTACAGGCATAGTCAATCTGATACACTTTGACACACCAAATGAGATATATTCCTGATAATAACCATTTTAATGACCACTCCAAAATCAATGCATATCAACTAGACGTTGCAAATTGCAATACCGGACTTAGGCATTGATACCTGTGTTATATTAATTAATTAATTAATATTAAAATTATTACGTTTAATTGGGGACCCAATACGAACAAATAAAACAATAATGGTATTAAAAAAATATCTTTGGATAAATGTATATGACCTTAAAAAAAGCTCATTGTAGAAAAAGTTTTTTCAGATTCAACGATAAGCCTTCAATACAAGTCCCGAAAAGCAATGTATTAGTATCAAGCTGAGAAATTAAAATGAATGGTTCATTTTATAATAACAATTAAATAGATATTTTTTATATGTTTGGGTGACACCTTTACAACATCAAACATAACTTGACTGTGTCAAATATAACAAGAGATGTGTACACTACGTTCACTGTTTGTAGATATGATTATTTCTTAAAGGTAGCCAATATACCAATAAATAATATAATATGATTCTTAACTGCTTAATTGTTAACTGAACTGTAGTAACACTACATATAAAACTATACTGGATTACGATAAAACGACAGTTAAGCCAATGCTAAAACTGCATTTATATACGCAATTGAGCTTCACGTTTTTACACAACAGCGACATTTTTAACGAGTTGTGGCCGATGATTTAACGTTCTCTATGGTTATCCAAGCTGTGGAGTTGTATCTCTTTTTATTAATTTCACCATATAATTTCATATTTTTTGAACCAGTTGGTGTAATATACAGATTCAAATTTATTATCACACACAAATATTGTAGCACTCAAAAGACAAGGCTTAGTTCAATTGTCTTTTACCTTTGAATTAAATATGAAAGCCGATACAAAATTTTACTTCAGCGTCATTCGCAATATTTCCATCTCGTATTTGATCATTTTAGTCAATCATGTTTTTATGCGGTTTTTTTATGAGATTTCGAAGTTATGCGGTTTTTTAGAAATGCATTTTTTTTAAAAATGTACTATGTTTTACGTTATATGTTTTTTAAAAATATTACATCGAGAGCATGTATCGTTGTATTTTGGATAGAATATAGAATGAATCATAAACACATTACTTTAGCACATGAACTTGGCGGAGAAAGGTTTGATACCTTTAGCGAAAATTGTATAGACGAATTACTTACGGATAATGCTATAAGTGACGATGATGTCATTCATTTAACTTTAACTATTGACAAAAGCCAGAAAACGATGATGAACTGGAAGAAATTCCAGTTCCTTCACTGCGGAAATAATTCAAGAGGTCTCCAACTTTTCAGTAAATTAAAATAATTCAAATTCTGAACGCGCCTTTAAGTTTCAACGATAGCTTAAAAAAGTATATTTATGGGTGTAACAAACTGCATAACCAATAAATTATCGAAAAAGAAAATCTGAAATAACTCTAATTTCATAGTTAGAAAAAAAACATAATTTTATGAAATCGATGCGCAAATATTTCTTCCGAAAAACAGTGATTTAGAACCACATGCATTGAAACACACTTAGAATTGTCATACAGTGACTGAATACTTTTTAATATTTTTACGCAATGTTTTTCTTCTAATTTTCTTATACTTTGCGATTTAGTGTATATTTTAACTCCCTGTTTCAAAGTCATGCAGATTTTAAAATTTATGTAACGTATCGCCACTTTTTCTATGGAAGTCAAGTTCTTTTTATGTGATTTTTGGTATATTTTGACTCGCTGTTTCAAAGTTATGCGGATTTTAAAATTCATGGAACGCATCCCCACTTTTTGTATGGAAGTGTTTTTTTGTACGATTTTTTATGCGATATTTCGTGGAACGCATCTACCGCATAAAAACAGGATTGACTGTAGCTATAATTTCATATTTTGTTTTTTTTTACATATCCTTAATTTGAATACAATAAAATATCTGCCGTTACAGTCAACAGATTTTTTTTTATTTTGTACCAACAGTTGCTTTTAATTAATTGAACGTACTAAAAATCAAGCCCAATAGTAAAATTACTCAGATCGCCATAAATAGCTTTTAACTTTTTCAATTTTATTCTTGTATAATGTACACGATACAACTATGTACCGAACGCCAGTACAATTTCATCCGTGCACTTGAACGCATGAGGATGCCGAAAGGCAAAACCAGAGTCGTTAGTGATAAAACGTGTGGGAGTGAACAAAATTTGAATGATTCAAACATTATTTTAATCTTACCTGAAAATAAAAGACACAATAAAATATAAGCTAAATTTAAGGCTTTTAATGTGTTCACTATCAATACTTGGTGTAAAGGTATTATATTCTAAAATAAAACACTCGTTTGAACTAATTCTAAGTTTATTAAAATAACATTTTTTTATCAAATACATAAGTAAATTTTGAAAAATAAAAATTTTAAAGGACAATTTTTGGTGTTTTTTTACATCCACGAGATAATAGAATACATGAACTGCAACATTGTATACTATTTGTATCTTCAGGAAAAATACTCTGTGTTATCACGTTGACAAGTAATTTCCACCCGATATTGATATGTTTATATTTTCGCATAAGCATTTTATGAGTGATGATCATTGACGTAGCGTATTTTAAATTCACAATATCGAGTGACGATTTTTCGACGACGTTGCTACTTGTCAATTTTACAAATGATTTTATTAAGTATGTGCACGAGCAAGCGGTCGATAATAATGTTGATCATAGTTTATTTGTTCAAATAAGAGTCTGCTGACTCACATCTTAATTCAGCGAACTATTTACCTAAATAATTGACATTGTTTATTCTCACGAATTATACTTACACCTGTTTTTTAAGTAGCCTTTTAAGTCTCAAGCAGAAAATATTTTTGTCATTTAAGTATTTGAAAAATCTGTATTGAATTTTATTCAGCACGCTTAAAATTATCAACATTCAAGTCTGCATAATTACTAAGTAATAATATAATAACTATATCGTTATTTTATCCACATAATTCGTAATTCAAGTGCATTTAATTCATTTAATAAAGTTTGGTCGTTAATGGAAATCACAGGTAAAGGTAAAACAGATAGGCATCTACTGAGCTTGGGGTTGCCATCTGAATGGATTTTAAGAGCTTAGACCGGACTCCAACCGGATTTCATTTGAGACTGGAGTTTTGCCAATAAAATATTATAATTCGCTCGTATTAAAAATATAAGTATTAATTTGACATTATTGATCGTATTTAAATTACTTTCGACCAAATACAGCACTTTTAAAAAAATCTGTACTTTTAACCACCTGCGAGAGCCTTACAATGTAAATATTTAACGTTTCGTTAAATGATAGTTATTATCATATTTAAAATGTTTATAGGTAATAGGTACGACAAGCTCTTACTAACTCAACCACACCGAGTCAAGTTAGTAAACATAAGTCTTATATTATTTCTGCTTCCTGGCAATCAGATAAATATTTACAATTTAAATATATATGATATTGTATATGGCGCTTAAAACTTAGAATTATCTGAATAGAGATTCTTTATGTAAATTTTTAACAGGATTATGTCTTTGACAAATATGTTTTAAAATAACTGATTAGTCACTGGGCTTAACCAGGTTTCATATCGTAAGATTATAACTCGGATAAGATTACCAGTAATCGAATGATCGTGATATTAATAATGACCGATTTGGCTAAAATCCATTCTGATTTTCTTAAATAAATACTGTATTTACGCTAATAGAACGCTGTTATTATTTCATCCGAAACATGTTTGTTTTATATTTGAACTGAAAACTGTGTTTTCATTTGTTCTCTTCCGACAACTTATAATCCTACTAGCATACGAATGGTATTGTATGTGGCCAAGTCCTGGCACGTCCGAGTGAAGTACCTGGCTACATTTACATTTTTCGTCACCTTAACCTTGCTCGTAATTGATGCATTTCAAGGTCACTTAACATGTAACTTGAAGACAAATATTTATCAATATTTTTTATGTACTTCGTGATTTAAAGTTTTGCATATAACTGCTAATAAGCAAAAAAACGTTTTATTTTTTATTTAAAATGTTAGTGAAATAACGATTTTAAAAAAATATATTGTTTATTTTTGGTAGAAAATCATTATTTTAAACACGTTTTGTGGTAATTTAACAATATGTATTTTAAATCACGACGAATTTCACTCATCGCAAGCATTCTTAACCGTTTGAATACCGCGCAAATAAATTATTAATATGTCCCAGAGATACTACGTGTTTTTGAGAAAAATAATTTTGCCTAATATACACTCGAATTCAATATTTAAAAAACCTATATTGACTCAGTATAGATGGCACTACACATATTCATAAAAATATTGTTTATATTCTATTATAATACCAAGAATTTTTTTTTAAATGTCTTGGACATCCGTGCTCGCTTGCATATGTTCCGGATACCTGTGTCCGCTTGGTATCCAAGTGGTTAATTGAATATCAGTTGATAACACTTTCGATCAGTAAAATCTGTTTTGATATATAATAAAGAATGTGTAATTAGTAACAAAGTGCCTATTTTTTATGGACCATTTAAATACAGCTTTAAATAAAGGATTTCATACAACCTGAAAAAATGATAATTTCATTTCTTAAAAAAGAAAAAAACCGATGCAGATTTTCAAAATTAAAAATTTCATCAAAAACAAATAGTTTCGTAGTTTGATGAATAAAATATTTGTATTTTTCGCAAATCCTCGTCCACACGTCGCATTATGCGAGGCCGCTTTGTATACGGTCCAATGAGTTACATAAAAAGCTACAAAGACAAAAAAAAAACTTGTAATTCAATATAAAGTGTTGACTTCCATAAAGTTCTGAAGTATTTTTGAACGCTTCTTGAATAATATCGGCTATGCCCTTATTTTTTGTACCCCTGCGGTATTCTTGAAAGCCCTTTGAAGATATTTTTTATAGACTAGATATTGTCTTTATCTTCGATAAAACCCTCAAATAACCTTCGAATTATTTTGGGTTTGCCATTACGTTTATCTAACATGTCGGTTGAACTTCCTTTGATTCAACGTGTCTGTCTAATCACAATATTATTTTACGAGTAAATATATTGCCTGTTTATATTATTATATTACCAAGTTTATTATGCTTTACTTAATGTGCTACATTATTTATCAGTTATTTCATGGATATGGCTAATTTTCAGATAAAGTATGGATTATATTGAACAACATAGTTTGATAGAAAACGAAAATAACGAAGATAGAAAATTCTGATTTCTATAATCATTGTATTTATGTCTTCACTTATATTTTGATTTTATATAAATTGAGTTTTATTTTACCACTTTATCAATCACGAGTGGTAATGAACTTTTATTCAAATTTTACTACAACTACAACATATTAGGAAGCTCTTCGAGAATTGATTGCATACCTTCTTTTCCCGTACTGAACAAAATTTTATATTTAAGATTTTACATTTATAATTTTAAATTTACACAACATTATATTGATTCAATATTTATTAATACATTCTTATACAACCTTAATATCACTTGTGTGGGCCGGACTTCAAATGATTTTTGGCTATTCATATATCCGTAAAATTAAACAATCAACTAGTTAGGATAATTTAAACTTTAGAGTCAACAAACAACGTGCACGTTCCACATTTTGTAGAAAATCCAATTTCCTTTTCTGTTTGTAAAATATCAAAAAACCTTTGAATTATATCCAATGCTTATTTCTCAAATAAACACGGGAAACATTGACAAAAACATCGCTTGCCGATGTTTTTTTATTAAATTATCGAAAGAAAATATTAACTAATAATCAAAATATTATTAGTTTGAACAATGTTTATCTTAATGTTAACAGTATATGATTGATATTAATTTGATAAGCTTAAGATAATTCCGTGGTAATAAGGTAAACGCTAGATGCCTTGTTTATTTAATTACCGGCTTGTTGATGTAATGGAAATTTTACCATCGACGTCTTTGCTTCTGGAAACGGAGTATTTATTTTAATTACCTTGATTTCGATATCGTTTTTTTATTACTTGGGCTAATGCCGTACTATTTACTTGTTTTTAATTGATGTATCTCTTTGTAAAATAACTCAATAATAATCTGAGTTCAAATGTTGATCAATATAACTGTCGGCATATTGCGTTTAAACTTAAGATAATTGCGAATTGATGAAAAACGAATTTTGAGTGAAATATTAAATAACTGTTATCGTTAAATGATATGTGAAGGAATTTCTTTTTTTATATGGACTCTTTTCAGTAACGGGGATGATATAAATGCCATACGCTTGTAGGGACATTCTAATCAAACCAATTTTAACATCGAATGAAATGATCCAAAAAAAAATTGACAACTTTTAAAAAATCTATATCGTGGTTAATGATTGTTTTGAAAGAAGTTAGAGTAAAAGAATTTGGTTTTTCAAGTCATATCGTGTCAAAGCTGACTTATTTTACATATCATCACCTTTCTAAGCAACAAAACTAGTAAAAAAATAAGTGAACAAAGATATTTATTGATATCAATTCTTTGTATGGAATAACTCATTTGGTGGATTTATTATACCGGTATGCCAAAAAATCATTTATTTGTATAGCTAATTATTATTAATGCTTGTTTAAAGGTAGGCCATTGTTTCTGGATATTAATATTAAACATTTTATTTGTATCAGATCGGCGTCAATGCATTTATATTTTGATATTAAAATGATGTCAGCGCTAGAGGCTTTAATCGTAACAGCTAAAATTGTACATTTTTTGTTCACTCAGAAATATCAATCTCTTACTTACCAACTTCTGCCAGAACGGTGAAGATATATCGCCCGCTGTGGTCTAGTTGGTTAGAGCTCGCTCTACCGATCAGGTGGGTCTACGTTCGATTCCCGGTAAGGTCAGAATCAAATTGGATTTTTTCAATTTTAATTTGAGATCCAAGACATGGGTGTTTGTGAAGTTAATTCTCCTTGAGTTAATCTCATATGACTTTCAAAAATTATCATCGAGTATATCTCGTATGATCTTCCAACTTCAAAATATTTGACGCATTGGCGTGAGCTGTGATGTCAAATATTTTTTTTTAATTAAAAAATTAAAAATTTGAATTAAAAAAAATTAATTATATTTTATAATAACAAACATAACATCTTTTGAGTTACGTTTTTAATTTCGTCAGAACTAGACTTTTTAACCATTTTAAGTATGCATGTCTACTACAAAACAATGTTTTTAACAGTAAATTAAACATAATAAAACAATATCATTACATGTTTACATAAATTTAAATCACATATTTCCCATTTTGTGAATAAAATTAATTCGCATTTGATTCAAAAGAGTACCGATTTAACTTGTCTGCGATGCATTTTTTTATGTTTCGACTTTGAACTTAAAAAATGTCCCATTTTATATTGCGAATGCCAAAACGTTTTGACGCGACAACTCAAGTATGACAAACAACAAGCGCACAGACATATTTAAATATTTTTTTTCTTGAACACACTTTACTTTTTTATGTTGTATCAACTGTCAATGCACAGTTATTTAATTACGAATCGATTACTGATTTAATGTTGTTTACGTTACGAAATTACATTATCGGTTAAAATGTAAGCCTAATTAGGTTCTTAAGATAATATCATGTAATAATATTTTTGCTAAAGGTAGAAACGAAGCAAAATTATTCGTTTTTTTTTATATATAGCTGATTATTTTTACTGTTGGTTTTAATTACCGTTATTAAGTTTATACAACTTGTGATAAAAATAAAATTTAAACGAACATTTAATCACCCGATTATAACACATGAAGATTTTTTTATTATTACAGTAAAATGTCACCAATTCATCAATTATACTCATTCTTTGTTTACCGATTTGATTACAAAATATTTTCAAATTATACTTTATCGAAATGACAGCATTATATTCACCCTTTCATTATTTTATAAATAAGTTCAAGAGTTTTAATATTATTAAAAGTCTTTTTCCTTCTTTTGTAATATAAATATAAAGGGTTATTTGCGTATATTGATCGTAATATTTCCTCATTCAAATGAAAAACTTAATATTTATGAAGGGCGAGAGTAAATAATACTGTTTATTTTAAATTATTCGATTGTAAAATATTTATATATCAAAATAATATTCTAATAAATTATTGACTTCCGTTCAAATTGTTTACCCAAAATTTATTTTATAAGTTTGGTATTTATGCTTCATTTATTTGATTGAATGCTGAATAAAATACACACAGTTTGTGATTCTTCAACCACTCTCGTCTCTTCACAATTCTGTTTTCAAGGTTTCAGATTCTAGTTATGGGAAGGTCAATTAAAAATCACTCCTACGTCCTGTTATACCCTTATACCTGCGGCGAAGTCGCATCTTTCCAGCGCTCAACGGTAACAATATAAAAAAGTATATTTGATTCATCTATATGGTTTTATTTATACCTTTCTGTAACACTAAATAAGATCATTATACGAATAGCGGTCGGAAATCTTTAAGACCTCACAGATCACTAAATGTATTACATTTAGAGTTTTTAAACTTTTAAATATATTTGGAAAAAAAAGTTATGTATGTAAATGATTTCATGTATCTTGCATCGTTCATTCGTAAAATGTAAAAAATTCCACATTTCTCTGCGGACCACAGAAATTATGTATCTCGCGGACCATCACTTTTCCGACCGTTACTGTACAATTCGCACATACACGCACACTCTATATATCTAGGCATCGTGCACATTGAGAGAATTTTGACAGGGTAGACTTTCACCTGTTTATTATCTCTAATACTTTTCTAATTACTAATTTTATCACATTGTAAAAAAACTAGCTTTATTTGAAAGTCGAATTAATTATAATTTATATATTCAGATATAGTAACTAAATAAATATTTTATTAAAAATGTTGATCTGACATTAATCCATCATGACGTAGATATACACTGTTGCTAATTTTGTGACTCTCTTCAACGAGATTAACTCTTCGTGCTAAAGATCAATAAATGAATATAACTTAACGTGCAAACCGGCTAAGTTCTTAGGCAATTTGTTCATTATATTTTTTGTAGAAATAAATGTTACGATGTGTATTTTTTACCTTTAAATTGCAATTGTTTTTTTTTTCTATATGCTGAAATAATTGCCCCGGGTGAAATTATCAAGTTTGCAGATTAAACAATCGATATGTGTCTCACGCGTTTGACCTGATACAATGATATCAATCTTTCAACGGCGCACTGCTATGGTATAAATAGAGGATAATATTTGTTTATTTTAAAATTATAATCCGTTAGACCACTCATCTAATATGATATTGCCTTGTGCACGATTTTCCATATTATAAATCGTCTGCCTTAAAGGAAGAATTAAATAAAAATTGCCTTAAATCTAAAAAAATATATATGAAATATACAAACCTACCTTTAAATCAGCATTAATAATAATTTACCAACAGAAAAAAATGCTGTTTTTGCCAAACTGGTACAATAAATGCATCAGAGAATTATTCCAGACAAACAGTTGATATCCTAGAATCCCTTTACTTACTTAACTCATTTTTGTTGCTATAAACTTTTGCTAGTACGGTGACGATATGTATTCCTTTTTTTACTTAATATAAACATTATTTTTTAGTAATTTCTTTCTTATGTTATACTATAGAAAACTACCAATTTCATTATAACCACTTTTTGAAGCCATTTATTCATTTAGACTTGAACATGTCTTTGACAAGGTTAATAATGACATTTATAACATTTCTAAACTCTTAAAATGTTTTTTATTCGGTTTGTAACAGTCTTAAACTAGTAGTGCCATTTCTAGGAAACGCATTTCAAAATATAATACATTATTACTTACTTTGTTACAAATATTTATTAAAAAAACGGAGAATCAGACAGAAATCTATTTTATTTGTTAATGGTACTGAAATTAAAAATAATTTATCAAATGTACATAGTTTATCATTAAACCAATTCAAGTACACTTAAAAAATTATGCCGTGCTTTTATTAAAAAATATATTTAATTTTATGTATCAAGATAATTAATCCTTACGATGAACACACAACAATTACAGCGATTCAAGTCTTTTTAATTACTAAATGTCACCTTAAGTACCCACTACACTAACAGTTAACATTAAGACGGTATTCATCTGTCTTAAAATGTCTGCAAAGCAATTAGTCTTTTGAAATTCTCACCCCTTTTCAAACCATTTGTTTCCCTCTGTCTAATCACAGATGAATTATAGAATAGTCACACAGAACATAGATTGTTTTATCTTTCGGATATTTTGTTGAAATCTTGTAAAGCCAAGAGATTAATGATTTTCAATAACCAGTTTAAAGATGTATCTATAACTTCTGTAAGGTTGGATTACCAGTAAGGTTACTTATTAGAAAATCTAAGCCTTTTTTAGTCGTTGTCGGATGTTTTCGTGATAAAAACGGACACATTATTTGTGTTAGAAAATTAATTGTTATACTATACGATGCTGTCTTTCTTCTTTAAACGTTCAGTGCGAAGAGATAAGGTGGATTTTACTTTTATATCAAACCATCAAATAATAAAAAAAAAACAATTATCCATCGGTATCTCGGAGGTGGAAAATAGTCACGTCACTATTCTGGAATGGTTTTATCGGCCTCTGTGGTCTAGCAGTAAAATAATCATTTTAAGATCATGACTCAAATCTGAAAATGCTTCTCAAAGAAGTGAAACACGTGTCAAAGCAATTAATACAACCTGTGGAAAAGCAAGATCATCAAGTTGAGTTGTTTTTATAAAAAATGAAATTCCCAAAGATAACCGCCGAATCTATTGAAAATAGTAATAAAAGCTGAAACCTTGGCCATGATATAGATAAACTCGTTCACCACTAACAACCAAATTAAGTATTAGAGACCAAGCCTGCATATAATCCAACTATGTTCTTATAAAATAACAATTGTACAAAAATAAGAATGTTTCAAATGAAATGTACGAATTTCGTTAAATAAATAAATTGAATAGTCTTGACTTTTTTAAGAAACTTGACGACGTTTTTCGTTTAAAATGTGAAAAAAAATATGCCCCATATCGCAGAATACCGCGCGGTTGACTTCCCTAGGTTAAATATTTACGTATCGAAATAAAAATTATCGTAGTTTTTCAATATAACATTTGAGATTTTCTCATTTTCTCTTTTAGTTGATTTTGAGTGAATTAAAAAAATAATCGAGTTTATCTCTCGTGTAAAAATATCTGACACATTTTACATGCCAACGAGTTCATTCAACTCACCTAGTCTTCCGCAGACATTTTTTTTATAAAACAAATAAATAAAGCTTTGTACAATCAAACCTGTGAAGTATAATACTTTTTTTTATTCGTGGATTATCAATATGCAACTTTGTAAGTAACACCATTTTCACTTATCTCGACACTTATCACATAACTAGATGTTTTTTTTAATATCAGATCACGATCGCTTGTCAGTTATATACATGTAGAGAAACATAAGTTATCCGTTGTTTTATTTGAATTTTTATACTATTAATGAAATTTTTGATCATTTAATTATAATTAATCTTATATTTACTTTGATGTTTCCAATTCCTTGAATGATTTCAAACTGCCGAAAATTTGGATAACTTTAACCCTCACGCTTCATGAACTTTGATATGCCTGATATACCTAATTCATAATCACTTTGGTTCCAAGGTCTTGCTTTTGTTATTCTAGAAGATTTAAAAATTCTTTTCACTGCGTACATATTTTTTGTTTGCTTATTTGCAAAGGAAAAGCGTTTTCAATTTCAATAAGCGTTAATCGTAAATCAAAGGACCAACCAAGCATAAATAACTTTTAGAAACCAATGTGCGCTAAGTTATTCGTAAACTATTTTTTTGTGAGAAAAGGAATGTGAAAACATGATGAAAATTATAACGTTTTTTTATAAAACATGTATAAAAGATTCAAAGTTAACTTCATCGCCTAAAAACCGTCACATTCTTTCACCGCCACCGTTAATCTATTCTATAGTAATTAAAGTTTCTGCGTATACGTTTTACGCTTTGGGCAGTTGGTAAGTGTACTAAAAAAACAACCTTATATGATTAGTGGTTGTCACCCAACCTGTAAAAACCAATGCAGGCTTATTGTTCAATGATTTTAATAAATTTAACATTTTTTTGTACTAATACCACATTAGTTTAATAGTATCAAAACAGGCTTACCTCATCACGAGTGTTTTTGACAAGCTCAAAATTCTTTATAAACCAGATATTTGCATAGTACCTTACTAAACCAAAAGGTTAATTTCTTCTGGGATATTCCATATCAGTTTTAAAAAATCACTACTTCAATGATTACGAATAGCTTCGTAAAAACTAACTTTGAGTTAAATTTTGGATTTTTACATTAAAATGGCTCAAAACAATGTTTTTTCTTTCGGTTGATTATCAAATTCATGGAAATTCTCGAACAATCACCATAAATGACCAACTTCGCTAGGATACTTCGTAGCTGTCACCACTTCCCACGAAAAAGAGTAAGGCTTTTACCACAAGACCACTTTATCTAGCAGTCAAAAGTTTCGACAAGGTCAATATCATATTTTACATTAAGTTTTAAAAATAGGTTAATGTTGTGTTTATCCTCTTTATGTTGATCACTTTTAGGGTGTTCACTTTCAATACTTGGTGGAAAGGCATTATATTAGTAAAAACACAATATTCCTTTGTACTTCATTCCACTTTATTTAATATGTCAGGACCGGTTTCGCTCATTACGAGCATCGTCAACTGATAAGAAATATAATTTTATGTTGATATCGGTATTTTTTCTTTACTTTCAATCAAGTAATAAATAACCAAGAAATAGTTTCAGTCATATTAAAGGGTCCTTTCATTTTTACTAATATAAATTGGGCTAAAACGTCTATCATCAAACACTTTCTTCTCTTAAAAATGAATTTATACTTACTCTTCATTTGATAAATAATCAATTTATTCCATTTGTAAACATTTTCTATCAATTATAAAAATTACCAAAATACCTTCACAAACATTCAACTGAAATCAGCACCGTAACGAATTTTACACTAAAATGATTATTTATTCTAAAAGACAATTTATTGAACCCGGAAACGAAGTGAACCATATTTATAAATTGACTACAATTATTTATTTATTTATTTATTTATTCATGGTTAAATTTAACATTTTCAATATTCAGTTCGGCGACAAAACAGAGCATGATACTTTTAAAACAGACCAGTGACAGAATATTACAGGAGAAATATGGAACACCAAATATTGTTATTATGTATTTCAGATTAAATACATGCACACTTACAACAATATTTTCAAATAAATATAAATATAGTAACAACAGACTGTACATTTTAAAATAATTAAGCCAATTAGCCAACTCCAGTGATTACATATTACATATTTATATAACTTTCAATCGTATTTCATTCATAGATAATATAATTTAAGATTTCGACTGAAGGTGCTTGGTGGAATTCCAGGATCTTTTTTCCAGGAAATCTTTTTCCATGAAATTTTAGAAATAAACAGAGCGCAATTTAACAGTCTTCCGATTTTAAATGAAAAGCTAAACATGCCTGGCTCTCCTATGTATACGCTTTATAAATATAATCATAAAACCTTTTCCGACAAACAAAATAAATATAATTCTTAAAACTACTCAATTCTGTGGGCATTCCCATGGGCTTATCCTTTTCGCCAGCAGTGGCTTTAAACTCAATGATACATCTGTAAACACGAAACATTCATTTATTAAGCGTCAGTTCAAGTTCATCCGTGAACTTGAATGCCCGAAGATGCCGAAAGGCTAAACCCGGGTCGTTAGTGACAAAATCTGTGTGAATGTACATAATTTGAACAATTCAAATTCATAGATAATAGATACGACAAAATATTATGGTTTTATTTTACCCCTGTTCGGTTTTGTCCGGTTGCTATTTATTTTCCATCTTTCTGCTATTAAGTAGGTATTATTTTGTAATCTAACCCGAATTTTCACTAATTATAAAAATGCTTCACGTTTTCATTAACAATATGTTTTGGTACTGTAATTTTTGATTACCTTAACTGTTAATAAAAAATATTAAAACTTGTAATGAAAAAAAATATTTTATTGAATATTTTACGCAAATAGAACATAAAAATATATTGATTTCTCTTTTAAAATACAAATACTCGACCTAACACGACTGTTCAACAACATTGTTAAGTAGTGTTGGGGAATCAAGGTTTAAACAAGTAGGCAATCTTTTTAACCTTATTTTAAAATTGTTTACAATAAAATAACTTAAATCTGTCAGTATATTGGAAAGTTCATTGACAAATTTTAAGTCAAATGAAGCATGCATTCAATCTTAAAGTTTTACGATCGTTCTTTTACAGCTGAAAAGTTTTTCACTTAATTCAAACACGTAGACAATTACAACTTCCGTTTTTCAGCACAACGTAAGACATTTCGGCTTCGTTGAATTATTCAACCCATTTTTTTTATCAAACGATTTTTCCTGAACCTTGAAGCAACTGCTTTCTTCAATTACGAGTCGTGTTTTTTTGGTTATTTATTTTGTTCACTGTGTAAAAAGAGATGCCTCAATATGTTTCTGTTAGGAAACCATAATTGGATTAGGAGTTTTTCGATACAAAAGATTTACGTGCTTTTTAAGCATCACATAAATAAATCTCTGAATATATTCATTTACTTTAACGAGCGATACTTAATTTTTCACATAATATAACTTGACCTGCTTTCTTTATATTATAATTCATAATATTGTATTTCTTTATTTGGCTGACATATTATAATTTTGCAACAAGCATGCTACTATTTATTTGATTAATCATCAACGAAACGACCTAGATAATAAAATCGTATTAACTATTTTATATATCCAATTTACAACATAGCATGCACAAAAACAGTAACAAAGGTTGATTTTTTTGCTGTCTGTCGGTGGATGGCCTACGAAATATATTACCAATTTAAGAGCGTGGAATATCATTTTGAAATCCAAATTATTTGCGTGGCCACACTTTTGCACGCCTTTAATATCGAAGGTGTTTAATTTGAAAAGTTGACTTGTATCACAACATAAAAAAAATAATTCAAATAAAAACATCTAGAAATTTGTAAAAAAACAAACGTTTGACGAATCTTGTTTTGTTTTTGATTTTTATTGAAATTTTCTTATCACCATTCGTTTTTTAAACATTTTTTTCATTTGATAATATTTAAATAATCCATTTGTTTTTGTACTTCTTTCAGTAGAGAATATTTTTGACATCAAAAATAATTAGAGCAACAATCGACCAATCAATGAAAAAAAAATTAAAATTCTTAAGAAAAACTTAGTCAGCTCAAATTAAGCTGAAAACAACAATAAAAAGCTACCATTTCTCATCTTTTTTTATTCATTCCAGAAAAGGGTTGTTTTTTTTTGTTGTTTCCTGTTTCCACTGATTTATACTTTTATTTTCCAAGGCGCGTCGAGAGCTTTCTGTAAAAGACAATCGGAAAGCTTACGCTCCATCACAGGAGATTCACAGATTCTTGTTTCACGCCTCTTTTGACACTAGCAGAAAACCGTGTGTCGCTGGAAACATCAAAAAATATGATGTCAGTGAAATGCTAGTGATTCCAAAATCACCGTTATTGAGACCAAAAATTCAAAAGTTTATTGTATAATATAATATATGAATTTTACTTTCTTTTCAAAAACTTCTCATAAACAAAAAAAACGTTGGTTCATCGAATAATGATGATTGATTAAACAAATAAAATATACTAGATCTATAATTAAATGTGTTAATTGGGTAATGTTGTTTTATATATTTTTAATTTTCCCCTTTTTACCACACTTGCTATCTGGTTTCACTACTGGTATTTTTATATAACTATAAATAATAACCAAATCGCAGTGCCACCTGTCAATATTCAAGGGTGTGCGTTAAAAATTCACCCACCTTAAAAAAATCACTCAACGTTCATCCTCTCACACACTTACACCTTTTATGCATACGTTGACAGAGAGAGAGAGAGAGATTAAAAGTGAATATGCATATGTGCTACGCTACGGATATACAGACATATACAGGGGTGGCCTGGAGGGAGCTCGGGTAGGCTCGCGCGAGCTCCTTGTTATTTTAAAAGAAAACAATATTCTCAGATCAAATTAGTATATAACTGGAATTTCTGACGTATATGTTATCAACGACAGCTTCAGTATACACATAAGTACATGTTTAACCATTGACATTTATAGGTTTACGATAAATTGCACATTGTTACATATTATAAGTGTTTAAAGTAAGAATCGATTGCTTATTAAAGTATTGCATATAAAATATCACTCCTCCACCAGAACACCGAGAATTGCTTTGAGATTAAACAAGCCCCTTAACGTATTGGCGGCCCACCTCTGGATATCTAGACATTTATATATTACAATATATTGATATTCTCATAGCCGAGTATCTTATGGATTCGTTCCACAAAGTTGCGCACAAGGTGTTATACTCCAATAGTCTTAGTTTGAATAAATATATAACTTAGTTGTTCCATCTAATCCTTATTTGATTTTGAAAACAGGCCTATACCTATTCAGCGATCGACTTACTTGGGACCTTTCCTAACTTCAAACGTTTACCATTACCCTGTCAGGAGTGATACTATGAGTATGTATGTGGCTTCAGTAAAGATGCTTTGTTTAATACAAGCCGATACCCTCGACATTGCGGTCGGAAATGATTAAAATGTTGGACTTATTTCGAAATGTAACTTCTTAACTCGATGGTTGCCACATACGAGATATCTCGTGAATTTGTTCGTGCTCAACAGGCCAAATACGAGTTATTTCGTCAATAACTAATTAAATTAATAGTCGCAAATTATAGCCGGCCTGCTAGGTAATTACTATTAATTATTTACGGCAACGAAAAGAACTTTGTAGCAGAACGTCGTAATTTAAGGTACAACGCTCATAGGTTTGAATCCTAGTACAGACAGTTAAATGCATATATGTACACAGTGGTGGATTAAGCACAAGAGAGGCCCCAGGCGCAATAAAATTAGTAGACTTTATTTTTCGGATAACATAAAAACGTCAGAAAATTCCATGTATTGTACAATAGTAAAAATAAATTAAAATCTGGACGAAAATTATATGGGTTATACAATAAAAGTTATTTTTGAGACCCCTTAGATTTGGAGAACCCAACAGCGCGCCTCATTCGCTTACAGGGTAATCCACAACTGGATGTACAGGATGTATGCTCAAAGACAGTGATGCCTACTCTCGATATAATTCTAAAAATGGGGAGTAGGGAAAGCGATTCGATTACCGCTTGTCTTTTACTAGCCTTATACTTTTGACAAGTCTGTGGCGCAGCGGTCAACGTCGTTGACTTCCGTGACGAATCTCACAGGTTCACTTAATACAGGAGCATTTTTCATTCAATCGATTTATCGATTGCATGGGTGTTAACAATGTGTAAATTTTCTTTCCCACCCATTCAATCCTTAAATATAGGAGCGTAGTGAGAGCTATTAGTTAGTCACTATTCCTTTTACAGCACTATCTTTATATCCCTAATTTCTTCGACAATAAGGGAAGGAGCAACTAAGTTACAAACAGTTTTCATTTAAAAACTTTTGTTAAAACACCATCATTAATATGCCATATTTGCCACATATGCTTTTTATTAGGAGTGGACATGGATTTAAAAAAAAATACTTCACTCCGAAAAATACAGATTAACTCGTAACACGCCATCCTAAAAAATCACATTCCCTGCCATGATGGCATATCAGTTTCACTGTTTATTGACAGTATTTGAACCTAAGTTAGAAGCTAAAACATTATTTTAAAAATGTATATATGCTAGAATACCTAAAATGATAAATACTTATTGGCAATATTAAGAGAAATATTGAATGATTTAATGGCTCAACTATTTACGATTGCATCATGGGCATGGAGGTGTTAAGCAACAGCGTTACAAACTCGTGAAAAACTGCTCTAGAGATAAACTTCAGAACACAGTTATTTTTTTAATTATAATTCACTTTTGAAAATCACTATACAATTTAGTTTAAAATCGCTATAAATAAGTTTAATATCCGGAGTGTGGTCTAGTAACAGTTGAACGTTTGGCATTTACATATAAATGTTTTCATTGTTTTATTGCAGATTCTTGACTTCTATAAATCTATACGAAACCCATGTCAAGATAAAAGCTATGTTATTGGCCGCACACAAAGTGGCTGGCAAGAAAACACAGATTTGACCTACGGGCGGCTACTACCCTTCGTGGGGATACATCAACGTCATGTGGCATTAGATGACCATTATGTGGGCAAACATAACATGCCACCTTGATAATAGAGTGAAATAATTAATGAAACCACTTTTGGAGGGATTTCCTTAAGTGATCGTTCGCTACACGGCCTGTTTTTTCTCAACATAATCACATCAAATATAATGAATGTTTGTTGATATAAGTAAAATCCAGCAAAATAAAATGCACTGCAAAGATTTCGTGTGGCAGAATAAGTTAAAAATGTGTTACAGATAGTAGACGATGATGTTACAAAAAAAAGTTAATGCAAAAAAGTTGAGAAAAATAAATACAGTGATGTTATCTTTTTGATTAAATTTCATTCCATCAATAATCAATCTACAATTTATTATATTTATAGATTTTCAGATTTTTTTAAAAATGCGGCTACGATATCATGCACATTTGCTGTGTATGATATTATAATTAGGAAATAAGATTAATTACATGTCTTAAAAGATTTAATAGTTTTTGCAAGATTATGAATGAAAAAAAATCGATATCATATCATTCTCATAAGGATTTCATTATAGATTTTTAAATCACTTTATCTTCAAAAAATCACTGATATTTTATTGAACAATAACAATACTCTTTAATAATTTACGCAAAACAAAATCTTATTATATAATACTTATTAGCATGTGACATTTATATTAGATATGTTATCGTATTATCATCCTGTCTCTTTTGATAACAATTGACTTATTATATTTTTACTAATTCCACTTTTATTTAATAAAATCTGGACCACTCATGATAAGTATTATCGTCATGATCAAAACCGGTTATTTTTTTTAATATAATGCCTTTACACCAAGTATTGACAGTGAACATAATTAATTATTCGCATACTTGCTTTTTTCGATGTTTAAATTACTTATATCATTAATAAAGCATATAACATAATTATAAATATAATTACTACTATGTTATGCTGTCCCTTACTGTAATAGAGGTTTACAGTGTATAATATATATGTCCATTAAATCTATAAATTGTTCACTAACCAAGTCCGGAAATCAAATAAATGTTATTCTTACCCGCCTCTTTTCAAAATATAGCATATCTATTCACTCGATTATATTATATTGCATTTATTGAAAAATCAACAAACATACTATCTTGTACATTATATGATAGAAAAAAATATTTTAGGATTATAGGATAAAAGCAAAAGGTCTAAATCATCTATATTTTTTATTAAATTTACAAAGCAATTAAAAGTTGCAAAATTGTATATTTATCGTTGATAAATAAATTCAGCTGGGGAAACGATATGTTTGCTTCCGCAAAGAAAACTTATAAGTAGGTGACAGTTTCATCAAGAACACATCAGAATATATGATGTAAATTGACAAACAAACATAAACAATACTCTGTATACCTTTAAACAGTCATTGTAAACGTCACGTGTTTTTCGAATTCTTGCAACTAGATTCAGAAATATCCATTTTTAACATCTATCATCACCACGCTTATTAGCGTGTCGATATTAAATGGTCGTTAGCCGTTAATTTCAGTGCCGGAAGTAGTAAATCCTTAAATAATTCAAATGTTTGTGTAGTCAGAATTAAATTTCTTTATAAACTATTGAAAACAAAATGGACATATCCAGCAAGCCTGACAACATGGTGCTTGTTTCTTTAAAAAATCTAAAGCAGTGTTGCTAACACAGCAGTTTTAAGTATTGATAGATTTTGAAATGCAAATTAAAATAATGTATTAAAAAACATATTGTGACAGAAAGGTGTTTATTCTTGATACTTATAGATATTCATATTTGTTTTATTCTAGATAACATGTCTTTGTCACTTTAAAATCGACAACTTTTCAACACATTTTTTTTTATAAAAAGTTATTTTTAAAATCAAACGTCTAGGTTTACTTGAAATCTTTGAACAAATCAAATCTGTTGACACCTTATCTGTTTGAGATGTTCTTTACAATAAGGATGACCTTCAAAAAATATCTCTTTGCATCACTTTTTGAGAACGGTATTTTATCGTTGATCGATAACAGCAACACAACAAATGGAGTGTTTTTTAAATGTATTAGATACTTTTTGTCAATCCATTAACACTGGCGCGACGATCTTAATCTTTAATGGATATCGATCGGTTTATATGTTTGTATAATGTAAGTGCAAAATACGGCTTAGCTATACATTTGACGAAAATATTTAGAAAATAAATGAAAAGTCCCTGAAACCGGCGATCTCATTTTACTCAGTAAAGGTGTGAATACTCAAATCAATTCAACATTGTAACATGTTCAGGTCAATCAATATGATTGTCACTGGTTCTAGGAACAGTATCACGCTGTAGTAATTAATAACTTTACAACGATATCACACGATTAAATACATTGATATGTTTTACCTTATTACAGTGAATTTCTATTAAGTTCATTCTACAAATTAAATCGTCAGAATACTTTGGTTAATTTCCTCAGGTAAACAAAAAATAAAACAGCGACTTCTAAAACTTAATACTCTTCTCTTACAATATATGTTACAACGAATTTGCAAGTTTCAAAACACAAAGACTCTTCGCAGTAATTCCGTATAAAGACGCTTATTTAATCTCGTGAATGGTTTCGGTTTTCCGCTTACAGCAATCTCAAGTCACGGTTGGGTTAGATAGTTTAAGTAGATTTAGGGGATCCACCAAACTATCCCTTTTTCCTTTTGCTCTTCTCCAATCACCGAATAGAAATCTGAAGTACGGTTTAAATATAAAATATTCAAACCTTTGTGATCTTTCCATTTTCATCGGTTTCTCTTCCAATCTTTCGTTGCATTCGCTATTATAATACATATCAATCCATAGACAAAGGATTATCTTAAATTATAAAACAATTCTAAATTTGAATCGTTCAAATTATGTACACTCAGGCGTTCAAGTTCATTCGTGCACTTAAACGCCTAAAGATGCTAAAAGGCGAAACCCGGGTCGTTAGTGACAAAATCTGTGGGAGTGTACATAATTTGAACGATTCAAATTTAATATTGAAATTCCACCAAGCACCTTCAGTCGAAATCTTAAATTATAAAACAATTCAATATGGAACATTAATAACAGCGATTGCCGTAACCGAGTGGTAAATGTTTAATGCTTCGTTCTCAGTACCGTTTCACAATCAAGGAATTTAATCCCTAAATGAAAATATAAATGTATTATACATACATAAAATCAATCAACCAGACGACATAAAGAATGGTGTTAGCTAATTTATGCGTATTTTTTTATCTCATTTTTCTGTTATTTGTTGAAATCCAATACCGCTCCCAATATGGAGCATTTGACCTCTTAATGAAGGTATCTCAACAAATCTTTTTTTTGCAAGAACCCTTTCTTACTCAGGTGTCCAACTTCTCTTTTTCGAAGAGATTAGGGATGAAAGTGTAGGAAAGGGTAGGAACAGGACTAGTGATTAACTTATCACTCTCATTAAGGTTAGGAGGAGACTTTTAGACATCCTCAACACCACCGCCTTCGAACAGAAATTGGCAAAACAATTGAAAAAAATTCCACTCAAGTCGTGAGCTTCTGGCGGAGGTGAGCCAACTGGATTGCCCACTGCGTCACGTTTCAAACTTTAACTAAAAAAAGTGGTCAAACCCTTGACCTATTAGCAATTCTAATATAATAGATTTAATAAGAATTTTATATCGATATAGTCGAATTTGTGATAAGATGATACATAGGTAACTTAGTATTATTAATAGGAGATTTTCGTTATTCTCACAGTCGTATATTTCTTATGTGTACAGTGTAACAATACAGCCACCTCAGCCATCCTTAGCAAATCTAATTTCATATTCAAACGGAAAATTAGTAATAACTTAAACCGTTGTAACATTTCGGTGACAGCAATCTGTAATAATTTGCCGCAGAAATCGAGCTTGCAAAAGTTTGCTCATCAGGGTAATCTATTTTTCATTGGACTCGGCAATCATTACACTATGCCACGTTTAGTGATTTGGATAAATTTATCTGTGGAAAACAATATTCATTTTAAACGATGATTTAATTTCATAGCATTGCTTCTGTACGTATTTGATTAATGTAAAATTTCCACGAAAATTATTCTGTAATATTATTTGATTACTACGAAAAAATGGTCTCATAAGGTGTAATAATTAAATTTTAAAACAATGGTTAGTATAATTATACATCTTTTTATCACAAACTGGGTTTTATGGTTTTGAAATTGGCCTTCATATTAATGAGGACGTCTAAAACGTTGTGTAGTCTCAGATAATATTTTGTATGAACTAGATCAGTGGTCTCCAAGCTCAATAAGGATGTGAGCTACTTTCAGAAATTGAAATTGTCTAGTGAGCTACCTATACATATTTTTTCTTAATTGTTTTTTATCATCGGCCCTTATCGTACCATATATAATATTATTATATTACTTAAAATAATCTATAACATCGGATTTTCTAATAAAACATGAAATGAGTACATTAATTATTTATTTACAAACAAAATAATAATTAAAAAGTGTGTGTAAAAATAATTAGTGAAAGTAATGGCATTCACTTTCCTACCACATTTTTTTCAATTCTCGGTGAGTACATTGTCACTCCCATCCGAACGCATCAAGATGTACATCTGTGAATCCGTTTTTATATTTACTCTTAACCACATTCATAGTGAAAAACATTGATTCACATAAGTAGGTAGAACAAAACAATGTTTTAAGTTTGAGCGCAATTCGAACTAAAATTGGATACTTTTCTTTTGAGACAAAAGGCCATACAGATTTTATCGTTGAGGCAACACTATTAAGCAACAAATCACATTGAAATTATATCAATTACATTTCTGATGAAGGGCCATCTTCTTGAAAATTTTTGACGATAGAGCTGAAAAAATAATATTAAAACGGAAACCATTTAATCATTTCGTTGAAATTTAGCTCAATTTTTTTTTCCGAGTTCAATAATATTTTTTTATATGCAAATTTATAAATATGATAAAATATCCTACGCGAGCTACCGGTAGCTCGCGAGCGACCGTTTGGCGATCACTGAACTAGATGATATTAATAACACATTACATTAAGTGTTATTTCCAAATTTTTTGCTACATTTTACATGCCAAAATTAACAATTCGGCTTTTAATTTTGTTACTTTGAAAATTTACTCTTACATTATCATTTATAAATCTTTAATTTTTGAAGTTATGTACATAATTTGCACATAATATGAAACCAAAAAGTATTATAAGTCTCTATTAAATTTACTTGGTTACATTTAATTGCTTAAACCGATTTATTATCCATTAAATTTAAACATATTTGCTTTGAATAATCTCGTAGTTGCTATCGTTACATGAAACACTAAAGTTAATTTATTAAATGAATCACTATGCTTTGCAATATAAATTAGGATGTTAGGAGTATATGAGATGTTGTATTGTATATATATATCTTTCTTAGTCAGTATATGTCAGCTTACGTACGTCTGTATTGTATGTGTAAAATCACTGTCGATTTTGAATACCTCTAACGTTTAAATACATTTTTTTTGAACTTCTCGTATCGAATTTAACTTTAATTTCTATCCCGTAGGGTCTGCGAACGTCAGCTGTTCTTGGAGGTCTCGGCACTTGCATAGGAGCATGGCTGAAAGTGTTTTCAGTGCCCAGGGACATGTTCTGGCTGGGCTTTCTCGGTCAGACTGTGGTAGGAGTGTCCCAAGTATTTGTGCTCAATCTACCTGCACGACTCGCCGCCGTTTGGTTCGGTCCTGATCAGGTGTCATCAGCATGTGCTATCGGAGTATTTGGAAATCAGGTAAGGATCAAGGCATTCATTCAACCTTCATTGATTATTTATTTTTTAAATTGAATTATTAATTATTTTTACCATATACTTAGTAACAATTGAATGAATAAAAAACTGCAGCACGTGTATTTATATCCCGTTTTTTAGATGTTTTTAAAACTGTTAAATGTGCATGCAGAACTGTTTTCAAAAAATAACTTATAGTAACCAAAGTAATTTTACCAAATCAACTAAAATTCTACTTATTGGTATAAAATTAAAATAGATAACAATGTAACCTTTTTTTGTACTGTTAGTTTTTCTGTGTAAAACATTTATTTGATTTGTATTCATCATAAGATTTTTATTTAATAACGTAGACTTTTACAGTTGTAGTATTTTTGTCCATATTAGGTATTTTATTCATATTAAATCATAACATCAAGAATACTATTCGAAGCATTAGAAAACATGTCATTTGTTTCGTCAAAAGCTTTGTCAATCCATTTATTTATATATATTTTTTCATTATATTATTATTCAATGATGCAGTGACTAACGCTTAAAATCTCTTTCTGTGATCAACAATTACAGCTGTAAGCATGCAATTTTGTACCCAATAATTTGAGATACTTTCAACACAATACAATTAAATATCTACAACACAATACAAATTAAACATCTTGAAATTATTTGATCAGATTCTATTACATATGTTCAATACTTGGAGTAAACATATTAGCTGATTTTTAAACTAAAATATACCGTATAATAATTGTCGTTGTCTTCTTTATTGAACAAAAATCATTTTTCTTTTGTATGTCAAATGCGATATAAAAAAATGTTACGAAATTCCGGTTTCCGGGAAAAACATATTTCCCCATAATAATAGGTTTCTTTTTCTCTGTAGTCTATAAAGTTTTATCCGACTAAATAAAGCATCTTTGTATTTTCAAAAGAAAAAAAACCTTTTATTTTTGTAAGACTGAATTCCTTAATATCTTCATTAAGCAAATTACTTGCTGCAAGTATTCTTAGAACAAAGTAAAACAGTTGTCTTCATAATATAACTCTTGTGGAATTCTTCACTAATTACGCATACTTTATTATTAATTATTATAAAAGTTTTCCTTCGTTAAGACGATTGTTTTTTTTTTCTTTTTATTTTTAAGCGACGGAATATTTCAAGAAACAGTCATAAGTTTACCGCGACTTTTTCAAAAAAAGTATTTCTTCTCTCTTTTCGTTAAAGCAAAGAAATATATTATTTTGTTTTTACTTTGTACCAAGCGTTTGTTTTTGTGCTATTTTCTTAAGCGCAATCTCCGATTAAATATGGTTCATGATTTAATAATTGTAAATTGTAAATTATGCAATATATTTTAACCTTTTATTTATTAAATTACATAGATTTTTTTTTACATTTTAACATTAATTGAAATAAATTAATAATCTTCCCCGCCCTGTTCGCTGAAGGTCGTTCCAAATTTCTCGGTCCGCAGCAATGACCTGCGATTCAAACAAATCCATAAATAACTTCATTTAATAATGAACTCATTAAATTAAATATCAGAATTATTTATACTACTTGGAATACGAAATGTATTCAAGTTTACGATAATAATGTAATGAAACCGTTGAAAACGACCGAAATAACATCAATTGAGTCATATAGTATCAAAAGTAAAACTTTTTACCATTACTGAGTTGTATGTATACAGAACATAATATGATAAATTAACGTCAATAATCAAACCAATGCTTAGCCAATACATTGTTCGAAACTAATATTAAAAAAACAAAAAGGATAGTTCACAAAAAGGAAGAAAACATTAGAAAACAGAATGACAAAAAACGAAAATCTTTATGATCACTACAAACATTAATGATTAATAAGTATTGGAAAAATCTACTGTTTGTAATATACAATATATCGACGTAAAAAGGGAAAACACAATACAAAACAAGGTTTCTGGAACGGAAGGGTTTTTCAGTGGCAAGCGTTGAAAAACTTTTCCAATTCGTTCTGTCTCCGATGTTTTTCTTTAATTATTTTATAAACAACTCTTTAGTGCTCTGATCTCTTTCCATGACAAGCTTTATTTTTTAACTTACTTGCTAAAATACGACACTGGTGTTATATTTATTATTGAATCGCCAGTGTGACACTATTTTTTTGATTAGTTTTTTTGCAATCTTTGAGAATCTAAATAGCCCAATGGCGTGACGTCATCTCAATGTAAATTGAAAAAGGACCCTTTTTCGGATTAAATGCTCCTGCAGTTATCAGTGTCTGGCGAAAACATCAAAATGCTAATCGCGACTCAAGCACCGAAGGCTTTTTAGTAGCAACATTAAATTGGGACATTTAAAACATTTTCTCATTCCAAACACGGACTAGAAAAACGACGACGAAAACATTTACGCTAAATCTGTTACTGCAAGTTTGAAGGTTTTTACGAACGTATTTAGTTAAATAAAATGTAACGACCAATAATTGGATGCTTTAACTGTTATTGTAATGCTTTATTTTTAATTACTTTACGAATAGTTTAAATTCGATCGCTTCCTGTATTCAAAAATACCTTGACCGGAGTAAATAATTGTCTCTGGTAATGAATAGCAACGGTTATCAGCAGTATTTTTTACCCTAGTTGAACCATCCGCCCCTTTCATCAGAGTCAAATTATTCAACGCCTCCAAATAACATAAAAAATTCTTTATCACACATGTTTGTGATTATTTTATGAGATGTAATCTCAAACATAGGGAGGATTTTTTATAGGTTTGTTTTTCGAATAAGTAACGTTTTTTCCTGCGACAACTTATTTGACGAGCTGGCATTAATTTGTGCTCAGATTGATTTTTGATTTCAAGAATCGATGCCGCTTGAATATCGTATGCTTCATATGTTCGGTGAATGGACTGAAATTAATATTACTGTTGATCATCATTTTCACCACCAAATATGAGGTTCACGAAATAATGGGATGTAGTAAGTAGTTTTCCTTACATCGTCATTTTTTCGAATGCATATCCGCTATTACATCAGTTAATATGGATTTCATACCTTGTAAAGTGTTCACTGTCGCATCCAGGGACGTCCCGTGGGGATAGGTGAGTAGGCAGTTGCCTAGGGGCGGCAAGTCTTGGGTAGCGGCTAGGGCATCCAATCCCGGGATCCGGGATCCCGTAATCCCGGGATCCCGTTCAATTTTCTGATCCCGAAATCCCGGGATTGACATGGTCGCGATCCCGGGATTTCGGGATTGAGAAATTTGTAGTAAATCTCGAAAAGAGAGATGAAATTGGCAAATTGTCGATTGAAATTTCTCGGTGAGCTAAAAAAAAAAAAAAAAAAACGAGGTTTTGTGGGAATTCGGGGAAAAAGCATACCAAATTGAGGATTTCGAATTCCTCGGTGAGCTAAAAAAAAAAAAAAACGAGGTTTTGTGAGAATTCGGGGAAAAAGTATACCAAATTGAGGATTTCGAATTCCTCGGTAAATTTATCTCAATCTCCGGGATCCCGGGATCCCGGGATTGAAAATTTATCAATCCCGAAATCCCGGGATTGGAAAAAGGCTCCGGGATTGGATACCCTAGTAGCGGCAAATGTTCACAAAATACATAATTATAATAGCTAAATATTTTTGACACACGGATTTGGAATATAACAAATATGATGCCCAAAAAAGGAAACATCTTTTTTAATTGCAATAATATTATGGCCAGTGGGGTAAACTTTATCGCATTTTTTTTAAATATGACATTTACTGATAGCGGAACTTTAGGTAGTAGTTTAGGCGTAAATTAATAAAGGCGATCGGAAATGACCTTAAAAGAACTTAAAGGACAAATTTAAACATGTTTTCTATTAGGTTGATGAGTAGAGGATTCAAATTTCTATATTTGTATATTTATTATTAGAATAATGATAAATAATGAAAATACTGACACTTATACTCTTGTCTTTAAGAATTTTTTGTTTCGAAAAATAGTAAGGGCGCTAGTTTAAGCTCAGCCTAGGGGCGGCAATAGCCTAGGAACGTCACTGGTCGCTTCAAGAGCATTTTCAACTGATGCTTGTTTTGAAGTTCAACAGAAATAGATGTAGAATGAGTACAAAAGAATCTTTTATTTTTTGAATATGTATGTATCATAAAATATATTTTTGATAAATCATATAAAATATAACTTTAAAGATCGCCAAAGAACATGTTTTTTATTACGTTTTGTCAACGAGAAATTGTTATTGCTCAGCTAATCAACCTCTTTTTTTCGAAGAGAGTAAGGATGGAAGGAAATGATTGGAAGAGCAGGACCGCTCTCGCTACGCCGTTATTAAAATCGATTGAAAAAATGCTGGTCGTGCTGTTACTTGACGTTGACTTCTGCACCGCGAACCCGACAATACAAAATTATATTCTTGTCGTAACGTTTTCACGCCATCTAACTGGTGTTTCTTTGTGATAAGCAATTTAATAAACCATTTACTTTTTCAGTTTCATTTCGGAATACACCTCCATCTTCACCTTCAACTTACTGCACTGTCAGAATGAGTAACCACTATTATTTATCATAACGTCACGGGGCGTATATCGTTTTTTTCCTTTCCACTTCCACTTACTTACCCATAACTTTTTTGTCTATATCGTTGTTTCAAAGTAGTCTTAAAATTCACGGTACATTTCACGTTCACGATGCTTTTTCGCCTTGTTATTTGTTTGGCATAAGTTTTTTTTTTTGAAAAACTGTATGAAATGTTATGACACTAGTAATAAATGTTATTTTTCGTAAAAGATGGGCAAACGAGTATTCAAAAAAAACTTTGCAAGGCACTATAGTTGTCAATCTGTGAAATAAAAAGAATAATCATTACAATTTATTTCCATAAAATTCATTTGCAAAAATTCCTCTTTTTCAATTTTATATAATTACAAATTTTGGTATGTAAGCATTATTTTAAGAGATATTTTACAACATATGTACATATAAGACAACATTTTTAGGCAACCAACAATAATTTCATATACTCAGCGGGTTCATGGTGCAGTAATCGACGTCATTGACGGTTCTCACGGACTGAATTCTCAAAACGAAAAGCATTTTTATAAGCCCATATATCAATTTTTGTCCCAAGAAATATGTGACTGTAAATGTCTAAAAATAACTTCCGACTCTTCCAAACTTTAAATAACAGAGCGTCGTGAGAGCGATTAGCTAACGATTTATCCATTTCTACGTCTATCTTCTATCCTTTTTCTCTTTAAAAAAGGAAAGGTTGGGAAACTGAGTAACCAGAGGTTCTTGTAGAACAAACTTCTGTTAAAATACCTCCACTAAGGCCATATGCTTCAGATTGAAAGCGGAAATGAATTGTAAAAAATCTATCAATACATACATTTTTTGATCAGTCAGTTGAGATCAACTCGAGGAGAAAATTCTTCTAAAACAAACGACGAATTCTTCCGTACACAAATTCTATCCACGAGAAAACTAAGCACACCAATTTTACTACTCTTGTTTACAATACGTTTTTTTGTTGAAATAAGAAAGCACAACAGAAGTTATTATATTTACTTAACATTGTAATTTGTGGAATATATACAGTTGAATTAAATCGTCAAATCTGGAATAGCCAGTATGCGCGGCTTGGAAATTTAACTCTTACCTCTAGGCCGCAGAAGACATCGTTTTATCACTTTAGATATTTTTAAAAATATTTTTTTTTTACATTTGGATTAATCAGCTTAAAATTATTGTTTTTTTGTATTAAAACTCCCTTATTTAAATCCCACTTTTATTACATCATAATCTCAATATATTTCTACTCATTTAAATTACTTACACCGCATTGAGTAAAGTTATGAAATATTATTCTCATATCAGCATTATTTAAGCTAGGCTTATTTTTATTTAATAAAGAGTGAGGTATATTTAAGTAGACAAGGGTTGACATGGATACCACTGATAAATAGTAATTAATGAATTCGAGTAATATCACGAGTGGCATCTTTAGGTTTGTTGACGTCGAGTAAGGACTGCAACACCGGACGAAAAATCTGGTTTTTATATTAAATAGTATTAATAATTGCAATACTGGAATAGCAAAAAAAAAAAAATGGTAAAGCCAATTGGGTTTGTAATACCTTGAAGAATTATTCAATATTAATACATCGACATTTTATTAATAAAAAAACAATATTCCTTTGTTCTTTATCCCACTTTATTTAATAGGTCAGAACCGGTTTCGCTCATTGCGAGCATTATCAACTGATGCATTGTCAACTGACAATGCTCGCAATGAGCGAAACCGGTCCTGTCCTATTAAATAAAGTTGGATGAAGAACAAAGGAATATTGTGTTTTTATTAATGTAATGCCTTTCCACCAAGTATTGACAGGGAACACCCTAAAAGGGACATCGACATTTCATTTAAAATACTGACACGAAACATTTTTGAGAACTATAAATATAGCATTTTAATTTTCAATATATATTTATAATTTATTTGAATAAAAGTATTTAATCTGTTATATTTTTTGTATTTTTTTTTAATTTGTTATATTCGGACCTTCGTACAAATAAGTACGGTTGCAGTAATAGCTTTTGTACCGTACTAGTTGCAGTAATAGCTTTCTTAAATTTAACACTGTTGGGCAAAAAATCGCTTTTAAATTGCATCGTATTATACCGAAATATCGGTATTTTGCATTTACCAATTCGATATTTTGGAATTGGTAAAAAACAGTTGAAATACCGTGGTACAGGCTTTTGCAACATCAGTACTAAAATTCTTATTTGAGACATCGTAAATAGTTTTCCACAAATAGATCACACTAATTGATTTAGGCAAATTGGTGACATTTACCATGAAATAATTCTATTGACTCTTTATTAATTAGATAATAATGCTTACATATTTTGTGAGAATATATTGTGATATATTCACTAAATATTTATAAAGTCGTGATTTTAGTTAATACATGACAATGTTATCGTCTCTTTCAAATTTTTCAGTCAGTAATATATAATATTATACATAAATCAACAAAAGAAAAGGCTGAATGTACTTTTCTTTTAATATTGTACTGTTTAAATTATCCGCATTTATTATTTATTATCTTGAACCCCAATCAGTCCAGAAAATTGAAGTTTTCAAGTTTTTTGTCTCTGATATATAATATTATACATAAATCAAAAACAAAATAGTATTAACGTACTTTTCTTTCAATTTTATAATGTTATCAATTATCCAAATTTCTCATTATTTGGACTATCTTCAACCTCAATCTGTCCTGAAAATTTATGTTATATACTATAATAATATTATTAACATTGAAATATTTTAATACTACCGTACTATACGTCAAATCGGTACCAGTTATAAACTACTTTTTTTTTTAAATATTTCAACACGTATTGAAATGTAAATCTTATCAATTATCATTTATAAATTGAGACACATGACATGTTTTTATAGTATGTAACAGTATCAGATCATATAACATTGAATTGCATTCGTTGCATTAAAATCAATACTGTCAAGGATTTTCATGGTTACGTTCGTAGTGGTTGGAAAATGTTCCTGCGTAATTATTATGGGATCAAAGCTTTGTGAACGCTCGGTTGGCATATGTTAACAAAGGATAATGAATTTGCTATGAATATTAAGCTTTTTTTTGAATTTTAATAAAGGTTAAATACTTTTGTGATATTTTTTCATCTTAGCGACTGATTAAAACCTTTTTATATACCCAACTTGCTACGTTGTCATTTTACATCAAAAAATATTTTATTTGATCTCTTAACATCTTTTTGATGTATGTCATAAGTTACAAACAGACCAAATGAGTGCTAATAGATTTTAGAAATTGATGGCGCTGCCAAAATCGTAGGGGGTAATTGTATATTCAAATATAACGAATATCCAATCAGTCACCTTAATCAATCCATGTGAGGCGAGGACGTTAAGTTTTTGGCGTCGAAGTATCCGAGATGTTCTGCATTCAAATAAATTTTATCGACGTTTAAGAGGTGGGGTGACGGCTTCGATTAGGTTAAGATTAAATTAAATCATTATGATAATTATCCATAAGACAAAAAAATACATCTGTTTAAAAATTCTATCTATAATATTATTGTATAAAAGCAAATCCATTATATTTTCAATGAAAAATCATTTTTATTCAATCAACCAATTAGAGAAAAGAAACATTTTTTATTTTTATTTTTCTAAACTACAGTATAAAAGCTTTAGCATAACTAAGTCTTTCTTAAACGTATAAATATAATTATATCATTTATTTACAAATAAAATTTTATAAATAAAGTGATTTCAAAGCTTTTGGAATGTTTTTCCATACCAATATAATTAAACAACTATGGGTTACAAAATATGAGGTTTGTAAATGTGTGATCAAATATTGAAATATATTAATGATTCTTAGCGGTGTACCATGTAAACACAATTTAATTAAGTACAAACTTGTGTTTATTATATTGATTACATATGAGATACCAATAAATTCTTACATAATTAATTGAAAATACTCTTGCTGCACGAACTTTGACTATTACATACATTATTGGGGTGAGAATCGAACAGGCTGAATGAGCGATTTACACAATGTTTACAATATTAGGAATTTCAATTATTTAATTCATTAAGGCAAAGCTTGACGACCGAGTATAAAACAAAATCATCTTTAATTATTGTTGTAGTGATATTTAAAACACAAAGAAATCACTTTTAGGTTGCTCACTGTCAATACTTGATGGAAAGACATATGTTTAAAAACACAATATTCCTTTGCACTAAACTACTTCCACTTTTATTTAACAAGATCAGGACCAGCTTCGCTCATGATGATCATTATCAACTGATAGTAAATAAAATTTAACGGTGTTATTTAAACAAAACAACATAAAATAAAAAGGTGTTTTAATAAACAATTGGTATTGAAAAGAATTTACATAGAAATCGCCAACTTTTCCAAGGAAATCGATGCTGAAGTTGCATGAATAAAATATAGATGTTATTAATTAATGTCTATTCAAAAAGAGTAATTTATATAAAAGGATAGTCCTTTTTGTGTATGTACAGTGTATAAATTGAATCAATCATTTAGAGTCGGTGTAAATAGCTAATTTAACGTTTAATAAAATTACTTTGCCCTAGAAAGGTTTGAACCTTTTAGCGAATTCGATTATCGAAAATGACACAAATTTTCAAGCAAAGTCTATAACAATACCCTCTAACAAGATATTATCATGAACGCACTTTTGAAATTACTGCAAACTTTCAAACCATAATACTATTTAATATCGGTGAAAGATATTCACTATTGAGACTTGAATTACCACATTATAACATAATTAAAAAGTATTTTCCAACATTTATCGTTCAAAAATATATTATATTCAAACACAGCTTTTAAAATTGAAAATGTTGACAGTTGGAAAATAAATTGACATATTCTTTGATGCCTTTTTATTGTAAACTGGTGCGATAAATGATTTAATGAAATTAATTCACATTTTACATGGCATAAATTGATGGCTAGGATATTATTGGATTGCTTTTAATTAGAAACATAGATAATACTTTTCTACGCGCAGATTTATGGAGAATAGAAATGATTTACATTTTGTTAAGACAGAGTCGACTTAAAAATAATTTTAAGTATCTTTTCACCTTTACTGAAAAAATGATAATAATTATAAATAAACATCTTATAAAAAACAATTTTCGTTTGTCAATAATACAGACCGTCACAATGTAGTTATATGATTCTTAAAAAAACTGTTTCAATAGAGATTAGATAAAAGATACTTTTACCTGTAACAGATTATTAATTTGCAACATTTTACTCATACTTTATTGTTATCTTTAAATAAATTTACATGTATTTTTCATAACCTAAGCATTATAACAATTGTACCGTTTTACAATGTTGTTTATGTTTAGTATATAAATACGTATCAATTACCATTCACAAACAAATAGATCTATAGTGGGATAACTCACAAATATTTAAATTTAATTATATATAATATACATACATATGTATGTCTTCTTGGAAAATAATTAAACTGTTTTCTTATGTCTATATTATTCTACTACAATGTATAATGGTAAAAAATTACTTTTCTCGCTCTGCAGAAGAATACAAAACGAATCAATATCACGTGATATTGATATTATAAAAACTAAATTGAATTACCTATCTTTTTGTTTGGAACACTAATGTGTTTTTTTAATTAAGCCACAGAACTGAATGTTGTCAAATTATATTAGGTAAAACGGAAAGAAATGACATGTTTTTATTGATACAAAAAAAGTAATTTAAAAAAAAAACCGTTCAATATTATTCCGTTAAATAATTTATATTATTAGGTATGATTTTCCTCCACAAAATAGGCAGTTTTTTAGTACATCTTTCGTAAAATTCTGGATTAAAATATGAATCCAGGTGATTTTTTGGTAAAACGGAAAGAAGTGTCATTTTTTTGGTGCGTCACTTTGAAATCAGTTTTTCACCGGTTTATATTAAGTAAACAGGTATATATTTACGTCTCTATAGAATATACAAAACTGTACAATACCATAACACTTTAAAATTATTCATTATTTTAAAAATACTCAAATTTCTATAACGTTCATTCTCGGTGTGAATGACAAACGATGATAGCTCTAAAATACTGTCGTTGTTGAATTCCAATAAATTTAAATGCGGTAAGCTACCAATATTTGACAAATTAACTGTACCTACTTATATATATATATTTTATTATTATAAGCCTTCAATCCCACATAAATCAATCAGTAGACTACAATAGACTTTAAATTGACATAACATCAACAAACCCCTGTCGAACCTACTTCTTCGGTGCCAAAACTGTTAATAGCAAGTCACATGAATTTGTACTCACGTAGGCGGATTCATATCTTCTGACAACTGACCCCACCGTAATGGGTAAATGTGTACACACAGAAAATGCGATAAATACGCACGAACTTCAAGGGAAATGTGAATGTGCATTAGACTTTTCGTTTTTGTAGATGTAAAATATTCTGTGAATTTGAAAGTGTGGTAATATTAAAATATTAAAAAATAATAATAAAACAAACTATTTTGATGAAATAAAATTCGTTATATGGATGCCTGAAATGATAAAATAGAAATATGCTATATAAGGTATGGAAAAAATATCCTATTCTTTTAAAATATTCCAGTTTTAAATTTTAATAGACTATCATTAAAAAAAGTAATAATTTATATAAACGGATTATTATTTTTTTTTCCAAAATGAGATCTGGCAAATTGTATCACTGGGAAATAAATAATAAGTATTACTTGTACTTTCATAGGTACCCCAAAAATTAAAAAAATCAACCTTACGGCTATCGGTTCTCATTAATTGATAATTGACAGATTGCGTACTTAACAACATTTTACGTAAACCAAAATTTATTTAGTTTTATACTCGGCTAAAAAGCGATAATCAAAAAATTAAAAATATGTTTCGTTTTTGATAACCGAATACGTTACGACAATTTAGTAATATTTAACGTATTGAGGAATATATAAAACCTTAAACTTTTCATGATGTTTTTTTCTCTTCTGAATATTCTGTTATGATAATTATTTGTTTCATTTGTTACTACGTTATATTATTTGACGCACTGTCGTAAGATTTAATACTACGTATTATCCCTTTTACGTATTATCCCTTTTTAAAAATAAATATGTTTTTGAAACCTTATTTAGTATGACAAACTTGTAGCTTGGGGTGGGGAAACGGATTGAAAAGAAATGACAAAGATGTCTGCCTCAATTTTACTTTCAGATGTTATGAAAGTTCAACAACGACGACCCCAAACGAAAATTTGATTATAACTTATAGATAGATTCAATCATTTGACTATAAATGAGAATAAAGATAATGGTGGCCGGATTTTGCGTTATATTACTTATAATAACTACTCTCAAGTTATTAATTTAGAAAGATTACTTTAATTAAAATCACGGATAGAAAATTCTAGTTTTAATATTTTGTTGCCGTCCTATTTTGTAGTTCTGTATTGTTGTCGTTTACGAGTATTTATTTATATTATTCTGAAATATTCAAATGATTATAAGTCACAACTTTATTGGTAGTTTGCAGGATAATTTAAATTGAATTAATACTAAAATTGTTCATTAAAATCTTTAACATTTAAAATGTTAAATTTTTGCTAGGCGTCAACAAATATCTAATATTCCCTAACATAAATATTGTGAATCGTAAAATATGCCAACTTAACGAAAATAATATATTTTATGTATATATATAATAAAATATCTCTTAAAATTTTACATCGCCCTTTTATGTTTAAATTTAATTAATTGCGTCAATCTATTTGTAATTGCAGGGAAGAACCTTTTGGTGGGAATTTCACTTTTGAAGGGCGCTTGATGACAAGTCACAGTTTCCCCCTGTGCTGTCACATCTCTCGACTAATCAATAGTCAGTGGCTTCACATTTCATGCTCATACTTAGGTCACATTTAAAAAATATGATATTAGTGTGAATAGCAAGATGTATCTCTTTGAAGCCAGTATATGTAGGTAGCTGAGCAAAATTTAAGTTTAAACATAGTTCTGACGATGGCGAAAGCCGAAATAGCTATAAACTAATATTATAAAAACTGTAGAACTAAAAACGTTGCTATTTTTACCCTATTATACCAAATATGTATATATATTAACCATGCCCGCTCCCAATGTGAAGCATTTGGCTTCCTAATGGAGGTATACCTCAACAGATTTTTTTCAAAGAGAGTAGTAGGGATAGAAGGATAAAGCTAAGACAAGACTAGTGGTTCACTAATCGCTTTTGCTACGCCTGGTTATTAAATGATCAGAAGGATGGGAGGGAATTTTTAGATATCACAAACACCCATGCCTTTAAACAGAAATCGATAAATCGACTTGAACCCGTGAGATCCAGCACGTAAGCTCACAACGCTAACCGCTGCGCCATAGGACCCGATTGGATAATAAATACTGAATATCTAATATTTCACATTGTCCAAATGTTGAGTTAAACACTGAAAAGGTTAATAAAAGCAAAAAAAAAACTTCCAAAGTGGCATCTTAATCTTATATTCGGTATTTGAGAAAGTACGCATTTTACACTTTAGTTTCTAACACTATTGTATTTTTTGCGATGAGACCCCATTTCAAACAGGGTAATTCACTGGTGTAACTTCATCGACGTATCATCTTACGGGCACGTCAAATAGAGGGCTGTCGTTCAAGTCAAGAGACCGCCACTAACGAGCATTCAAATTTTCATCCATTAAATATGCGAACCTGTCAAAGAAAATCCAACTGGCAAACTTTTTAAGCACTTCCCATCTGTCGAATCGATAACGTCTGACATACATTCATTAATTTATATGAAATTACAATCATTCAATTAATCTTAGTTTTTCAAATGAACTCAAATCTTTTCTTCTCAGTCCGTTGCACAAAAATTTATAAGAATGTCACTAAGCGGTATTCGAACGAAAAACTTCTTAGACACTATTTTTTTTTAAATGATTTTTCTTTCATAAGAAAATTAAAGAAACTTTATTTTGACCTCTGTCCATAAAACTGTCCATAAAAAATTTAAGTAGTAATTAATTTTTAAAAATTAAGATTATATTTTAATTAGATGTTTTCCTGAAAACAATATAAACCTCGTGTTGAAAACGATGTATTTGTAATAATTATTCATTTCAATCATAATTTTATTTTTTTAATGATAAGCACAATTTTACTAATGTACTACTTGAGTTACATTAGTATATTAGGTTAACTCGTAGAGCTATATATATTTTTTAAATATGATGAATAATCACAAATTCGAAAAAATGCGAAGAAAAATATTATTTCATAGAATATTTTTGCTCTAATGAAGGGTCATTATATATATTCCTAAATTATATTTTCAATGAGTTTTCATCAAAAATAATTTTAATTTTCCTCGTTGCTGATTCGTCAAAATTATTTTTTATTTCTTCTTATTTTACCCAATTTAATTAATATTATTTTTTACGGATTTACGCTTGTCTTTCTTGTTTACCAAGAAATTCTTTGATGAACTAAATTTTTTACTTATAATTTTATTATAAAGACACTTCCGGAAGGGTTTTTCTACCAGTGTATTTGCTTTTCAAAAAAGGTCTGACTGAGTTGTTATGCTAAACCCAAAGACTGCGGCAGGGACGGAGTATGACAGAAGGGAAAAGTTGACTCAAAACGATACCTCCAGCTATGTAATAACCTTTTAAGTTAATTAATCTCTTTTACCTGTGTGACCTCACAAAGGAAGAATTGTTTCCCTAGTTAAATTTCAATTTATTAATTTTATAAGTATGTAAAAAGAATTTCAATTGATCAATCTTTTGAATATTAATAAACTACATTGTGCTTAGTTTATAATTGATATACAATCTAAAAATCATAATTTTATCGAAGATTTCTGGAAATTAAAAACACTGCCTGTATCGGATAGCAATCATCTTTTAAACTTTCATTAAAATAGGTATAGAGTAACTGTTTAATATGACCATTTTAAATATAAAGGTGTTCTTGTTACATTTTTGACATCGTGTAAAAAAACTTTGTTACAGTCGTGTGAATTTAAAACAGGTGAACATGTCGATGTGAATTTAAAATTGATCAATTTTTAATGTTTAAAGAAAATTCATTTTCATCCACCATAAACGCCGATTCCATCGAATGAAAAATTTCATAACTCATTCTGATAAAATAAACTGAAATAACGTTTTACTCAAATTAGATTCGGACATGCTTTACAATAATATCAATATAGAATATATTTTGTGGGATACATAATATACAAGAATTCATATAGGAAAATAACATATTCTTTTTAACATATTTTTTATATATTTCAAATAAAAACTTTGTTTTGAATAATCATCTCATAACACTGCTGGTTGAGAATATGCGATCGAGTTTCCATTACCAACAGTTAAATTCTTTTACGGGCCTGTTTTATCTTTTTCATGTGTAATATTATATTTACTTCCGTTGATTTTTGCCATACGATTTTATCTGTTTCATTCTAAAAGGATAGTCATATCAATAATTTATTTTAAATTGCACTTCTTCTCTGTGACACAATATTTGATTTCACTCTGAATTACTTCGTTTCTACGTACGCATTAAAAGATATTGTATATTTTTCTGCATATACCTGTTTTTATTCAATACACATCAGTCCTTTTGAGGGTTTCTTAAACACAAGAATTGTTTTTTAAAAATTAAAATGTACAAATTATTAGCACATTTTAAATCAGTCTCGATTCCCGGGACACTTTACAACAAATTCCCGGAACTCAACACAGCAAAAAAAATGACAAGCCCCGGAACTTCACGACACATAATCTTTAGTTCTTACCTATTAAATATTAACCCAAATATTTGTTTTTATATAAAAAAATAAAATTCGTGTTAGATTAGTGAAAACACGTCTTTCATAAAGCTTGGGTGAGTCCTTAGCATTCACGATTCTTTGAAACTTTAACTAATGACAATCCTCGAATAATTTATTAAGACCCTGAGCTACTTTCCTCAGTGCTAATGAAACCCTCATTGTAGATTTTCCAATCTAGCCGTCCTCGGAAGTCGAAGGTGATTTATGAATATAAACTTGAAAACTCGTAACGACCCAGCGAAGTGTAGAAAACCGATAAATTTTAATGGATAGCTCGCTGGTCCTTGAACAAGTGCTCGGTGCAATCGCCGAGGGTCCCATCCCCACAAATTATTTTATTACAGGTGCTCTATCGGTACCCGCTTTATAAAATTCACAGGCTAAAAAATCCACCAATTCGAAACTTTTCAAGTGTATTTTTTCCGTGCAGTCATTTCTCATTTTAATATTGCGATTCGATATTCTGATTGTGAAGGGTTGATGGTATTTTCCATAAATAAAAACCGCCACCTCCGTTTCAATCCCGGACGCCATTTTTATATCGCAATAAAATCCAAAGCGGGAAGAAATTTATGCACATTTTTTCCTCAATAAATTTAACACTTATTCATACTCCTGCTGTGAAACTGTTTCAATATTTCAATTTATTTATGAATTCAAATTTTTTGGGTGAATCCGATTATATTTGTGTTTGAACAATGCCGCTAACATTTATTACATGTCCGCTTCCAATGTGAAGCATATGGATATCCAATGGATTGTTACTCAGTTGCTTGGCCTGTCTTTTCGATTAGAGAAAAGGAATATAAGGATAATGTTAGAATATGTATAGTGGCTAACTAATCGCTCTCGTTTCTGTGATCAGATATGAGAGGGGTGGGGATTAATTTCAGACGTCACAAAAATCTTTTTCTTTAACAAAAAAGCATTGATCGATTGAAAAATAAATCTTTTATATGCCTTTATGGCAATTATGTTAAATATGTATGGATTGTTTGTGGCCTTAGTTAGTAATACATCTAGTTCTCTTTGTATTATAATATGAAAATTATCGATATGTAGGCGTATCAGATAACCTTAAAAATTGCAAACAATATCTTCGATAGATAAATATGAAACTATCCATTAATTTTATAGGTAACCCATTTAAATTCGTTAAACATTGTATTATTTTGCGTGTTCTGTTAATCTTTGAAAAAAGATATTTTTACAGAACTAAAAAAAATATGTACGCTGCCAAGTTATATTTTACTTCATTGCATATATGTACATAATATTATATATTTTCCGCGCGTAAAAAGGATTGAATCAAATACCTATATATAACATAATTCGGAAAAAAATGCAATGTAATTCATCGAAGAGCTGGTCTCGATTTGATTAATCTGATGGAAAATCCTATAAATTATTTCTCATTACTAGCTTTTGCAGGTACTTATTCAGTTTTCTTTAATAATAAATGCTGGCACCTGGCGACATGTAAAATTATCGCCGCAGCCACACGGTAGCGGCTACCTCCAAACAGCCTTGCCAAAAGTTTTACCTTATCCGTATCCTGCCCTCAAAAGTAACTATTAATTTACGCCTCATTAACCAACTTATTGCACTTAGTATTACATATTCCTTGTGAAATCGGCCTGCCCTTAGCTTGAGTTACTGACTTAGTCGACTCTTCTACGTTATATTATAACATATATTTTTATTTTTCACAAAGACATAAGTAAAATTTTGATCTACTCTATTTAACCATGAATTCAGATTTTTGTCAATGTGTTTTTAAATTTAAAATTTTATAATATAATATAATTATTTGTCCCAAAAAAACAATAAGTAAACAGAGGGCAATTTTTGGTTTCACAACTACGACTTTTACAAATCCCAATTATTTGAACAATCTATATATAATTGAAAGTATAAACCCCGATGTTGGATCCCTTTGTAAAAGTTTATACCAATGGACCAAGGTCAATTTATTCAAATATCTTTCAAAGAGCAAATAACTCTGCAACTATACTAGAAAATGACTACAATAAAACAAAAAAAAATATACAGAAGTAACAATGTCATAATATTTCTCATGTTTTAGTAAATTTTATTGTGTTTTTTACATATCACTTTGTTAATTATCGTAATTCAAACTTTCCGCGAAACTTTGAAAAATATTTAGGGTGTCCGATGTAACAAAAAAAATGCAAGACACTGATGTTTACGTTATATATTTTTTTATTATTATTTTATAATTAAAGCGCAAAAATACTAATTTTCAAAATGAATTGTTTTCTGACAATATCTGTAAACTTTAACCTTAAACATTTAATAGCTTTATGATCAAATTTGTAAAACAAATGCGAATATATTTATAAACTAAATTCCAAGTCCTAAATATTTCGGAAAACCGTAACGAAATGTTAATCTTCCAAATGAAAACGGCCATTTTTCATGAATGGTACAGAATTTTGGAAGCATTTCGTACACACAAAAAGCTTTTGTGAAACCTAATGGGGTATCATTATTGCATTTGCTTCGTTTAATTTTTGCGTTCGATAAGCCATTATCTGAACAACAATTCGAGTGACCCATTAATTTTGAACTTTATTAGTTTGATTTCTTTATGCAAACTTAAACAAATTCGCATTTATAATTTATTTTGAGATTAAATGTGAGATAAAACCAGTGCTTTTTTTGAAAAAAAAAGGTGCCGGAACTCGATTCATGTCGTTTTTCACGGGGAGTATATATGGGTTCTTAATGGAGGTATCTCAACAGAGTTTTTTTTACGAGAACTGCGTATTAGCCAATCGCTCGACCTCCTTTTTTTAAAGATAGTAAAGAAAGAAAGATAGGGTAGGAAAAGAACTAATGGTTAACTAATCGCTCTCACTTTGCCCTGTTAATTTTAGGGTTGCAAAATTGGGAGGGATAGATTTGACAAAAACACCTTCAAACAGAAATTGATCTTCTAATCTTAGTTCTGATAATTACTTTTTCGGAGAAACGTGATTTAAAGAAATATTTTCAAACGTCTTTCGTCATAAAAATTAAAAAGTTTTTAAACGTTTTTTTTGTGAATATTGATTTTAAACATTAAAATCTTCGAGAATAAAGGTTACCGTAACGCCGTTCCACCGCGTTACATGAGAGAAAGGCACTGAATAAAACTATATAATAATGTCGTGTTGCAAAACTTTATTTTACGTGTCTCCTGTGTTCCAAACATAGGAATCAAATTTTCAAAAAAAAAAACATGATATGCCACCCAATACCTTTGAAACCCACTACTGTGTATCGGTTTTGGGTAACGCAGAAGATAATATTAACATCTAGTTCCAAAAGTATCAAAAGAGACGTATGCAATCATTTACTCTCAAAGTTAAAAAGTATACCCATTATTCCAAGCTTTGCACTTATTCTCATCTAAGTTAAATGGACGTCAACAAAATAGATAGTTTTAAAACTTTATATTTATTATACATTGTATTGTACCAAATATTCCTGTGAACGTTATTTCACATTATAGCCTACTTCCAGGAATGTTAAAAGTTGCCTTAATCTAAAATGTAAATAGGAAACCAGAAGTGTATAGGATTTATATTCTGATGCTTAAAACAAAACTTTGCACTTGTAATTTCGGTGTGAACAAACACGAAACGTAAATGCGGAAATATTTCAGTATCAACTATCTGGAACAAATCTCAAACGAAAACAGATTTTGCTCAAATATCCGTAATTAGACAATCGCTTATGTTTCTTACCAAACGTGTTTACCGTTACCAACGGTATATTTAAGAATATAAAATTATTACTTTTTTTCTTAAAAATAAAAACATAAAACACACTCACTTTTCGAATTATTTTGAAATTAAATATTGATGGAATAAACTAATTATTCTTTGAATATGAAAGAAATGAAACAAAATGCTTAAATTAAGGTCTTCTTATTTTTCACTACATAATATCGCAGTGTTCTTATTGACTAGAGTTTGCTCTACCGACCAGACGGGTCTGGGTTCGATTCCCGGTAAGGTTAATTTCAAAATTTAGATTTTTCAATTTAAATTTGAGACCTAAAACGTGGGTGTTTATGATGTAAATTTACCTCGAGTTGATCCCGAGTGACTTACAATAAATTCTCATCGATTTTTTCTCGTATGATTTTTCAACGTTAAAATATTTAGCGAATTGGGTTTAAATAATACATTTATCAAAATATATTTTATGAGACAATTCGTTTACAGTATTCAATAAAAAAACGCTTTATTCAATTTATCAAAAAAAACAATTCTTTTATTCAATTTATTGTATATTTTAGGAAAACTGACATTTTACGCTTTACAGACAATAAGGATATACACAACATAATTTCCTTTCTTTCGACTTCTCTCTATTTCGATTGAGTTAAAAACCTATTTATTTTGTTGAAAGGAAACAATTACTGCAAAAATCTTTCTTCTCCATTATCGACGAACATTTTTTGTTGTTGAAGTTTTCGTGTCGACAGTACTAAAAAAGGACCTCATCCTATGATTACTTTCAATCAGTCCGACTTCACAAAGACATGTACTGGTCTAATTAATTGGGGTAGGATCTGAGAGGCCCGATGCCACTTCAATTAGGATATCACGACTGACTAAGTTAAGCCATTAAAAGCATCTACGCAGCTCTTGTTCTTGTTTCACCTGAACAACTATTGCGGTCGGCACGGATAAAAAAATGTTTAGAGAATTTCATTGCCGTGAAAAAATATGAATAGAATATCAACAACTTGAAATTACTTTTTATGTCATAAAAATATTCTTAAACGTCTTTTATACCAATGATATTTAGTTTGGTCATTCATTGTCTTCATTTCGCACACACCAAAAATTCTGATATAAATTTCTAATAACAGTATAACTTTTATTATTTTCTCATAATCAATAATAGATATGCGGATAATTTTTAATTAATAGATTATAAAAATAATACATATACATAGTTAATTTTGTTGATTTTAGTTGAATTTTGAAAAATTTATTGAAATAATTGTAATAAAATAACTTAATAATTCTTACTATATCAAGGAAACAAAAACTGGAAATTACTAAGAAACTGTACTCAAAATAAGTATTTTTTCTAAAAATTGTCTTAAAACCCTTTTTATTAACTTAACAATAAATTAAATCATATAAAACATTAATAATGTATTTATTGATACCCATATTTTATTTTTAATTTTCTCCCACTGAATCTATTTTTTTAAGTTCACCAGAACTAAATGGCTGACGCCGGGTCCGTTGCTCAGTGGTCAACTTTGTTGACTTAAATGACAGATCTCATGGGTTCAATTCCTAGTACGAACTGCATTTTTTTCAATCGATCTATTGATATCTGTTTGAAAGGAACTACCCTTCCAATCTCAAAATAACGGGGCGTATTGAGAGCGATTAGTTAACCACTAGTATTGCACTACTTTTCTATCCCTACTCGCTCCGAAAAAGAGAGGTTGATCAACTGTGTAACAAACGTCTGTATAAATACCTCCACAAGGAGGCTATATCGTCGTTTATTTTCTACAATCTCGTATCTCAACATTTGTCAATTTTGAGTTTTTTGATGTAAGGAATTCAGAATTTAAATACACACATATTCCTTTGACTCGTATTAAGAAAAATATGTATTCATGCTTTATTTAATCTAATACACGGGCTTCCAACCTGGGGGTCGCGAAGGGTTTCCTGGGGGGTCACCAACTTTTTCGATTTTGGAGATTTGAACAATATAGCAAATCGAAGATTTCAAATTCCCCGACGAGCTTAAAAAAAAAGGAGTTTCGGAGACAATCCGGAGAAAAAGTATACCAAATCGAGGATTTCAAATTCCTCGGGGGGGGGGCACTAGTCACACGGCTTTTATAAAAAGGGGTCGCCACCCGGAAAAGGTTGGGAACCAATGATCTAATACAAAAGCGTTCGCAACAAAATAATATGTTAATACGCTATGTTTAGCATGAAGGAGAATGTTATGGACGGAAACGTCTTTGCTTTCTTCCTTATTAACTTCATCAAAGATATTGAGTACAAAACCATTCCAGCAATAGCTGTAGAATAAAGTACATTTACGTATTTTTTGAAAACTTGTACTTTGCGAGTAGGCATAGATTTAAATATATATTTAAAGTTAATTTATTCATTCATTCTTCGCAGATTTTTTTTGCTCGGAAATAGCTGTTGAAATAAATTTTCTTGATTGATTTCCATTTGTATACAGTCGCATAATGTTATCAATCCTCCTTATCAAGATAATCAATATCAATACTTCTCTGTCAACGTCAAAGCTTTCTCTATAATATTTTTTACCAAAAGACGAACGCATACTCAATTTGGTATTGTGTATTCAGCTATTCCATTTCAATACTTTTCTAATAACTATTTCCATCCCACGGATATTTTTTAAATCTTCTGTGTTTTATACAACGTATCGTTGTTTTACTTATACCAGCATAAATAAAGTTTCTTTGTTAAGTTGCAAAACTTGCTGCGTATTGTTTCTGACCATTGACACGTAAATGGAGCCCAGAGGAAAAGGAAATTACAAAAATCTTTTCTTTCCCTGGGGCGCCTTGTTGTCTGGCTTATTTATGTTTTGTTATATATTATTATATATCTCGATTAATCAGTAAAATAAATAACCAACCCAAATTCTATACACGTTTTAATTTTATAAGAAAGTATAACACGTATCCAATAATACGTCATAAGTCATAAGGATCACAAAATAATAATTGCAACATTTTGTAAGATGTGTGTAACATAACGAATATTTTTTTAGCCAAAAATGTTTTTTTATTGATTGGTCGTTTCCTCAAAGTGTCATTGATGAAAAATATATTTTTTAATAATAATTATTCAAAAATTATCGTAGCATACAAAACAATAATTGTCATTTTCTCAGATCTTAAAAAAACATCAACATTTCATTAAATGTATTTCAAGTTTAAAGTGTGTTAATTCGAATACTTGATATTTTTTGGAACGGTTATCAATTAATCTGATAAATAATATTCCTAAAAACATTATTTAGAATCTATTTTTTCAAACGTAATATTTAAACCTGTTATATTTTCAAATCAGAAAATTCCAATAAATAACGATTTTAATTTATTACATTTACTTGGGAGAGCTTGTAGAGACTAATATTGAAAAGATGTAGTATAACAGTACAATTTTAATTTTCACTGTTAAAAAAAACTGTTACGTTTTCAATCGCATAAAATAGAATGATTAAAATTCCAAAAATTCTAGTAGATTTCAAATTCTTTCTCGTGGTTTTCCTATCACGTAAACTAATCTAGGTAGAGCTTAATCCTTAATCCTTTCAGTATAAAGGTCTCAATAAGGCAACGTGTATCCTTTTCGGCTTGATTAAAGTGGTTTTGTAACTTAGCGTGCTTTTTTCGCGCCGAAATATCGATAATTCAACATTAAACAAAAACATTGTTTATTAAGCTCTTATAAAATAAACATGACATTTAAAGTAATGAGGGTTTCGATATTAAATTTTTAATCATACTGAATATTGAATTTACTGATTGTATGTTATTGTATAGTAATAATAACATTAAGCAAATAATCAATTGCTGTAAGTTAAATCAGTGTTGTGTGTAAAATACTACCCATTAAATTATAATTAAATAATGTATGTACATTTAGTATTCCATCATTAATATAACAATAACAGAAAATGATATCGGTTTCATTGATATAAAAGATCAAAAATTTGGTATTCATTTTAGAGAACAGTTTTTTACTGTACAATTTTTTATTCCAAATTCGTCATTGTTTGATCATTTATTAAATGTATTATTTTATGTTTAACAACATAAATTTAGAAACGCATAAGTGACCAAACGCACAGATATTGTCAATGACATAAACTTGCAAAAATGCCGAAATTTTAAATACATAACTGGGTTTTGGCCTCGGTTACGGTGCTGACGGGCTCTAATACCAGTAAAAACAGTTTTTTTTAATTGATGTCATCTTATTTAATTAGTTGCCGAACAATTAATATTGCAAAAAAAAATGCGATTGTTTACATAGGTAAATTCATATTTCATTATCACAAATCTCAACCAACCGAGCCGAACTTCAACCTTGCCAAATAATCAGAAGGTGGTTATTGAAAAGAGAAAGCCGACCGTACTTTACTAACAAACGATTATATGATCACAGCCTCACGCAATTAAATAATAAACTTCTATAACACGAGGTCTGACTAATGACCGAGGGTGGTAGAGCTGACAGAAATAGCAAACCCTTGCTGTGGAAGATATATTGCTCTCTTTATGTCCCCACTAAATGCCAACAGAGCCCATATCCGGCGACTGGGATAGCTGATAGATACTACTCGTGACAGGCTTGGTAGACCGTAATATAAGGTCATTTGAATCGTTGAAACAACAAAAAACTTCTGGATTTATTTATATTTTACGTAAACATTTTTACAAAATTCACCGACAATGACAAACTATTCAGTCTCATTTTAGAACTCTTGTTTGGGAACTTAATTTTATGAATGTCCCGATTATCGAAGTATTCAATTGCCAAAAATGCATAGATATCATCTTCTTCTTGATTACTGGGGTATATCTATGTTTTTTGTTAACTTCAATTAATTGCTGAAATTGCTTGAAAACAGTTTCAAGTATCTATACAATCTAATGTCCTAATCATTTAATATTCTTTACACCAGGGGTGGGCTGGAGGGGGCTCTGGGGGGCTCGCGCGAGCTCCTTGTTAAATTTTGGCTCGGCTGGCGACCCCTTGTTAAGATAAGAAAGTCATTCGTCTCAAATAAAATCAGCGCCTAACTGCAATTTCTGTAAATGATGAAAGTTTATAATAAACCATGACATGGTTACCCTGTATTAAAAAAATACACTGACTTCGGCTGCATAATAAAAGAGACCCTAGCTGACCGTATGTGGCTCGCGGACCACGGTTTATGCATCATCTATGTTACATTACTTGAAGGCATTATGGATGAGATTTACTGAGCCCCTTGTTAAGATATTGGCAGCCCACCGCTACTTAACAACACAAATTTTTGTTCTAAAATTTATTATGTATATACAACAATATACGGACCTGACTAAAGATAGAGAAAAAAAAACTAATGATAAATATTTCTTTGAACAAAGCTAGTAAATTTGTATTTTAAACATTTCCATGCTTTTTATACAGTAAGTTCTACTAAATAAGACATCAATAAAGTGGGCAACTTCAAGTAATTGAAGCCAAATTTATCAGTTTTTGTAAATGTATCAATTTAATAAATATAATTAAGTGCATTAATTTATGATTTTCTCAGTTGACACGGAAACTCGTTTTTGGTATTCACAAACTGTTTTATTTTGTATTTCTTTCCTGAGACCAATTAATATTACCGATTTATAATATTGCTTAAATTCTTTTTTCTTCCCTTCCAGTTTTTTTTCATTTTTCCATAACTACGTTGTGAAAAGTTTTCCATCGCGTCATTATACGCAGATATAACTAGTCATAAATCCGACACATAAAGAAAAAAACATCATTCACCCTAATCGTATAAGTTTGGTATAGGTACATTTAAGATAACTACAAGAAAAGGACATACTTGTTATCACAATTACAAACTTTTTAAATATACGCTCACTGTATTGGGTCTGGTTAAGTATAAAATTAGCTTCAATTAAAACGTTATAATAGATACTACCAACTTCTATACATTTTGTATGTAAGCGTTATGATTTATTTTTTATCGTGAGTTTTTAACATTTTATGGTAATTTATTTAAAACTTACAAACCCAACGGTTTTGTATTGGTTTTATCAATTATTATAATACCGTTAACGTTCATGTTAGCTTTCAAATGAAATCTTTTTTTTAAATATTCTTATAAATGTACACACGTTTTATTACAATATTATTTCACCTAGAATAGTCAGTTATTTTGAAAACGACTTTACTTATCATTAGATGGAGTGTTCCCTGTTTTTTGATACTTTATTTGTTTAATACGTACAAATGTACAATCATTTTTATCAACTAGTCCAGGTGCTTTAGGCATGACCGAATGAGAATTAACTCTGTCGTAAAATTAATTGCTGTGGTTACATTGTTTTATCCTTACCCCACTTGCTTCATAAATTTAAGCTAACATATAGCTCAGCAAACACATAGAAACATTTTTCACGAAAGTTTCATATATATACTATCTAAGGAGAATTTTATTCGTACACAAAAGAAATCTATTATCGAAGTAAACTTTGGGGAAACTGTGTTTGAACAAACAAAATAAACATAAAGTCATAAATCGGAATTGAAAATCTGATATTTTATTCATGGCATATTCATTAGATACTAAAATACTACGCAAAGCTTGAGTAAACTTTCAATATTATGAATATTTTAGAAGTTCATCCAACATTTCTATCTTTGAAATTTATTTTTTATTGACCTTATCACTTTAAATATAATGCGTGAATAATTATAATGTATTTATAAATGATAGTATCGGCTCCTGGATATTTCAACAATCTAACTTTTAATCAAAATAATTATGAATTGTGATTCAATTGCTCTCTCTCTCTCTCTTTCTTTCCTTATCTCTCATAATTAAAGAGACTATCCAAGATATTAATTTGATTCACGGAAAAAAATACGGAATACGTAGTTCTACCAAGCGAACCATGGTGGTTATTATTAATAACAATGTCGTCAGCAGTAAAAAAAATACTTTTTTTTATTTTTTAATAAATAATAATAGTTTGTGCAAATACGCATTTTGAATCATTAAAACTTATTTATTTTTATTATTAGGACGTTAAGAACTCTTTTTTATATTCTTCAAGAACAAATTATTTTCAACACATAATTCTATGATTGATTTTGTTTTTAACGACGATGTATTAAAAGTGTGATTTCAAAACTCACTTTTTCCTGAAACCTGTTTGACAATTTATTCAAGAAAAACTATTTCAACATTTGATGCTTTGTATTTCGTTATCATTATTCTTAGATCGAATCGTAAAATTATTTATACGAAAATAAATTCTAGGAATAATCGACTTTTAGATTTATTACGACAAATATAAATACTTTTTACATCGTAATTCGACAATGACTATAGCGTGACTCTTACCCTTAACTTTCGATAACCAAACTTATAACAAACTCAACAAGGTCACATTTTCTTGAAAAATGAATATAAATTTTTATTTTATTTCAGCTTGGAGTGGCCGCTGGTTTCCTTTTGCCACCAATGATTGTCAAAAAAAATGACGACCAGGAGGTGGTTGGCAAGGAACTTCAGATTATGTTCTATAGCCTCGCAGCATTTACGTCCGTTTTACTACTGCTAATCTTGTTATGTGAGTACCTTTAGGCCGTTTTTATCGATTCAATTAAACCTTTGGACGGTATAAAAAATGAGTTCTTTTTTTATAACTAAAAGTTGGATATTTATTTTACTAAAGGTCAAAAATATATTCCTGCTTATTACATATAATAGTTTTCAACCAACTTTTGAGCCTAGAAAATTCGTTTTATTACCATTAAATCTGACCCGTAAAATGTCACCCCCTTCTTTTAGGTGGTTGATAAAAAAGGACATATTCTTTTCTGCGGTGATTCAGCTTTCTCATTTAAAGGCCTTTTCTATAAAAAAAAAATATAAGCGCTTAAATTACATATTTACAGATTTTAAAGGTAGAAGATAATTTATATGAGAAGCTTGGGATCAAAATTTACAAAAGAGAAAAACAGAGAAAAACATATTTTTCTTTAAAAAAAACTTTGACTGTTTTGATTATAAGATTTTGACTTTTAATTGCATGGAAACTACGAGGTATTTAGCGTCATTAAAAAATAAATTCTGTTCTTTTGAATCAGTACTCCAATATTATAGCGAAATTTCATTTTTTTCTTAAAACTGTATTTGGGCGTGTAAATTTTCATTTATTATAAAATTTACATTTGTAAATTTTCGATATCATAAAATTTCACTCAAACGAATATCTCCAATCCAAATTCCAATCCAATTCTTCCATCGGGGGGAGGGGGTTAAGACTCTATTAAATCAAGTACTATCCAGTGCACCAAATTTATATTAATGGAAATATGAATTTGAGAAAATAAATAACATAAATACTACTGTAAGTAATATTTTATTAACATTACGTTCATATTTTATGTTTAGTGTTTCGTGTTTTAAAAAATGAGAAAAGCAGCTCAACCAAAAACTGCAATGATTTTTATTCGGTTAAAACAAATAAAGTTATGAACAAACTCTGCGTGATAATAAAATAGAAATGGTTTCATACAGAATATGACAGAAGAAAATTTATCATTTTTTTCCGGGACGTTAGTGAATAGACCCACCCGGAAGTCTTAATATAAATTTATTGCATCTTCCTTTTTGGACAAATACATAATCGCCAAGCTAACTCATAAAATATCTCCGAATTTTATAAAAAAAACGCGTTCGAGCGATATCAAACATGATTTTTTAAATATAATATACTGTTATTCCTTTATGTAAATACATTATAATAAAATATGGGTTTGTAATCTGATTATCCTTGTACGGTATTCTATGATTTCAATTTAATGTACTAAAGATATAATACCAATATTATGTACATGCATTGATTTTTCAAATAATATGTTAATTATTTTACAACTTCACTGGAGAACGAATTACAGGTTTTTCATAAATAAAATGAGTAATCATTCAAACTTATGGGTACAAAAAATTCTTATTTTACATCTTATTTCATGAAAAAAAACAATTTCAAACAAGTCAGGGATCTCCAAGCTACGGAAAATAAATCCATCTTTTTTCAGTCTTCAAGGCCGCCCCGCCGACACCCCCATCTGCAGCCCAGGATATCCAGAGTCCAGTTGGAGACAGCTTCTTCAAGTCCATCAAACGTCTCGCCGTCAATCGAAACTACATCCTGCTACTCATCTCTTACGGCATGAATGTTGGAACCTTTTATGCGATATCTACTCTTCTTAACCAAGTTGTATTGGAGTACTTTCCAGTAAGGAAAATTACTGATTATTTTAAAAATACTACAAGTGATTTACATTGTTTGAATATACGTCAATTGATATTTTACTTCAAGGCTGTTTTAACACTTGAGTCGACCTATATAATACAAGGCGGCGAAAAAAATATTATAATGAGTAAAAAGTTTCTACACAGATATACCTAATAGATATATAGAATTATATTTCAATTTATACTATCAACACATTTCTCATAATTCGCCAAATTACTTATTGTATAAAAGCGGGCTTAGTAGATTATTTATTTATTTAACATTGCAAAAGGTTGAAAAATTATAAATTTAAAACTTTTACAATGAAGAAAAAAAATAGTACAATTTAATATTAAAAGCGATTAAGCTATAATATTATATATGCAACCGATCCAAGATGTCTGAAACACAATGTGCTGCATTGCTACCAGTGACTAAATAAATAAATAGCATACAGAAAAAATTTACGATGATGAAACCATAATTATAATTAACAGTCTCATCTTGTTACAAAAATATAACCTTAAAATATTTTTTATATTTATATGGAAGAATGAAAACAATTTTATTTGTTGCACATAAATATTTATATAATTATGTTTATTAATAAATTCAATTTGTCATTATTAAAAACAGCCAGCGTAAATAATGAATAATTTCTTAAGGCCAACTTTCTGACTTATATTTTATAAATTGTCATAGTTTACCTTATTTTTTTTAATTCCATCTAACATAAATATTACTACTTTTAGGGAGCAGGGGAAGATGCTGGCAGGATTGGTTTGGTTATTGTGGTAGCTGGAATGATCGGTTCAGTCATGTGTGGAATCATTTTAGACAAGACACATCGCTTCAAGGAAACAACCCTTGGAGTATATTCAGCTTCAGTCATCGGAATGGTTATCTACACTTTCACCCTCAGCACTGGCTTCATTGGCATTGTATACATGAGTAGTTTCTTACTTGGGTATGTTTTGGTTTTTACGATTTTACCTAAAACTTTAACACAACAAAACAGTCACATATTAAGTTGATTTGTACAAAAAAGAACCAAGTGACGTTTTTAGGTATTCAAAGTTTCAATATGATAAAATTAGATGAAACTGAAATTCGGCCGAGTTTCTGTTTTATTTGAATTATATCCTTTTTATCAACCGGTTAATTGTCATTAAGTAATATATTTGTTATGAAAAAGGAACCAATTGCAAAGTATCTGTTATGCTTAATTAACAGGTGATGAAAGATCGGATAACATTTTAAGAGAGTACAGTCATAACATTTACATAAATTATTTAAAAACATGTCTAAACTTTGAAGCTCAATATCTCCACTCTGCAAATTTGCAGTTGGTTCTCTTTTGTTAAAATAAAATACTTTCATTGATTTTATGTAGATTCTTCATGACTGGCTATCTCGCTGTTGGATTTGAATTTGCAGCTGAAGTGACATATCCAGAACCTGAGGGAACCACCGCTGGAATTTTAAATGCTGCAGCGCAGGTTGGTGCAACATATATTTTATTCCATTCTCTTGCAAGCCTCACATATATGTATTTAAAAATGGTCGAGTTCCCACTATGTACTCTAAAATTTAATTTTAATATGTACTTCTTGCTTTTTAATTTAATTTTAGAAAAAGTCAATTTAAGAATAATTGCCTGATTTTTAACGACTTCAATTCCACAGCCCTGACAATTAAATACAATATATTATTATAAATACAATGTTTTTGTCATATTATATACCTATTATAGAGTAAAAATATAATACTAGAGTTATAATAATATTGAATGAAATCATATGCAACAATTCTTACAACTTGTGTGTTCACTTGAATTACTACATAGCTATTCCATCATCTTCTTTTCTCTTGAAGTTGATATGAAAATGACTCGAATGAAAAAATCTTATCGAGTTTATCGGCAATTGAAGGATGGATTACAAAAACAACACATGAGAGTATTATTTACAAATACAGCTCATTCTAAAATGGTTAAAATATGAAACTTGAATTTTGTTTTGAAAAACAATGTACATTTTAAAATCAGGGCTGTGGTGTTGTGTGAAAAAAGACGACTCCGACTTCGACTCCAAGGAAATTTTTCAATAATTTCATTTTAACCTATGTATATGTATACCATCAAATCATTTTTAACCAGCTAAGAATACAATGTCAACACTTTGGACTATTTTGTTTGAACACACACCAATAAATATATTTTATAAAAAAAAATTCGAGCCGCTCATTTTTCACGACTCTGTCTCCGGCCATAATAGCGCGACTCCGACTCCACAACCCTGATTAAAATACTTTCAAAATTTATTTTTGTTTATTCAATTAGGTATTCACAAGCGGGAGATTCTATGAAGATTTTTTCGCTCTCCTGTAAAATTGTTCAGTTCTGACTTATGTTGTTTTTTAAATCAACCATTTAATCATAAGCTGTGATGCCAAATATTTTATCATTATTGGACTGAATGCTCACCTTCCATGCAGTTGATTTTTAGACGATAGAATTCGTTCATTTAAAACTGTAGAACAGGGGCGGGCAAACTTTTCGGACGGAGGGCCAAATTCAGGAATTTAAAATGAGCGATGGGCCGCAAGTAAAATACCATGTTTATATATACTCTATTTATCATGAAAAAAAACAACTAATGAGAAGAATGAAACTGTTTTACGTCTGTTAACATTATTTTTAATTCAGGTGTTAATTTTGTAGTTGAGATTCTTAAAATTCAGTGATGTTTAATCGTAAAGAGTTTTTATTGAGGTTCATGACTGAAAATGTTTGTTCACATATTGATCCAAAAATAACGATTATTATATTTATTTTCAATCTTTTTTAAGAAGGCGGTAAAAGAAAAAAACATGAATATTTTTCAAAAATATAATATTGCTCGCGGGCCTCAGTTTGCTCGTGCCTGCTGTAGAGGAAACTTTTGTTTCGAAAAATCTTAAGTGTTCTCTACCAAATTAATATATTTATTATATGCACAATTTAAATTAAGGGAGGTTGACAAAACAGTCTCCAATCCATCCCAAGTCTTTCAGTCTTTGTTTGCCTGAATCTTATACAGTTCATACTAAATAATCCTTATCACAATACATTCTTTGAACAATATAAGATATTAAAACTAAATGCAAGCTCTTATTTTCAGGTTTTCGGAATCGTCTTCACTATCATGTATGGATATTTCCTAGAGCTGTGGGGAGACGTTTGGGCCAACCTAGCTTTATGTCTCATTCTAGTTGTGGGCACAATCGTGACAGCTCTCATTAAATCCGATCTTCGCAGACAGGCTGCTCAAGGTTTGGCTTAAGCACAAATAAGGTTTAAAGCCTGAAATATACTTGCTGATTGTAAGGATTTGTGAAAAGAATTTCACCGATAGATGTGATTTTAATAACTCAAATTCGAAGAGGACTCATATGTTGAGTAATTTACTTTTGTTAGTCAGTCTATTGAATGATTACATGAAAAGTAATTTCAGGGACATTCTGCAATGGCTTTTAAAATATATTTTAATAATTTACAACAAAAAATATTTAAATTAATGATTCTTACGCTTCTAGAGTAAGAAAGCTCTTCGATTTTATATACTGTAAAAGTATTTTTTTAAATATTTTTACCTGAACCTATTTATTTTAATAAAGTATAAAATTATTTATTGACATAGCAATTAAACATTTTTTTAATGCAGGAGCACAGGGGTAGGGGAATCTTTTCATGTGGGATAGCCTTATTTATTTATTTGAAATTTAATAAGTTTGTATTCCAGAAACTTAAGTCAAATATACTTAAAAATGTATAAACATTATTTTGTAAATTAACGAAAACTGTGGATTCAATCAAAAAGCCACACTTGAGCCGCAGATTCCCCACCTCTGCACTGGCTGATTGGTAGTCATGTGTCGACTATTCGCGAAATATTATTTAAAATTTTTAAATATATCTTACATGTTAAGTGTTTGAATACAATTTGCTAAGCCAAATGTGAAATGACAATAAACTGTCGAGAATGTGAACAGTTCTAAAAGAATTGAACATGTTTATGTTAACTATTAATTATGGATTAGTTGAGATATATTGGCTGTTTGAATAAATATGATAACTTGCTATATGGCATCAGTATTATAGATTTTATAGGAAAACATTTTCATAGGTACATATTTATGTTCATTCTAGAACAATTTGTAAACAATGAGTTTTTGAAAGACATCTTAGATATAAGTTTGCTTATACACAGTCAAGATGATTAAAATTTCTAAGACTTTATGCAGCATTGCTTTAGCTGAGAGCTTTTTGGAAATCATCTACCAATCAAAAACATATACCCTTTGTAGAATTATAAATAAAAGCTACATTTATTAAATTATGTTACAATCAAAAGGTATGATTTTATAATAAAATTGTATTGCAGTGAAACCGGAATACATGTTCTTGCCAGGTACGCTTATGTATAAGGTTTTGAAATCAGTTATCGCAGATTAGTAATAGTAATCCGAGGCAGTTAAATTATGTCAAATAGATTATAGCGAATATGCTTAAATATAACATTCCTCATTTAAAAACTGTGTTATAAAATTTCACCAAAATATTTTTTCCAAAGACGGTATTTACAAATCATAACTAGCCTTTAGATAATTTTAAATGTCCTGTATTATAACACAGATAAAACAGTATTTACCTATATTTTTAGATGTCACCCATTAAATAGTGTGTCGTTTAATATCCTATAAAAGGTGCGAACAACGGTTGAGTATTTAATTTTGTGATAGTAGCGGTTAAGTTGATAATAATAATTATCTACTTAAGAGAAAAACTATACTTTCTAATAAAAAAATACACCAGACAATATCAAATTAATATTTCTTGACTGTCAATAATTTTCCAAATATATGTTTAATTTAATTTTGCCGAAGCAGTCTTTATTTGTTTGCGATGCAAATAAAACTCACAAAGACTCCTGAACACGCTTAAAGCCAGGCCTAGAAACTTTTTAATCCTTCATTATATTTCAAGGTACTAAATCAATAAAAAATACGATATGATGTGAAATAATGTCTTGAAAGTATACATTTTTAAACTAAATATCATATTGATTGTGGAAATCAAAAATAGTTTTGTAAAGCTTTTTAGGACTATAAGTCCCAACATTCATCAAAATCATTTTAAATGACATGACGGATTTATGAATCTCCATTAATTATTCACATTAGTTTTAAACATAGCATGTAATAATCGTTCCTTAATTTAATTATGATAATTGTTCTAGTTTAAAAAGGTAAGATTGTTCTGTGCCATTGTCAGTGATATAAAAATCATGAATGTAGTTATATGTAAGTACTTTCAGATTTAAAATACTGCTATCCTGAATAAGCCCTTCGAGAAATTAAATACGACAATAAATAGAATTGTAAAATTATCACGCTTAGACCTAAATTTACATTGCCTGATTATGGAACAAAAAAATATTTTTATAAAGTAACAATATCTGAAAACACATTTTTTATTCAATTTACTCTTCTGACCAAAAAAAATTTATAAATGAAGCCCCATAAATAAAAAAAATACTATATTATATTTCTAGTTGCTTATTAAATTACTCTTGATAAGAAGTGTGCGCTGAGCATGTCAAAAATAAAAGTAATTTTTGCTGGTTATTAACCGAAATCATTTTGATTAATTTGTGATTTTATGATAATTAGTTGTGGTGGAAGATTTTTAATAATTACAAAAGAATATATAAATATATGCATATTAAAATACCTATCTCAAATACTAATTGAAACTTGACAATAAAAAGAATATTATAATATGTTGAAGTTTTTATTCTGTCTTCTTCTTCAAGTAGACGAGTTAAAAAAAGCAAAACTAATTTGCAAAAAATAGTAATGTGATTCAATAAATAAATTCACATATTTTATTTCAAATTGAATATTTTTGAGATATTGGAAATGTTTTAGGATAAGTCCCAATCTTATATTTTATAAAATATTTCTCAATTGTGCTGAGGTTCTCTTACCTAAAAGTCATTCATGTATATAAGATATATTATATTAAAATAATGGCTATTACACATTCTATAAAACATCATGTGCTGCATTCTTCCTGTTGCTTTTTTGATATCCAAATTATTGTTCCTACTTTATTTAAAATATTTTAATTATAGTATTAATAAATATTGATATAACTGCTTGTATTAATTTTGCATTCCAACACTGAGTGACCGATTCAATAAATTCTTAATAAAAACTTAGCCACTCCTTTATAAATGTTAAAATAAATCCTATTTGATATTTTTTTGCTTAATGGATAGTTTGTATAAAAACTATTCTTTTTATTTACACATTCCTTGTACATTGTCATATCCTACTTTATACTAACCTACAACTGGAAATTGATGAAACAGAAAGCTACCAATTACAAACTGAAAAAATGGCCATTACTTTTTTGTATCTCTGTGAACGAGTTGTATAATCAATGCAGTGAATGCTGCCTTACCAGTACTATCGCATTATCGAGGATTCAAACCTCGAGATAGATATTTGTAAGCATTGATTTACAATTGTTATCCAAAGGCATAAATGTCTGAACTGTTGTCACCTCTTTTTATCCCATACAATCTTAAAGCTTACAGTAGACAGTTGACTGAACGTCTAGTTCTTTGTAAACCTCCAACAACACCAAGTTAGATATGATGCATTTCGGTGGAATTTAAGATGTTTAATCTCCCTTAAAATTGATTTTATCAACAAAAAAATGCTATGTATCTTCTATGTGATTTGTGATGTGATTCTTCTTCTTATTTGAATTAAAAGCACAATAAATACTGAAAATACTACTAACCTGGAAAGTGTAATAAAATGTGTAAAAGTATTATGAGTCAATATAGCATTCCAATTGTTATGTCCAACATAAGAAAACGCAGTAGACTATGTTAAAACAGCTATTTTCGTAGTTATAGGGATGTGAATTTAGAGAAAATTCCAGAAAATATTTTGTAAACATACCTAAGAAACATACATAAGAAACTCTTTTTATATATTTGAGGTAACAAACTTGAGACAAAGGTCATGGTAAAACTAAATTTTAATTTCAATTAATTCAGGACTTAAACCTCTTTTGTAATTGCAAGAGCCTTGTTATCAGATCATTGAAACAAATGTGATGAAAGATTTTCAATGAATTTAAATATGTAATTTCAATATATTAAAATTATTTAATACATATTTAGCTTGGACACAATTTCGACAATAATCAAATGAATGGGTATGTGATTGAACAAAAAATAAGTATTAGAACTAAACTATTAATAAATAATTGTTAATGTCGGTGATACAATCACCGCTTATTTGAAATTCTTTCAGTGTTGACAATAAAAATAACTAGTTTACATGTGTAATGAATAAAAATGATGTTGAATGTTTGAAAAATGTAGAAAATAAAAATAAATAAAAAACAACAAATAAATAAATAAAACTTAATTGTTTTTATTATTTTTGTCATCACCAAATATATATCAATAGAATAGAAGCCATGGTTCACTCTTATGGTGTTCATTCATTTCAATACCGATTATTTATTACACCTTTTTAATTCCATTTTGTTTTGTATAAATAACACCGTAAAATTTTATTTCTTATTAGTTGATAATGCTTGTCTTGAGCACAACTGGTCCTGATCCTTTTAAATAATAGTGGAAGTAGTACAAAGAAATATTTATTTTTTAAATAGAAGCCATAGTGTTGATTAAAGAATTTTTTATTTACAAAGTACAAAAAAATTAAATTATGCACACAAACAAGATAATCAAACATGGGTGTTTAACTAACAAAGTATAAAAAAAATAACCAACCAAATTTATGAATATTTTATATTTGTGTCTATTTTAAAAATCCAAATACTGTTTTCTTTAAACCATTTAAATGTCCTTCTTTTAATAGCGTCTCGCCTAATGCTTTGTCCAACATCATACCAGCGGTCCTGCAAAATAAACATTACATTTATGATGACTCCAGTATTATAGAAACAGTAATTATTTTAATAGGTCAGGTAAAGATATCATTTTTAAAAACACGCCTACCTTTTTTGATAATTTATACTAAGCTTTGGATGATTATTGAGATGCCCATTATATATACTCATTAGTATGGAAAAACATGTCTGATAATCAGTTAAAAATCAATACTATCAGCACCTGTATCAACGATGAAATTATTTTGACACCTCAAAACGGACACCAGGCTCTAAGCACTTAAAACACTTGTATATTTAAAACAATAACTTGCACATCAACAATAAAACATTATCAAAACTTCTACATTTCCAGCTTCTGAACAGAATGAGTCGTGTTTTTGATAATTTGTACTTTATAAGCACAATGTATTTTAAGAAATTATTACCATCCTTCTTTAAGTTCTTGACGCAAAGATATTGGGTGAAGACTGCCACCTCCGTGCGTCATAATTGTAGATATTTTACCAATTGGTGACAGTCCCATCTCCATTCCATAATGTATGGGATTTCCTGTTATGCCAATGACCAGAGATACAGGACTGCATTTTTCTTCCTCAGCACTAGGATCTACTACACAACTGGTTCCAATTCTACATAGCGTAACCTGAAAATAAATATACAGAACGGGTGTAGACTAATTTCAATTTATAAGTTATAAATCATAATATAATCGCAACAAAGTAAGTAACTATTACTCCAACCAATTTCTATATAGTTTGCACTTATGTTCCCTAAGTGAACATTTATATTAATAATTTCAGAGATAAACGCTAACGGACATGGCAAAAAATTCAGAATATCGCTTAATATTGATGTATATTTCTTAGCCGCATAAAACAATAGACAGTCAGCTCAAAATCAGCAAACAGTACAGTATTACTAACAGATATTTATTTCTAGAGGGAAACTCATCATAAGATATTGTTTATACTTACCAACAATGGAGCGTTTCCGACATTCAATCTAATTGAATCGAATGGATCGTCAGATAATTTAAGATCAATCGATCCTCCATCCATAACAGCCGCTTCCACACGAGGTACTCGGGTACTAAATAAGGCTGCTTTTACTGCCATAGATACAGCGTCAAACAAATTACCTCCACACTCAAGAATCTGAAAGCATGAATGGCAGTTCAACTAGCAATTCTTAAAAAAGCTTTTTACCTGAATTATTTCATGTTTTCGACATACTAAGGTTACTTTTGCTAATTTTTCACATGCTTGTATCTTACTATCATATTAATTTCATATTTGCTATTTATTTACAACATGTGAATTTCAACATGTTATATACCGAACTTCTTTTTCACTTGACACTATTCTATTGGTTGCACGCGCTTGCTATCTTTTACGCTCACTCACATATCTGCAAATGAAGACATAGTTTACTTCCATAGAGAAGACTGCTCCTGGATTTAAAGCAGCCAAGGATCGCCTCCTGTTTATTTATCAATCAGAAACTCCTTGTGCCATAAAAGGTTATTCTAAAAACAATTTACCAGTTTTTTGACAAAGTAACCGTAAAGATTGATTAACCAAAAAAGTATTTATGGACTAATTTGAATCTTGTCTTGGCATTCAAGGCATATTGTTTGTGAAAATCGATCCCTTAACTCATGGGTCGTCAACCTGGTCCGTACTGCCCACTAGCGGGCAGTAAAAGCTTCCGTGGTGGGCGGTGGGTGATTTTTCCTTCTAGAAATTTCCTCTAGAAATTTATTCACCCATATACTGGATTGCAATATAGCAATGTTGGTGGGCGATAAGGACATTTTACCATGAAAAATAAGCAAAAGAGGGCGGTAGGCATAAAAATGTTGACGACCCCTGCCATAACTCATTGAAAAAACTGATAGATGTAATAGAAATGCCATGCGGGTTTAATGGAAACAGATTAATATTATGAAAGCTATCAGACAGTCAACCACTCAACCAGTCGTGTATAAATGATATAAGGTTTTTTTTTTCTTCTGAGAAATTGTGGAATATCACATATTAAATATGGACAGTTCAAGAGAAAGTAGATTCTGCTATAAAACATTAACCCATTTTTGCCCGAATTTTTCCTGAATTTGCCCGTAATTAATGCAAATAAAAAAACACTGCTCACTCAGACAGGTTCAAATCTGAAAAAATACTACACAAAACGATCCCCACACTTGCTAGTTGTAGACATGTAGTGATGTAGTTATGCAATCTCAACTTTTATTGTGTCATGCATAAATGGAGTGGAAGTAAAAATACTAAATGTTCCGATATTGTAACACTGGGCAAAAATGGGTTAAAATCATTTTTTTGCAAAGTATGACATTTATTAGGTTGTAAATTGTGTTTTTTTTATTACTTAAAAATGGTGTTTTGAAATCCCCCATCGATTGCGAAAACTTGTTTATCGTGACAATGTCCAGAGTGTAACCCCACAATCGACAGGGGTTTACCCATATTGATTTAAGTTACAATACAGGGATTTGAGCTGTGCGAGAGATCATAAACCTAAAGAATCACTATTCAGTCTATGTCCATACTTAATCAAAACATGATTATATTAGGCTTACCAATATATCAACGTAGAGTTTCCAACACTGTTTTTCTTTAAGTATACAAAGTTGCTTCAAATCAAACGCTTGTGATGATTCGTACGCACGAAGCAAGCAATTTGAAATCAGAGTTCCTAGTTGTTCACCACCTCTTCCTTCAAATTCAGGTGTAGCATTTGCAGAGCTGCAAACATACTTATAATATCACTTGTAAGCAAATGTATTCATAGTTTAATAACTCTAATCTACCTCAGTTAAAGGCATTGTTGAAAAAAAATACATGTCCTGTAAATTGATGTAAACAAGTAATTTTTATGTTTGGTTTTGCATTTTGATATAAAAAAAAGCATGTTTATTTAATTAACTCTTGACTGCCCAGGCCATGAAAACCCCTAGAATTCCCATGGGGTCCATATTAATCTAAATTAATGGTAGTATATTATTAATTGTTGCACAGCTACCGTTTGTTTTTTTAAGCTTCGCATAATTTATCAGTGATCTTTATATTAATGTATGATTTTAACGCGATTATCAAGACCGCAAAAGATGTTTAATCATGGCGTTTTTTTTAGCTTACATTGTGAAGTTTTTCGCCGAAATAATCCATGACACCCTTTAAGACAAATTTACCAATAAAACAGACATGAATAAATCTAGAAAGACAACAAATCAGGCAAATGTCGAACAAGGATATGTTGATAAAGTCAAATTACAAACGACACTTTCCATAGCCATATATTTAAAAGAACTGACTTACCAGTCAACGAAAAATTCAATCTTTCCTTGTTCTCTTTTATCTAGCGTTGGTACATCAATTTCACATTTCACGCCAACTAGTATATCTGTATTAGCAAGTCTAAGTCTGGCAGAGCCACTAGCATGACTGACGATGTCAGTTTCTAGCTCCATAGGTCTATAATCTATTCTAGATCTACCATCTGAACGGTAATCATCCTGAATAAATAAATAGTTCGATTAGGAATACCAGATTATTAAGGATAGATAAACATAAAAATTATGCTGCGAAAAATAAAGATACCTGAACACCGTGAACTATGAACATTTTTTCGGCATCACTTAGTAAAACACAAGCCATATTTCTTATGTTTGAATAGTGACGTTTTGAGACAACTTTTTTTTAAAAATCAACTCTAAACAACACAATGTGTTTGACAGATGAATATGAATAACATAACCTAGAATTATTTCATATTTAGTGTTACAATCCTTAAGAAAAATGTACACAAAAATAACATGTATTCCGATACAAAGGGCAGGTATACATGTGTTATCTCTATAAATTTTCCAATTTACCCAGTTGCGGATTAAGCTATTTGGAGGCCGCAAGCGCATTATAATTGGAGGCTTTATTTTTTGAATAGCACAAAATCGTCGCAAAATTACATGTAAAATAGAAATACATGTTAAAAATAGAATTTAAAATATATAGGCGATTTTTCATGAAAACTTTTTTGAGGTCCCTAAGATTAGGAGGTTCCAAGCGCGCGCCTCATTTGATTTTTGGGTAATCTGCAACTGTCCACTGGTTTTACCAAATTGTGTTTTTTTCAACTATAAATAATAAAAATATGTAATAATAGTTACATAAGTTAGGATGGGAATGACTTGTTGCAGTGATCTCGAAGCTCAGACTAAATTTACAGTAGTTTGCTTCCTAACATTGACAAATCAAATGGTATAATACGCACATGGCGAAATGAAATATTTTTGTTTCTACCAACTAGAATAATTTATGAATTTGCAATGATTTTAACCGGATGGCTGCCACAAGCGTCCTAAGGCGCGAACATTTCCGTGAACGGTACGCCAATCATACATAAATTGACGTCTTCGGACGCACGCTTTGAACGGGATTTTACTAACGTAAATCAATTATGTTAAACATACAACTGTGTCGAACACACAACGACATCTATTGGGAATATCGTCCTATACTCACAATTGAAACAGTTTTCGTTTTTACTACTTGAAATGTAATTTGAAATAAGTCTGTCTCCGAGTATGAAGATGGCGCAAAATTCAGGGGTGGCAGTCATATTATCTATAGAAGACTATTAATTTTCTGAAACTTAGTGTGTGTACATTTTAAAAATTAAACTCAAATAAACAATTACTTTTGAAATAATATTTAGTTCGCGTATTTTCTATGACAAAATTTGTGACAACCCTGATGTGTCATAAACATTTTAACATTGTTATTATGTATAAATGGCGGCACAATCGCATCGTCATCGGCGCACTCTTCATTTATTTGGTAAGTTTTAACAAATAAACTTTAAAACATTTTCAAAAACGATAAATTAAAAAATATATATAATTGCAATTAAACTCGTGGCGTGCGAGGTACCGCCATACATACACCTGCTGGCAGTTAAAAGGTTAATAAAATCCATAACAGCAGAATGAATAAATAATAATAAAAAAATCTTTGCTTTACTAAGAGTGCCACCAACAAAAATTACCCTGTACACACATACATCACTGATTTACACGAACGTTTGTGAAAAAAACATTTTCCATCATAAATAGACCACACAGAGGCGTAGCAAAGGTTTTACTGTGCGGTCCTTTGAAGCTATTTTGAAAAATAGTTTTGAATTTACAATAGTGGTGGATGAGGGTACATTATAACTATTACCCAAAATATTGTGCCGTAGATGATTTCTACATTTTTGTTATTTACTTAAATACATTTTTTTGAAAAACACTATATTCCATTTAAAAAATACTATCTATTTCAATTGATCTTATAGAATAAGGCCGGCAGGTAGGTATGTATGTTCGTAAAATATTTCAAAAAATCTATTTGTTATTGGTGTGTTTTATTTTGTTTGAGTTATTATTTTAACAGTAAGATTTTTTATTTATTTTAAGTAGGAATATAAAATAAATATAAACGAATAAAGCAAGTTCAATCAAGCAAAATAAGACGAAAGAAACTATGTCAAAAAGAATATGCTTGCATTGATTCTGTATACAAGACATTTTTTATTTGAAAATCCCAACCACTTTTTACTACGCCAATGATGTCACACGCCGTTTATTGTTTAAAGCTGTGAAGCAGTGATTCACAAACCGCGGCCTGCGGGCCGCATGCGGCTCTTTTTCAATTTTCTGACGGCCCTTAAATCTTTTACTCAAAAATATTTTTTTTCCGTAAAACATTTATTTAATAAATTTAAGTAAGTTTTTTTTTCAATGAAAGAGAGAAAATCGGTTCATAGAAACAGGCTTACAAATATTATGTCAAATTAAAAAAAATAGTTAAAAATTAACAAAGACCAAGAATGCATTAACTTATGAATTGCATATCAATGAAACATAAATATTTCACAATGAAATGATTTTTAATAAGCAAGTACCAATAATCCTTTTTTTGCATGGCTTATTTATTTTCGAAATAACACGGTCAAAATAATATAATGGAACCTATTACTCATTTATCTAAATTCAATTAATCTTTTTTACACGGTTTTAAGGTTTTACATGGAACGTACATATGTTCTGTATAAAAAAGCATTGAGCGTACTTTAAATCCTTTTTTTTCTTTGCGGCCCGAACCCACGATAATTTGTTTTATGCGGCCCGCTAGAAGGTAAAGGTTGTGCATCACTGCTGTAAAGGCATCCAGATTCTGCACAAATAAGCAATACAAAATGAAAAATCTTGTTATCAGCGGAAAATTCGATGTTAATGTAATATTAATTTCACATAAAGTTATTACGAAAAATAATTAAACTTGTTTTCGTCGTTATGTCGTATGTAGTAGATGCATGAATATATTCTTTTATATAATTATTAATTATAAAACAGTAAAGATCATACAAAAATTCGATACATTTTTAATTGTGCCATTTTTTTATTGTCAACACGATGTTTCTTTTGGTATCGTTGAATATTCAAGTAGTCTGAAATAATCGGAACTCAAACTTTTATAGTGAATTAATGTGATATCAAAGGTATTTTTTTCGTCGTCGATTTTCATTTACAAACTCTGTCAAAGATTCATATTTGACACCGTCATAATAATATATTAACATTACATCATGATCAAACATAGACACCGGTGACAATAAGACTTTAATTCAGAATTTTTTTGTTCATGTTTAATTCATTATTCGTGACTTTTTGACAATCCTGAGGGTCGCGGCACACCAGTTACGAACCCAAAATCTATAATATTATAGCAATGACAGAACGTATGGAATAACCACCGACCTGATACCAATGTGTGCAGATAAATACCTACAGAAATTACCGACGCAATTTACTAATAAAGAGATTGGGATGCTATTTGCTTAGGGTCCCTGTATCGTAATAGAATACACTAGTACTGGTCCACTACTGAGGCCATTTGTCCAGTTAAACTTTTAAAGCATCCAGGAATCGGAGCACATTTAACAATATTATATTATTCCATTCGATTCAATCAATTATAATAAACATTTAAAATGGATACTGAGGAAGTGAAAAATTTAAGTAAAAACCTTCAACGGTTTGGATGGGTAGATTACGTGGTTTTTGTAATTATGTTGGCTTTGAGTGCATTCGTCGGAGTATATTGGGGATTTTTCAAAAAACAAACATCTGAACAGGATTATTTAATGGGCGGTCGGAACATGAAAGTGTTTCCGGTGTCTATGTCACTAGTTGCCAGGTATATTTTATATTCATAGTTTTTTTATTTGTGAATTAAATTCTTCTAAATAATAAGAATTTTCCGAAAAATACTTTGTACATACGTGAAAACGTTTGGAACTATATGTAAAATTATGTATAGATTTTAAAAGTGCGGTAATTCTTATTATCGTGGCACTCAATTGTAAAATCTTATATGATGATTTCAACATAGGTATTGATTAAATCTATCTAACATCCGTTCAATAGAAATCCTCCAAAGAAACGGCATCTAATTTCCTATACACAATTTTGTTCGATTCACTTACGGACACAATAAAAAAAGTAAATTTCATAGCTTATATCTCAAAACCTTGATAATTTGTTAATGCTGTGATTTCAGATATCATAAATACATTAAAATAACGGTATTTTTCTGCATGTTACTTCATAACAATGTACTTATATATTGTTGTGTGTATTATAATAAAACAAAAAATAGTTACATCAGTGACAAAAATCTTTCATTTAGTAAAAAATAGTACATTTACTTATATTGTTCAATGTTTTTATTGAAAGAAAATAATTACCAGAATGAAAATTTACAAATTATTTTCAGGGTTTCAAGCCGCTATCTTTTTCGTTCCGGGCTTCGTTCCGGTTCAAGTAAAAAATACATATTGGTTCGGTTCCGGTTTTTGTTCCTGCAAAAATAATGGGTTTTTTCCGTTTTCGGTTCAGTTCCGGTTCGAACGCCTTTTATGAATTATTCAAAAAACATAGTTGTATAATATTTATGACAGATGCATATTAAAATTTATACTAATGATTCTTTTTAATATGTTCACTGACAATTCTTTGTGGAAAGGCATTTCAAACACACTCTGTTTTTCTTTAATTTTAGTTTTTATTTTTAATTAATAAACTAGTTAGTACATGCAATTTATTTTTCATCTTGGTTACCTTTTATTATAAACCATAATTCTATTAATTAATTAAGTATAAACATGTTCGTAAAATAGTATGTCACTAGTTACAACCAATCAATGGCACCCCACAAGCCGCCTCATCGCACTTCAATTCAAGATTATGATTATTTTTTAATTCTATATTTTAATTAATAAACATTTTTTTAAAGTTTCATTTCTGGAATCACACTACTTGGAGCTCCGACTGAAATGTATATATACGGCACACAATATGTCTTTGTTGCCGGAGGAATAATATCCATGTCATTCGTAATGGCACATGTTTATTTACCAGTATTTCATAACATGGGACTCATTTCAAATTATGAAGTTAGTATTAAATAACAACCGAACTCATTCATATCTTGAATACTAAAATATTGTATTTTATGGATTATCTGCTTAGACACAACAAGTAATAAATATACTTGCTTTATACACTATTTTTTATTTCAGTATCTCGAAAAAAGGTTCAACAAAAGTGTCCGACTATTTGGTTCCGTTCTTTTCACAATCGCTTTGGTAAAAATGTTTCTTATTAAAATGCATTTAAGAAATATTTATTTAAATTCAAAATTGATTTAAATGTCTTAACTTATTTCAGATTGCATGGTTACCTATCGTCATATATGTTCCTGCCTTGGCATTCAATCAGGGTAACTAAATTGTAATAATTACTTACAAACACGACAATGTGTTTTTTTTTCATTTAAGATTTATTTTCACAAGTGTTCTAAATGTTTGTAATCTTAAATTTATATATTCTTATAAATATATACAGTTTATATTTGGTTTTATTTCATATTGCAGTTACTGGTGTAAATGTTCACGTTATAACTCCTATAGTATGCTTGGTTTGCATATTTTATACTTGTGTGGTAAGTTTAACCTAAACACAATCCAATATGATTTTGATTCTTTAAATATTTTTTAATAATTTTTTATCTCTTGCAAACTTTCTAATTTTTTACCAGCTTCTAATATTTTTGTCTTTAATGATTATGATATGACGTATATCTTCTAATAAATTTGACAGAGGTCTAATGTAATAAACCAATTCACGTTTTTACCAGTTATCAAATTATAATCCTCTAGAACAGGGTTTCCCAAACTATGTTCCGGGGAACACTGGTATTCCACAGAACCTGAATAGGTGTTACGCAAACACCCACATAACTTTAAAAGCACTATTTTTCAATATTTTCCAAAACTAGCTATTATGATTCATTGGTTCGGAATCCATTTTTCCAGCAAAATCAGTATGCTTAATTCAGCGCAAGTGGTAATGCAAATCTGACTAATTTTATCAGTGATTCTGATATGAATGTCATTAATTTCATTCTTGGCTTTACTTCTGTTTTATACAACCTTTTTATGCGAAACGAGATTTCCTTTTAATGCTGCAACAAAGTCAAAGCTCAGAAACAGATTCGACGCAACACCATTTTTTTACTAACATTTTTTTGGATTTCTACTACTATGAGTTACCCAAACTAAAAAATAAGCCAAGTGTTCCGTTGAAATTTCCGGATTTGCGAAGTGTTCCATTGCAGAAAATTTTTGGGAAACTGCACTAGAAAAAAAATATGCTGACTCTACGAGCTTCTACGAAATTCTCTACGCCAATATATTGTGTTTAAATTGGTTGTATGAGCAAATTAAAAAATTAAACTTGTTGCTGAAAATTCAATTGTAAGAAAATAATATTTCGTTAATTTTAAAACATTTAACACGGGAAATCGGAACGAAATAAAATATTGTCGGAAAAGTTTGATTCCTGCGAGTGAGCATACTATTTTTGATGACGAATATTTGATTGATTATATTTAAATTGCAACACCTAATGTAGTGTACTTTAAATCATGTTTAATTTAGTGTAATTTAAATCATATTAAATTACTACTATCATTCGTGGGTAAAGATGATGACTAGTTCCAAAAATGATTCTATTTATTTACCATCCTTGGTTTGTGATTAGGGTGGTTTGCAAGCTGTCGTGTGGACTGATGTAATTCAAATATTAGTTATGTTCGGCGCGATGGTTCTCGTGGCGATAAAGGGGACGATGGATGTGGGCGGAATATCTGTCGTCTGGCAGAGAAACTGGGACAGCGGAAGAATCGAGACACCCAAGTAAGAATCAACTTTAAATAGGTCATTATAATAATATAGAACACCTTGAAACTAAATAACGTAGGTAGACACTTGATCCAAATGTTTGATACCTACTTACATCGCTTATAAAATGATTCAAAATAGCTAATCTTATTTTTGTCATTGGGTATGGAAAAAATACGTGGAGTTATCAAATAAAATAAATAATTATTGGAACATTTAAAATTATGTCAAGACATAATCAATGTTATGAGTAAAAATGTTACGTTTTGATCGAGTTTTTTTCTTGTTTTATAGCTTTGATTTGAATCCTTTAACGCGACACACAGTTTGGGGACTTGTAATCGGAGGCTTTACGTATTGGCTTCAAACTAATGCCGTCAATCAAACCATGATGCAAAGATATCTAGCGCTTCCCAATCTCAAAGCGGCCAAGAGGTACAATTGGTTAAGTATTTTTTTTTTAATATCTTAACATTTTAAAAACTTTTTTTTACGTTATTTTTTTTTACTTTCAGAGCAGTGGCATTGTTTGTTGTAGGAATTTTAACATTAGTTGGTTTTTGTTGCTACTGTGGAATGCTTATATACGCAAGATATCACGACTGTGACCCTTTGTCTACGCAGGTAAGTAAATCCGTAAAAGCACTTGCATCAAAAAAATAAACATAAATGATAAATTATTAAATCCGATTATCAAAAACTTACTACAATTGATAGTTATTTAGTTGGCGAGAGCAAAAGATCAACTTCTTCCACTTCTCGTGATGGATATTTTGGGAGAAATCCCTGGATTGTCTGGAATATTTGTGGCTGGCATATTTAGTGCCGCTTTAAGGTAACATAGTAAACATACACTACAAAATTTCAGAGATAAGATCGATTTTTGTTCAAAAATTATTATCGAGCAACCATTTTTTTTCCCATCATTATATTAAAGATGCTTTTAGTAGGCCGTCTTATATTATGAATTATGTTATTTAGTAAAACAAAAATTTACAAATGTTTGATACAGAATGTTAAATGAATATATATATCGACTGTGGAAAGGAAAAAGGACGTAAGTCTCAGTTTTTTCAAAACAGGTTTTATTCGATAATATAATCGTAATGTATACAACTTGATACACGTTCTATCAAAAGGATGTTAACTGAAAATGCCGAATTAGTATTAAAATTTAGCTTTTAAGTTTGAAAAAAGAAAGCCTTTGGAAATTGAAATCAGGAAAAAAGATTTTTTTTTTTAAATAGTCAATTATTATCAGATAAAGTCAATTAAAAGCCAGTTTATCAGTATCTATCCACTTCAAGGTTGTGTATATTTCATAATTTGCTTTTGGCACAAAATCATCAAAAAGCGTTCTTTGTGTCTCCTGTAAAAATTGTTATATGTGGGTTACGTCATTTTTCCTTTCCACAGTCGATGTGTATATAATATTTTAAGCACCAATCATTGCAGACTGAGGAGGAAATATTTCAATTAATTTTCCATCCGAGATTTTACTTGTAGACAGTATATTAATGTACATATTTTTAACGTGTTTTTCTTTCTCAACAATTACATGTTCTTATTGCAGCTCCTTGTCGACCAGCCTAAATTCTATGTCTGCTGTAGTGCTTGAAGATTTTTACAAACCATTCTTCAATCGGCCATTGTCTGACAGGCAAGCAAATATTTTGATGAAATCAGTTGTTGTACTTATGGGTTGCTTATGTTTGGGTATGTATCTATTTGGTGATATATATATATATATACGTATTTTTTAATATTATATTGAGAAATTAAAAACAATTTGTAAAAGTTTTTGTGCGAATCTTCTATTAAAGAATTGTACTACTATATAATAGGTAAATATTCCAGTTCTCATCTTATAGTAGACAGCGATGTTTACTGAAACAAATTTATGTTGCAATAAAATAAAGTAAAAATGACTTTTATATAAAAAAAAATCTACATCAATAAACATTTCATTGTACGGCGTTCAAACGAAAAAATCAATAAAAGATAGCATTATTGTAAATTTCGAGATAATACAGGAAATGCTTGATAATAAAATTCATGGATAATAAACCATTTATTATTGCTCTATTGGTTCATAGTCTTAATATTTTTAGCCCTGGTATTTGTAGTGGAGAAAATGGGAACCGTTCTACAACTGACGATGACTTTTGAAGCTATCACCAACGGTCCACAACTAGGAATTTTCACGATGGGAATTCTATTCCCCTGGGTCAACTCGATGGTAAAATTTATTCGATGGTCACGTGAACGTATTATTTTCTAAAACTTTAACAATTTATAAAAATATCACAAATACTCTTTTATAATAAGAATATATTAAAATCAATTTTAGTACAATTGTAAAGAAATATACCAATTACCAACCTCTATACATTTCGCATTATATAAAATATTTTACTCCACACACTTTTTTTAAGTTTTCTCAGTGAGTCTTACATCACTTTGCATTTTTTTCATATATCTATTCCATAAAAAAAACTTCATAATATTTTGACGTGCAGCAAACAATATTGCTATCAAACACCTCCTGGATATAGTAAACAAATACAATATTTTCAGAAACTTTCAAATATTAAAAACAAATGAAAACCATAGTATTTTAAATATGTTTTAAATTATCCATTGATATTAAATAGCTGGTTATTACAAAGTCTGTCGGGTTAGTATGATATATCTAATCCTTCCAGCTTGAACTGCATATTTTCAATCAGTCGTAATCTTTCTGCAGTATTGCTATTTTTAATTAATAAAAGTAATTGTTGACACCATTATAATAAAACTTCGGGTTATAAACTACTGGTAAACAAATGTTGTCATTGGTATTTCAGGGAGCTTTGCTAGGAGGCATTTCAGGACTTGGAATCATGTCGTGGGTGTGCTTGAATGCACAATTTGCGATTGTAAGTGGAAAGATTAATTTCCCAACAAAACCACTATCGACAGAAGGCTGTGACTACAATTTCACCATGAAAGCAACTCCAACTTCGTTTTTAGAAGGAGAAGAGTAATTATGCAAATATGTATTTAATTATGTTTCAATACGCAAAAAATAAAATAAAAATATTTATACACATTTTAGAATGAGTAACAGTTGAAATTAATAGCATGTGGGTGGGTCTGTTTATGTAAATACCGTTCGACTTTTTACTGTTATACTATTTTTACTGTTACCCTTATTATACAAAATGCATTAATAATTTAATAAGTTATGTTAGATTTTTTAAACTGAATTTCGTTACGACTGTTAAAAATACAGATTAGTTTTTTCGCCTATTATCAGTATGGCAAAATAAAACAAATTTATTCAATTCATTTGATATAATTATTTATTTATTGTGAGAAGAGAAAGAATGATCCATATACAGTTATGTCAAACTCGCACTATTTTATGCGATACTGAGGTATATTTATTCATTTTTTTAAAGATTTTGTGAAAGAAAAACGTTGTCAAATTGCTTAAATATTTTTTTTATATTTTAAAAAAAGTATTCGGCATTACAGGTTTCAGCTAGTGCTAATGCGCCAAATATTTTATAGTGGACGATAAGAATTTATTGTAAGTCACTCGATAACAACTCGAGGAAAATTGACATCACAAACACCCACGTCTTAAGTCTCAGAATTAATTGAAAAATCTAAATTTGACATTGAACTTACTGGGAATCTAATCCAGACCCACCTGGTCGGTAGAGCAAGCTCTAACCAACTAGACCACAACGGACGATGTATTTATTTTTATACGTTATATTTGATTTACAACATTCTTGTATTTGTACGATTGATATTTTATAATAAGGTGTATTCTAGGTCCCTGTATATATAATAAAAAAATATTATCTTGTGTGTAATGTGGTCCGCGGCTTGGTGTGCAATAAACACTTTATTTGGTCCTTGTTGGTGAACGCGTTTGACATCCCTGATATAATACAATGTTTGAGCGTCTTTTTGTTTCAAATGTATCTTTTATTTTATATAAATTTTATTATATTATGTTTGACAGAAGCGAAGTTTTTGTATTGTATCGGATATCATACATCTGGTACACTTTGGTTGGAGCCTTGGTGACAGTTGTTGTGGGCCTCATATCCAGCTTTATTTTTCGCGCAAACGATCCTCGGGATGTGAATCCTGAGCTCTTAGCTCCATTCCTAAGGAAGCTGATCAAACCTAGACCCAGTTTGAGCGTCCAGCCAGGCGTAAGGCGATTGATACATGCATATGAAAAGGTATCGCGTTCACATAATAGCTTAAATTTATTTAATATTTTTACTTGTTATTAAAATTACTAACGAAGTTAAACTAAATTTTAATTTAATGCGTATTGCATATATTCATTTAATACAAACCAATTTGTTTCCAAAAATGTCCCATCCTTAAACAAAAACTTTCCGTCTGAGATTTATTTCTTCATTTTTTTTTATTCTTTTGATCGAAAAATTTATATTCTTCTTTGATTTGGATTTTAAATAAATTAAATGAATCATGTCAGTCTTCTCAGTCTCAGTCTTCTCAAACTCAAACTCAGTCTCAAACTCAGTCTTCATTTAAATAAATGTCAAAATATTACTCTTTGTAAAGTATTTATACAGTAACACCCTGAAATCGTTATATTATGGGTCCGAAAATGAAAATAAAAAATTTCTTACAAAGAAAATTCTTCCATTATCAATATTAATTTATTCTTAAAAGCTACTGATGCTTGTGAAATTAATATAGTTTCCCATCGATTTAATAGACAGTTTTCCATCGATAATAAGAAAAATTAATAGTTGGACTTGTTCAAAAAGCACTATCAACATTTCAGCAAACGTAGAATTATGTCAGAGATGTTGTGGCCGACTGTTGCCCGAGTTACATCAAGCATATCCGCTCTTATCTTAGCATATGACCACCAGCCTGCTTCCTCCGAGGTTCTTTGTTCCACGCCAATCTTCTTTTTTCCTCCCACGTCATTCCAGCGTCCCGTAACTCCACCGAGTACATCCTATAGACGGCCATCAGTGGCCTTCCACGATGGCGGGATCCATCCGGTTGGTAAAAGAGACAGGCAGAAGTCAGACTTTCTTGAGGCATCCGCAGCGCATGCCCAAGCCACATCACTTTAAAAAATATAATTAGAAGTATTTGAAATGTGTTTACCGTTTTAAATATCCAGAAAATAAAACGTCAAACTCAGCTTAAATTAAGCCGTACAGCAAAAATAAAATATTATGAAATAAGATATCTACATTGGTTTTTTTTTCTGTTCCAGTCGTCAGAAGGACTACACATAAGTTTAAATGAAATCAACAAAGAAAACTGATGCTGCCTTATTTAGAAATTTTAGAATTAATTTAAAAAAAAAACAAAGTGAAAATGCAATAAATCGCTTTTATTTCTGTTTTAAGCGATGGGTGGATGAAAATTGTTTTAAAATATGAAACGTTGAATGAAAAAGTTTGTTTTTTATTATACCCTTTACGATATCCCTTTTTGAGTAAACATATATTCCATTAAAACTGAACTCATTACAATACACACGTATCTACTTTATATACATCTTATATAAGCATACATGAGTTTTTATTGAAATGCTTATTTATATATACAAGTATTCAACTTTTTTTTTAAACCATGCCCGCTCCCATTGTGGAGCATATGGACCCATAATGGAATTTATCTCAACAGAAGTGTTTTTACAAGAACTGCTTGTTACTCAGTTGCTCAACCTCTCTTTTTCCAAAGACAGTAGGGATAGAAGGATATGGCTAGGACAGGACTAGTGGTAAACTAATCGCTCTCGATACGCCCGTTCATAGGATGGGTGGGAGTGGGGAATTGAAAACATCACATACATCCATGCCTACGAACAGAAATTCATAAATCGATCGAAAAATCAATTTATAAAACTGTCCGCACCGGGATTTGAGCCCGTGCCCTTCGTAACCGAAGCCAACGACGTTGTCCACTCGACCACACAGGCGGCTATTACAACCAGTATACTACTAGTGTTGGATTACCATATAACCGAATGAGGCGCGCGCTTGGGGCCTCCTAATCTTATATTATATAACCCATACACTTTTTGTTCAGATTTGTATATATTTTTATCATTTCTCATAGAATTTTTGTCATTTTTATGTTATCCGAAAAACAGGGACTCCAAATTTTATTGCGCCTGGTGCATCTCATATAATTAATCCGCCACTGTAATACAACCGATTTGCACCAGGAATACGTTCCATTGACCACTGTGAAAACAATAGGAAAGTCAACGTATAAAAATGTTGTTTAAAGTAAAATGAAGTTATTTTACTTTAAACAACATAATTATGAATCCTAATAATAAAGTATTTCAGTTGTTTATTATACCTACATATATTTATAAGTTACATTAAAATAGTACAATTACACAACACGGGATTTTTTTATTAAACTTTATTTTAGACATATTCACATTTCAACTTTCGGGTAATGATAATATAATATATGATAATTATTCTTAAAATATTTTTATAAATAACTTTATGCTATAATTATTCCCTATTCTTACACCGTGCTAGTCGAGTCAGTTCGAGTGCATTCGCGCACTGAATAGCACTGGAAGATGCCGAGAGGCGAAACCCGGGTCGTGTTCGGCCAAAATTATAATGGAAACGTACATTATGAAAATAGTTCTATATATATGTAATCCATCAGATTATTTTTAGTCAGCCAAACATGCAATGTCAACACTATGGACTATTGTGGTTTGAATACACATCATTAAATATTTTTTTTTTAAATGGGTCTGAGTCAAGGGTGGGCTGGAGGGGGCTCGGAGGGGCTCGCGCGAGCCCTTTGTTAAATTTTACGAAGGCTAATTAATTTTAGAAAAAAAATATTCTCCGATCAAATTAGACATAACTGTAATTTCTAACATACTTATTATCTACGACAGTTTCAGTATACACAGTGGTACAATTTTAGCCATTTATATTGATTAGTTTACGGTAAATTGCATATTGTTACATATTATAAGTGTATTAAGTAACAATCGATTGATTATTGCATATAATTGGATAGAAGTGTTAAAAAAATGCTCCTTTCCCGGAACACTAAGAATTGCTTGGAGATTAAGCGAGTCCCTTGTTATTGTATTGGCAGCCCACCGCTGGTCTGAGTCGCTCGTTTTTCACGACTCCGACTCCGGCCAAAACCTGCCTAGTAGTCGAGAAAAGCACAAAAAAATGTAAACCTAAATATGCTTATAACGCATTCATTGATATTGACATGAATAATCATTTCAATGATAACGCCTGGCTACGAGGTGGAAAGCCCTAGATAACACTTAAAACTGGGTTTTCAAACCAGATCTTTAAAAACCGACAAGCCCTAATTGGTGGTTATCCATAGGAATGCGGACATCAATCACAAAACACTTGTACACACTTATGTATGTATATGGCTGATAACTACGGCGGTATTATAAATTACCGCGGCCTGCAATGTCGCTGATTTAATTCGAAAATGAGCGGTCATTTAATTCTACGGAACGCCGGACCCCTCTGTCCACAGCCCAGTCTATTTTTATAGCATGTAAATAAGTACCTGCTGAGTGTGAAATAGGACAGATATGAACTGACCGCGATCAATAAAAGTTTCATTCTTTGCTCCATTGCCTTAAACCAGCGATGTCCAACACGCGGCCCAGTTGAAGATTTTCTGCGGCCCTATTGGAGTTTACAGCCTTCCACAAATATATTTTGTTATTCATAAATCTAGCAAAACAAATCACTGTCGTGAATTTGCCAAATTTATATCAGCATTTTGTGTATGACATCTAATTGTTTTCATGTCAGCTAGGTCACAAATGGAGTTAATAGACCTCCAATCAAGCATCGAGTTGAAATGCATGTTTGAAGAAATTAAACGTTAAAATTCATCCTCGAGGATAAATTTCAAAAATTAAAAAAACTGGCAATATGCATTACAGCTGCATTTGGGACCACATATCAACTGCGGGTCGTTCTTTTCAAAATTGGAAATAGTAAAAACGAAATGTCGCAACAAGCTGGCCGATAAAAACTTAACCAATCAACTGCGATGTGCATCGAATAAATTACCAGTCGATATCAAAAAGTCAAATAGTATGAAAAAAACAAGTTTCACATTAATTGTTAAGTAAATAAAATGTTTTGATAATTGTTTGGCTGTTTTAAAATAAAGAAAGTATCATGGTCATTATTAATTAATACATTGTTTTTTATGCGGTCCACCATATACCGGTAATATTTTATTTGGCCCATCAAACAATTTCTGTTGGACAACGCTGTCCTAAACAAATACTGTTTTTTTTTTCCATAATGTATTAGGTACCACAAACCCATGCTTCAAAAAACTTGCTTTAACAACAAACGATACATTTATATGGAAAAATATTTTTTACCATTTTCTATGTTAATGTTGAGCATATCTCAAAATTTGATTTTCTTCGCATTTTACTCAAATTCTCAAGCTTTCATTTTCAAAGATAATATGGGTGGAAGGATTAAACTGGGACAGGACCAGTGCTTAACTAATCTCTCTCGATATACTTCGTTAGGATAGGATGGGTGGGGTGAAATTTTCGACACAATATCAAGTCATGTTTTGAACAGAAACCCATTAATCGATTGAAAACTTGTCAATCTATAAAAACGACCTGTCTTCAAACCAATGAGCACCGCAAACAAAGCCAATGACGTTGACCACTTGACCACGAACATGACAGAAAGATACAGGATTTTGGATGTGGAAATTTCTCCGATAAAACTTTAACTTCGGGGGAAAAAATACCATAACGCTTCAGTTCTTGTATCTATATATTAATAGTAGATAAAATAATCACAAATCACCGGTAGTAATGTCCTCGGGTCTTTTTCTTCTTCTACGAAATATATTTGTTAGAGTACTTGAAAATAATTTGAATAAAATAATATATTCGTCGCACATCAAACATGGTCATGTGACGATTTTTACGAAAACGAGTTAAATATACAGTTTTTTTTCTTTTTTTTTCTCCATCTTCTAATCTATGAACCGTGTAATAGTATAACATTATAACATAGGAGATAGAAAAAGAATTATGAGACATCATTCAAAAATTTGCAATTAAATATGAACTATGTGATCTTACTGCACATGCATCATATTTAATACGTGGCTAGCCACGTACTAGTACCGCGTATATGGTCACATGGTTCATATTTTACATGGATGATTCGACTTACCCGTTGGCTGTTTTCGAAGTAAAAATCATATTTGATATCACTGTTTTTTCTGTATATTACCATTTTGTTTAAAATTTTGCAGTAAGTTGTTACATTTTAAATAGATTAATACTAAAATTAAACTACAACAAAATGAGAAACCCATCATATTTAATGAAGTATTAACACATTATTATCTGACTCAAAAATCTGAATTTTGGTATCTAACTTTAGAGATTTTAATAATATTTTACTTTCTTACTGTCATGGTTTTGTGTATGGTATAATTTATATTTTTTTCTATAAGCCTTCTTTTCCAGGAAAACATTTTTTTATATATATACAGATTTTTGAAGATAAAAATATAGATATGTTATCACTGTTGTTCGCTGACTAGTTGCAATCACATATTGTTAATATTTTTATTACTGTATTCGAAATAGGAGAAAAGTTAGTGAATACTCTCGAAAACTCTCGAGGAAAGGTATGTCAGCTATAAAAGCATTGCGGAATATATTTACAAGCCAATCGAAGCAAGTAAAGTCTATGGGAATAAGATGTTCAGACAAATTAAAAGTGATGCATACAAATTCTTTACGTAGTCAGAAAATAGCAGAAGAGAACCTTCTGCACATATTTCACAGGTTTTGGAAGTTGAAAACTTGATCGGATAAAACATCACATTTTCTGGGCTCTGTAGCAACGAAAGAAAGCGTCTGCTGGAAATCACGGCTATCTTGAAGAAGTGTCAAGAACACTATATAAATATATTTTTTACTAAGGACAAGGATAAACATAAACTGTGCCGCAAAATCATCATTCATATTTTTAGCATCACACAAAGCACTTACACAATATGAAATAATCAGCAACACATTATTATTAATGACAGTGATCATTTAATGAGATCATGCTAATGTTTGATCGTTGCAATTAGGGATTCTGAAGTCTCGGGTTTTTCAAAGTCCCGGGACTCGAGACGCGATAAAGTCAAAGTCCCGGGACTTCCCGGGACTTGGGACTTTTATTTCCTCTTCAATAAAATTATAAATTTATTTAAATTAAATATTTGTATGTATGTACTAAAAAGGGATGATAACGGTACATGTATTGAAAAAATAACAATGAATTGGGTAAAATTATGACCGTTACTTCACAAATCACAATACATACAGCTTTTATACCTTTTTTTGTCCTATTGAGACATTGGTAACTTTGTACAATAGTGAAAAACATTTGTAAATAAAACAACATCAGATGATAGACACCAATTTAAATTTATTTTAAATCAAAATTAACTTTTAATGTCACATTAGCGATTGCTTGCATCCAATTTTTATTTGTTAGAATGGTTTTTTCAAAATTAAAATGTACAATTTGGCTTTCTTAAGTCCGGGACATTTAACAACAAAGTCCCGGGACTTAAGACAGCAAAAAACCTTAAAAGTCCCGGGACGTCTCGACACAGAATCCCTAGTTGCAATTGACATAATCGTAATCGAATACTGACAAGTGTTTTCCTTAAAAATAAAATCAGCCACTGTGGAACAGATATTTTTGAAGAACGGCCATACAATAGTGGAAGCCGATAATGTCCTTTTGGTGCTGAAGCATTACTTCCAGCCCCCCGTGTACTCTCCAAGTGATTATACATGATGCATGCAAATGGCTCGACACCAACAGCCGTAGAGTATTGAAAATATTCATTTTGATTTGTTTAAATTATATAATCTTAAATACGAATGTAACATCTCTGAGACCAGGAAATAACGTAAAGGATCCCGTTGTCACAGATTTAAAGGCTATAAAATAATTACCATCGGGGGATATTTTTTTAAAAATTAGATCAGTCGAGTCGAGTTAGTGATTCTAGAGATTGTCCCCGTTGTTTCAGTATGAAAGACTTCTTGCCTTGTCTGACTCCAAATTCAGACATTTGCATGAATTTAAACATGTAAAAATATCATCAACCTCTTTGTGATTCCCTAGTATTAATGTAGGAATTGTAAGAGCAAAAACGTTAATTTAGTTTTTTTGTGTTGTGAATTATGTTTCAATTAATAATGACAGTGTTGTATACACTTCGTTAAGTTGCTATCATTTATAAATATTACTTTTTGTTTGATTGATGAACGATTTTAAATAAAAATAACATTACAATGATCTTGTGCCTATTTTTTCAATAGAGAATACTTAATATGTATGCTTTCAGTATTATTTAAAGTAACATTTATACATAATGAAAAAAATAAGAAATATATGACGCCCTACGTACAATAATGGTCTTCTTTTCTCATTTGAATTTGAGTCTGGAGGTTACGGGCTTGATTCCCGCTGAATCGCCAACATTTTTTGCATTGTTTTTTTAGCTATGTAAATATGGGTGCTACAAGTCTGGGTGCAAGTGTTAATACCCCATGGGAAGATAGAAAAAACATAGACAATAGAGGAATATTTCTGCTACTTCGAAAAATGATTGTTAGCAAACTTGAACATTATTCCAAAAATGTAATAATTTACAATTTAAAAACTGCAGGGCTGTCGATATATGCGCCGAGGTCGATTTCTGCTACTACGAAAAATGATTGTTAGCAAACTTAAACATTATTCCAAAAAATAAATAATTTACAATTTAAATACTGCAGGGCTGTCGATATATGCGCCGAGGTCGATTTCTGCTACTACGAAAAATGATTGTTAGCAAACTTGAACATTATTCCAAAAATTTAATAATTTACAATTTAAAAACTGCAGGGCAGGGCAGTCGATATATGCCCCGATATATATTTCTTTTACTTTTAGAATTTCTGGCTTATTCAATAAATAGGTTTGTAATTTATTTTTCACGCCAGTAAATTTTCTGACTACTTAAAAATGCAACAAAAATCCCCCCCGTTGAGGTCAACGGGCTTAAGGCTAGTATATATTTAATAGTTAAATTGGTCTGAAAACATCCACCACATAAATAAATACTGAAAAACAGTTATTAGTCCGGGTCCTATTCTAGAAAACTGACATTGAGGTCTCAAATTAGTATATTAAATGTTACGTACATAAACACGTTCATTCAAAGTAACACAATTCTAATTATTTGAAATATAAGATCCATACTATGTGTATAATGCGATATTTAATTTAATTATGTATACCTGACGATTTGTTTTTATTATTAAATTGCCAAATAGATTGGGATATTGTCGAATGCTTACAATCTCAAACAAATTGAGATGTTGTAGTTGAAACAGTTCACAATAAAGATAATCAAATTGAAAGAGATCAAATTACAATCATAAGTAATTCACACCTTGTAAGTACTGTTCAAAATAATGACAGGGAGACAATAATCTTGAACGTGCTATGCGAGTCCAAATAATAATAAAGAGCAATTTGAATCAAAGAAAATTAAGACTTCACATCACAGAGTTCTAGTTGAAAAATCAATTCGAACATAATAATTATTATCTACAATAAAATAAGTGGTACTAACATTTTTTAATAAAATTAATTTCAAATTGTTCATCATGTTGGATTTTAATATTTATAATAGTATTTCTTATATTTACAATTAATTTTCAATGCATCTGTTTTAAAACAATTTGTACAAATTATAAGCGATATCTACGGATATAAACTTAAACATGCGGCAAGTAGATAGAATTTCCTTTAAAATTTAAATGTTCTTAAAAATCAAATTGATAGTTTACTGGACAAAATATTTAAATTGGAATCGACTTGATCACGGTTTCTCAAACCGGGGGCCTAGTGGCTTCTCTTGAGCCACAGCATGTTTAAGGGGGGCACAGAGAAAACATAATTTTAGGGGAACCACATCACAGTTTTGGGGGGCCACAAGAGCTAAAAAAACGTAGCGCATCTTTACATTTTAGGAAATTATTTTGGAATCTTTCAACTTCTCATTTTGTCTCAAAAAAACTTATGTGCTCATATAAAAACGGGTATGAGGGCCACGGGAAAATATGAGACTCAAAAAGAAATAAGAATACACCATATTTATAAAAAAGTTTCCAGTAATTTTATACTAAAATCTACTCTAAAATCTGGCTATGTGAGATATATTTCACGTTTTCTATCATGTTCTGTCAAATAACATTATCTTAAATAATATTATTATATTGCTTACCGAAACGTATGACTCAATACGAATTAAACATATGTTTTGCAACTATAATCTTGCAAATATAATGTTCAATCTTCTCATCGCATTAACGATCTGTAAAATATTTGCAGGACATGTCTTCATCTACTTACTTACTCGGGTCGCGAACACTGCCTGCCTTCTTTTTGCTGTTTATATTAAACAAAAAACCGCAATAAAAAAATTCTAGCAATTATCATTGAATGGTTATATTTAAACGATATAAATAATTATCGGATGTTATCCACCCGTTACATAATATAGCATTATTTTTATTTTTTTTTAAATCGGTTTTCAGAAAAAGCGTGCAATGCCAGACTTTAATATACGCCAGTCTTTTTATGAATCGCTTTGAAATAGTTTAATATTTTTATTTTTATCAATTTTTCCTGTAAAATGGACGAAGAAACTACACCGAGCAAAGTTATTTTAACTGTTAAAGAGGTGGCTCTTTCCATGCAGCGCTTCGGATGGCCAGATTATGCTGTGTTCGTATTTATGTTAGTGATGTGCGCCTTTATCGGAACGTATTGGGGATTTATGAGAAAGCAAAATGCTCAGGACTATCTAATGGGAGGTAGAAATATGAAAATATTTCCCGTCTCGGTCTCCTTGGTTGCTAGGTGAGTGTAGTTTTCTATCAGTTTATACGTATTGTATTATATAATATAATAATATAGTTAAGAGAAAAAAGATTTGATAATTTCACTGCTCTAGCTTTCATTTCATTGCTTTTTTATGTTTAGCCTAAAGTCATATTGACAGTTCTTTATTCTATATTCAAAACTATATTGTTAGTTTTTAACATAACAGTGTCAATCTAGCTAGATGACATACCAAATATTCCACCCACTGGCAGTTATGCTTGCCGTGAAGCTAAAGATTTAATTTTTCGTAACCAGTTATCTCGACACTTTTCACCCTCTTCTTTCTGAAGAGGTTAATTTCTTTTTGTCTGCAAAAAGAAATTAACGAAAATGTGACAAAGGTTAACTACTTAAAACGACAACATTGGTGCCGAGCTAGGAAGTTTGAATAAATTATAGAACCTTTTTACATCAATATTCAGTTATACACCCGAAATGGCTTAACTGTAAGAATTTCATAGTAGTACCGACTCGATAGAATGTATTTGTATTTGTTTTATGGATTTCCGACAGCGTTGTGGTTACTTTGTTCAATTATAAATTATTACTATTTTAAGATGTATCCGTACTCCGTACCAAATACGATGAGAGCGAACCTAGAGAAACAAGGTGTCTGTACCATGTTAGGGCTTAGCAGTCAATGTGTTACGAGTGTTACGACGTACCCCTTAAACTTCAAATATTTTGTAATTAAATGTTACTTTGTGAGAAGGTCAAAAATTGCTAAAATCGAGTAACCCCGTGGCAGTGGCGGATCCAGAAATTTTCCCAGGAGGGGGCCATTCAATTTGAAAATAAGCATGATACATAAATAATACATTAAAAAAATAGATGAAAGCCTTTTTTTATGCGATTTTTTTGGACGGCACCGTAAAAAAATATTTTTTGCGCTAATTTGAGGAACAATTTTTTTTTCATACATTTTTGATACTTTTTTATGCGATATTTTGATTTTTGGAACCGATTTATCAAATCATATGAAAGTGAGGTTTTTTTACGCGCCACCTTCCTCCAATGTATCGCGTAAAAAAAGATTGGGTGTATATAAAAATAGTCAATACATAATTAAGTAAGTATTTATTCTATAAAACATAGTAAACTAAACAATTAAAGAGCCTATTTCAAAATAAAGTTTTAATAAATTATAAAAATGGAAAATAAATTCTCCCAAGGAGGGGGCCATGGCCCGCATGCCCCCCCCCCCCCCCTTGGATCCGCCAATGCCCCGTGGTCAATCATATTTGCTACTGATCTGCAAAAATACTACATTATTATACAATATGATGTTAATGATCAAACGGTTTTATACGGTTATAATAATTACGTAAGTTTATAGGACATCTTGAGGTAAACAAATTTATTTTTTTCAGTTTTATTTCAGGGATATCGTTGCTAGGAACTCCTACAGAAGTGTATGTTTACGGAGTTCAATACATGTATATCGCCGTTGGAGTTATTTTGATGACATTAATACTGACTTACGTTTATTTGCCAGTATACCATGAACTAAAGCTCACGTCGTCTTATGAGGTGAATCGAATTATATTATAAGACTCAAATTTCAAAACAATTCTTTGCGTTAATAATTAATAATATTTCCATTTTATTTCAGTACTTGGAAAGGCGTTTTGACAAAACAATGCGCATCTTTGGATCAATTTTGTTCACAATAAGTCTAGTAAGTAAAAAATAATAATAAACAATAGATATACTAAATAAAGTTGTTAATTCAGACAAGTACTCAGTAAAACAGTGGGTCCTTAACCTTTTAGTGATCGGCACCCGCTTAAATCTGAAAATATATTCTCGCACTCCCTTTAAAATTTATTCCGATTTTTTGTAATGTATTTAATATACGTACTTCTCCCGCGCAAAGCTCTAGGCGTAAATTAATTTGTGGAGCCCTAGGGGTTTTTCGAATTATACAAAAGCGTTGCAAAATTCAAAGTGAAATAAAAATGAATATAGGAATATAAATTTTAAATATATGGGTTAAGTATAATATAAATTATATTTGAACCCCTTAAGACTTGGAGGCCCCAAGCATTCGTCTGATACGTGTACACAGTAATCCGCTACTGCCTGGATTGTGCGCAAGAGGCGCGCGCTTGGGGCCTCCAATCTGAGGGGTCCTAAAATAAAATATATTCTATAAAACCCATATAATATTTTCAATTAAGTTTTAGTTATTCGAAAAAGAGGGCCTCCAAATTTAATTGCGCCTCGGGCCTCCCAACTGTTTAATCCGCCACTGGGTGCAAATAAATAGCTTTAATAGTAAATCGGAAGGTACTATTCAAATAGGTGACGTGTCACAGTTAGTAACAAAACCAGTGAAATAATAAAGTTATCAGGCTTAAATTTTTATTTAAAAATAATTTCCACGGACTTACCGCCGAAACCATCGAAAATAAACTTCAAAGTATTCAATATAAATGAAAAATTAAGTCTAAATTTGAATTAGAATTATAAATTACCTTTAGAGGGGAACGCTAATTCTTGTTATCTCCCACTAAATCAACCGTTTTCGGCAAATTTCTTGACACACTATTTTAATTAGCATTGCCAATATTACTGGTTATAAATACAAATCGAATGAAAAAATATCTTAACAAATATTATGTAGACTTTTACTACTGTGGAAAACGCATTTATGTTTAACTTTAACATACTTATTATGTTTGTTATATTTATACTATACAATGGATAGTAAAGGTCCTTAAATTTTGTCATGTAGATTTCAATTACTTATTATACTGAGCAATAGATGGCACTGATATCAAAACTGAAGCTTTTATTGTTAGGAACTAAATACAAATTATGTGAAAATTATCACTTTATATTTATTTCCACATATTTCACAATATAAAATATTATTTTGTTCATTCATTTTTCAGATAACTTGGCTACCAATAGTAATTTATGTACCAGCATTGGCATTCAATCAAGGTAAATAATAATTATAAATGTGTCTTATTGTTTAAAGTGACTTTTATAATATTATATAATGAAAGTGAACTACATATAATAGGCTTATAAATACATTTTCATTTGTATAATATCTATCAAATTTATAGATAAACGGATAAAAAATATAACAAAGATACTTGATACATTAGACACGAAGAATATTAAAAAAAATAGATATTAATCTATAATATTAGATTATATTGTAATCCTTAAAAGTTTTTTTAATTTTTACAGTGACGGGCATCAATGTTCATATAATTACACCAATAGTCTGCATAATCTGCATATTTTACACATGTGTTGTAAGTATGTATAATCAAATAAGTTGATTTATCAAATATTTATTCTTAAATAAAACTATCGATAAAGAATATTAAACTGCTTTTATCAAACGTAGAAAAGAACACTCTGTCAAAAATAATATTTTCACTACAAATTATGAATCAAACAAATAATTTCATGTATTACAAATACTAATTCTTTAACAATAATTATTCCTACAACACAGGGGTTCTTAACCTAAATTATACCCAAATATGATTTATGATTTATCAGTGGGTCAATCAAGCAGAATAGTATGTATACTTTAACTGTAGGTCTCAATGTGCTAGAAATTGTTTTTAGCTCCACAAACACTTCCATCAAAAGTCAGTATCGCAGATATAATAGCATGCCAATATTCAGTAGGCTTCAGTCTACTGCTTACATGAAAAAGAATTGGAAAATACCATTTGTATTAGATATATTTAATATATAACAAAATTTCAGGGTGGTCTACAGGCTGTGGTGTGGACAGATGTTATACAAACAATAATAATGATTGGAGCCATTATTATTGTAGCAGTTAAAGGAACTGCTGATATCGGCGGAATTTCAACAGTTTGGCAAAGGAATATTGAAAGTGAAAGACTTGAACTTCCCAAGTAAGCACCTTTTCTTTATTACTAAGCTTAAGTTCACACCAACAACATTTATTAAATTTAAATACAGGAAATAAGTCGTAACATTTTTGAGTTTGTTACTTTGATTATACATATATTATCGGTGAACGAGCTTCATTCAAAATAATTTGTCTCTAAATTATATAGGTAAATAAACATTGCCTATTCCACCCAAACAAATTTTAGTGAGAATCATTCTCAAAATATTATATTCATAACATTGTTCCAAAATTTTTCACAAAATGCACATTTCTTGGGTGTACACAATAGTGTCTGAAGGAACACCTGTGCTCACAGGTACAGGTTTTGGAATCCTTGATGAATAGATTCAATTTAGAATGATGATGTACTCAATGATAAGAATAATGAATGAATATTTATATAATAGCTAATAATGGCCTAGGTACCAGATATTATCATTTTTTTCATATCACCAGAGATAAAATTCGACAAGAATTTCAAAAATCCTTTAAAATCGACTCGAGGAAAAAAACATGAAAAGGTAAAACTATTAGCTCTATATAACTATTGATCTTGCCAATACTTAATCCCAGATGAATTTGTTTGCTAGGGGTACAGCTTAACCAACTAGACAACCAGGGTTGCCAATGATGACTTTGTGCCTGTTGATCCTACAACACTATACTACTGTCCACCAGTCCAGGATTTCTCCGTAAATAAGTCTCTTAACCCAGCATTAAAAAATCATATCTTTATCTCCATTAGTTTTTTTAAAAGTACTCTTTTGTGTCTAATGAAGAGAAGTACACAATTCCCCCTGCATGAGAGTTAATGAGCTAAAAACCGCATTTTCTTTATACAGTTGGGACCCAAATCCATATGTGCGTCACACAGTTTGGTCTCTTGGGATTGGAGGATGTTTCTACTGGCTCGTTTCAAATGCAGTTAGTCAATCTATGGTTCAACGATATTTATCTCTTCCCAGCTTGGCTGCAGCGCAAAAGTGAGTCGATGGACAATTTCAATTAAACACTGCACTGTTCTTTTGACACTTAAATCAGGGCCAAATTAATTATTTACTATTCAAAAATACAAATCCATTATATTGCACACCCGGTGCAACACATGTGCTAAATAATGAAAAATGAGATTAAAGTCTCAAAACAACCGGGTGGGATACCTATCACCTGGTGTGTCAATGTCACAATTTTGGTTCTTGTAATTGAAATAAAAATTGTAAAATCATGATACCAATACGACTCTATCAAGTTTAAAATCTTTAAATGTTGTTTCACCAGATCTGCGATCTGGTGAAACAACATTGATGAGATTGCTATTCATAGAACGACCAAGTTCTTTAATATTTTCAATAATTATAGGTAATGAAAAAAAAGTTATGAATTTCAGGGCTGCTTGGTGTTTTGTTGTGGGTGTGTTGAGTGTAATCGGAATGTGTTGTTATTGTGGCTTGCTTATATATGCAACATACCATGATTGCGATCCTCTTACTACAAGACTAGCAAGAGCCAAGGATCAGCTTTTACCTCTTTACGTCATGGACGTGTTGGGAGAGTTTCCTGGAATGCCAGGACTATTCGTCGCTGGAGTCTTTAGTGCAGCTCTGAGGTACTAGTCACAAAACCATTATATAATCTTAAACATGCAAAATCAACATTGAATGAAATAGTATTCATAAAACATAGATTATCTTCTTTAGTTTTTAGACTATTATAATTTTGCTTGCAGCTCTCTCTCCACGGGCTTAAATTCCATGGCAGCAGTTGTACTGGAAGATTTCTACAAGCCATTTGCCAAAAAAGCATTGACTGAACATCAAATGAGTATTTTGATGAAAGCAGTCGTTGTTATATTAGGTTCCATTTGTGTGTGTATGTACCTTTTAAAGGCTTGCCGGAATCTATTATTTAAATTGTTTTTATTTCTTTAAAAATCTTAAAAATTCAATTCTTAGAGTATTCACATGTTGAAATAATAAAATCTACAAAATAAACTTTTTATATTTGGCTAGTTTTCATACATCATAAAAATACATTTTTAGTTTATATTAATGAATTCAGAAATTACAGCTTTTTACTAGTATTAATTTGATAACACATAATTAGATTAGATTATTTTTTTACAGGCTTAGTGTTTGTTGTAGAGAAGATGGGAGCTGTTTTGCAACTGACATTAAGTTTAGGAGCAATTACCAATGGTGCATCACTGGGAATTTTTAGTGTTGGTCTTCTTATGCCAAAGGTTCATTCGAAAGTAAGATATGATTTCGTTCTACCACAAAAAAAAAAAAAAAGTTATCCATTCGCCTTCAATAATTATGAATTGATTCCTTTTTATTCAACAGGGTGCATTAATTGGTGGAATAACCGGACTAATATCACTGACGTGGATATGCATAGCCGCACAGGCTGCCATTGCGACAGGAGACCTAAGTTTTCCAGTAAAAACTGTCAGTACTGAAGGTTGTCAATATTCATTCACTCCAGCAGTGACCCCTCTAAACATTAGTACCACAAATGAATCACAGACTGAGTAAGTATCAAAAAACCCCAGTTATTTTGTACTTGCTAAATACCAAATATTTAAAATGTTTCGCAACTGCAGATGGAACAGCATTAAGATCAAACTAACATATTATGGAACACAGCCGGAGTCTTAGATAGGTTATGATCTTAACACAAATTAAAATGTTGGCTTATTTTCTTAACTTTTCTTTTGAATAATTTAGTTATGTAATATTTAACAATATGCTTACATAGTTAAGTAAATTTGTTTAATTTCAGAGGATTTTTTATGCTGCACCGTCTATCATACCTTTGGTATACTTTGGTTGGTTGTGTGATTACTATGGTTATTGCCTTATTAGTAAGCCTGGTGTGGCAACCTGTCAATACAAAAAATATTGATACAGCAGTTTTAGCACCATTTCTAAGGAAATATTACACCTACAAAGAAAGTCAACTTAAACAACAGGTAGAAAAACTAAAATGTTTTTATATTTGCTGAAAAATAAAATTGAGTGCATGAAAAGCAAACCTAATAATTTAAACTTTGGCTTTCAGGGTCAAGAACTACAAAATAGAGCATCAAAAAATGATGATATAGATATTGACACTCCATAGGAATTTGAAATACATTATATTGTAAATATTAATTATTGATTACATCTCATAATAAAGAATTGTTTTTAAATCGCTATTTGGAAATTTCAGGGGTCACTTATTTTATTATGACAGTCACTATTTACAAATTTTGATGGTAAAATAGTATGCTTATAAGATAAAGGAAACATACAGTACCTTCTTTGTGAAAATTCTAACGCCTCGACAGAATCTGAACCAAGCCCGTTTTCGTCAAATTGAATTAGTAAAAGTTTTGGAAGGCAACTTAATAATATCTTCTATAACAACGGTCGCCAACCAATGGTGTGCAGAGAAAATTCAGTATACTAATTCATATTTGCATTTTTTTTTGGTAATAATACTTGACGTTGCTGTGAGTCTGAGTCATCAAAGCCTCAGCCATCAAAGTTTCTGCAACCACTGCTGCGAGGCTCAAAAGGTTGGTGACCACTGTTCTAAAGACTGTATCGGCAATACTACTATAATAATATAATTAAAAGTAAATATAATACTACTTTAATAATAAATTAAAAGAATAATATAAGCAAGCAAAGTCAAAGTATTTAAAGAATTTCATTACCCAGGTTAACTAGATAACAGATTAAGCTTGTGACTTCACTACACAAATCAAAATATCCCTACTCTCCAATGAACATCAAACAGAGTATTTAACCTCTTAACTTCTTCCCGGTCACGCCTGAGTATACTTGGGTATTGAAAGTTGTCAAAACAGACACCACAAGATAACTGGGGCAAACTCCATTTAAAAAAAGCAATGAATTCTTTCACTAATTATGCATGTTTTATAAATATAGCACATGTGTTTAGTCAGTGTCATCAAAAGCTGAATTCATCATTTCAACCGTTAATTATTATTTTACGGTTAGACAATGTTTTTGAAAAGAAATTTTGCATTAGAAAATTAAATATATATTATATGTATATATTATAAATATTTATTAATCTGGTCATGTCAGTTAAGCTAATATTCTTCGATAAACATCAGTGTGCCCTACATAGCAAGTGCCAACAAGGAAAAGACAATCAAGTGGCAGAATGCTTGTGTGTTGTAATCCAATTTTACAGCAAGTTGCACAAATAATTGTGTTCATATACAAGCCACTACAGCTGAGAACCAAGATCACACTTACAGAACATATTCTCAGACTTTCAAAGAAAAGTTAATCACACATATTATATGAATGTGCTTCTCAACATTATTGAAAACTTGAGGTTTATTGATATAAGATTAAAAAAATTAGGGGGGCCTTTGATAAGTTTTGCATATGAGCCCATATTTTCTAGTTACACCACTGCAACTGCTGTTTGATTTTTAAATAAGAATAGTGTCATTGGGATCATTATTTGATTGATATCTATACATCAAATTATGGGGCTGGTGGAGCCGAGCTCCAATTTCCCTTTCATCTGGTGTATTTTGATGTTGCTTTTCCCGCATAGCGTCCAGGATTTACCTGGGCGTAGGCGGGTGCGTGGTCTTTGGTTTTTGTTTTGTTTTTGTGGTGGTATTAGTTCTCATTCGTAGGCATTATATGTGACACTAGTGGTTGATTCAGTAACCTCGAGCTGCAATTAATTGGGGTTATGCTTATCTGATCAGTTAATATTTTTTTTTTGATCTGTTTTTTTTTTTTTTTTATATATAATTATTATTTTAATCTTTTTCCCTCTTTTTTTTTGTTATTTATCCTCGAGAGGAGGTCAAACCTACAGTGTCTGCGGCAGTCGTTCAGGTTTTGGAGATCGGGGTTTTAGCAGATGTTGATATCCAAACATGTGAATGTGGGGGATCGGGGGGGGGCTAAGGAGGTTTCAGTAGGAGGACTCTCCGCGGTCGCGCTATGTTTGTGTGAGGGTAATCAATGTAGTCGTTAAGTAAACTTTTGATAGATTGGTTAGGATGATCCGCCATGTCACTATAGAACTTCTTCGATAATAAGAATAGTGTCATTGGGATCATTATTTTATTCCTGGCTCTTATTTATACACAATTACATTGGCAATGGAATTCATTATCTTTTATGGGATAAACTATAATTGCAAAAAATGGTGAAAATGAATAACGCAGTTACAACTGAAAATACTTCGCTTTTTCTCAATAAATTTTTAATTTGTAGATTATTAAGATGATAAATAGATTATTATTTAATTCAACAATATTTTCAACTGTTTATAAGAAAATATCGTAGGGTTTAAAATGATCTAACATTACCGACTGAATTGTACTCGGTTAAAAAAATATAGGCTCAAACTTACTCAAACTATAGGCATACCCCTCCATAAAACATCAATAATTAATCCTCATTAATAATATGAAGAAAACATTCAGATTACCCAATGCAATTTATTAGATTATATACAATAGAAATCTGATAATAACCCTAAAATAATAGTAATTTTTCTCTATATCTTTTCCACATTATAAAAAAGTATACATAGTATATCCACAGATTGACAGTTCTAAGCACATAGCACAGGTAGACTTCTATGGCTTCCCCCCAAAGGTGGACTCATCACAGGAACATTTTAAACATTAGCATGACACATAAGCTGGCATTAAAAAACACGTTTCAGAAACATTCCCTCTATTTTAAAATTACTTCACTACAAACCGTGAACGGATTCACTTCTAACTGTGAGTAATTTTCATTTTCCCTTAGTTTTAACAAATATAATAAAATATTTGCGATACCTCAATACCAACAATGTGACTCGTAAAATTTACTAAAATTCAAAGTGTATAAACTATAAAACTAAATCCTGTCATTTAAAAGTTAATATTCTCTTATATTGAGAAGGAGACATGCAACGATATATTTTTGTTTTGTCACATAATTTAATATCTTTATTTTAGGTTTGTAAGACCACTACTGGCGGTAAATTCAAAATTCTTTCAAAGATGGAAAATTCTTCAGAACTCAATCCGTCATGTGGTCTCCGGAGAAGGTCAGTGGGGCCTGATAATACGTCGCCAAACCTTCCTTTGAATCTGGAAGTTGGTTTCAAAATAGTAGAGGGTGGAGTTATCAAAGGAACTCCGTCACCGGGTCACGTCAGAATATTAGCCGATGATGATCCTAGACCTTCCAGTTCACTAGCGGAGTTTCGTAAGAAGCAACAGTCCTTTGAAATTCATGTATGAATCTTTATTTAATAGCGCTTACCTAAAAGTTTTCAATTCCAACTGTCATCTCAAATGAGTACACATTCTTAATGTTTTCGTTTCACATTTCATTTCTTCTTCACATATCAAAAGGTTATATGAGAAACTTAGGATCAAACTCGGCCAAATCCAGTTTTGATAAAAAAGGAGATATCGCTATAATATTAGAGAGTACTGATTCAAGCGAACAGAATTTAATTTTTAACGTCGCTATAAATCTCATTGTCTCCATGCAATTAATGGCCAAAATATGATTTCATTATGAAAACTGTGTTTTACTCTGTTCAGGAAAAAGTGGATATAGTTATTTTTGATCCCAAGCTTAACATATGTAGTGTAAACTAATTTATTTCTCTCAACAACCAAACTTCTAGTCAGTTAAATAAATCATCCTCAAATCTCCAATCTGGCTTATCTAATCTCAGACCATTGTTATCACTCCAGGATTTAAGAATAATTTAACATATTTGTTTGATTAATAATACAGTAATACTGCTATAAATTCTGAAATTTAAATCTGTTTGATTTTTTATCGATGGATTCGGCGGTAACATTGTGGAAGTTTATTTTTATTACTGTTTTTGATTGTTTTCAAATAACTTTCACTTGTAAGAAATATTGCAGATTGAAGATTGTGATGAAGAGGAAATGAGTGGGGGAAGTTCTGATGAGGGTGGTAGTCGACCTGTAACACCAGCTCATGCGCAGCATATGCAATTTCCTGATTGCAGCGGAAATGTTACTTACAAAGAAAGTAAGCCAAAAAATACACAAATATGTAGTTTAAAAAAATGTGTTAAAGACTTCACTATAATATTACCTGTCTATAGATATGTTAGCATAGAAACTTGTAGAAATATACTAAATATATCGATCAATTGATTTTGCATTTACAGCAGCACCACAAGGGGATTTCTTACAAGTGGGTGAAAGAGATTTGGAATGTCTGACAGATGTGTCAGAAGGGGAATCCGATAATGAAGAAGAAATGGAAGAAGCAGCATCACCGAAATGCTCTGTTATTAAAAGAGTACCATCTTAATTAATAACTCTATCCTACTTTTCTTCTGATGCAAAAACTAGACTTAACTAATACTTTAACCCATTTTTGCTCAGTGTTCCAATATTGGAACATTTAGTATTTTTACTTCCACTCCATTATGCATCATGCAATAAAAGTTGAGATTGCATCAGTCTCAATCAGTCTACAGCTAGCAAGCGTGGGGATCGTTTCATATAGTATTTTTTCAAGTTTGAACCTGTGGGAGTGAGCAGTGTTTTTCTATTTGCATCAATTACGGGCAAATTCAGGCAAAAATGGGTTAAACATAAATGGACTAAATTTAATTGATATTAACTGTCAGTGTTTAGAACCTCTAATGTGAAGTATTTAGTTTCGATTTGTTATAATTAAGGTTTTTTACTAACCCTGCCATTAATACAAATTAATGTGTAAAGCCTGCACTGTTTCGTAAGAAAATGTCTTTCTTATGAAACTATTCTCGAGCCAAAAAAATATTTATCCCTTACTTATCCATAGCTCTATAAGAGATGCATATCAATAATTTTTCATAATTTGATAAAACTGTATTTTATCTTATTGTTGACATTCTTAGTTGGTAATGTTTAATAAACAAATTAATTTAAGAAAGGCTCGTAGTTTTCCAAACAGAATTTATATTAAATGGTCATAATGGCCGAGGAGATAATTTCAAATAAGCAAAACTTTGACTTCATCAAACAATACTAACAAACTACATACTTACTAGATACTGCTTATTTCTAATAAATCCCTGAAATCTTCATCATTATTTCAATTACAATATTTATTAGACTATTAGAAATTAAGATTGTTTAAGAAAAATCATAGAAATGTACTGTATTATATAACGGTGTAATGTATAATAAACACAATAAAAATTAAAAGACATTTTAAAAGAGTACGGTTTTATTTACAACACTTTACCAATCATTCAAAAACTATGTAAATAAATTCATAAATCAACAAAATGTCACAATCCCTTTTATTAATCAGTTAATCACAGATTAACAACATTCAGAAATAAACTGTTTTAATTCAACATGAATAAATTAAAAAAATATTCATAATAAATTAAAAATAAGCCTGCAAAATCTGTCACTGTATTTTTATCCAATCGGTGTAGGATAAAAATGTAATATGACAGATGTGAACTAAAAATTTAAAGAAAAGGTAATTAATATACTTAACCAACTATTATTACTCATCCTGTATCAAAACAAAAATAAAACTCTTGTTACTAAGATGTTACCTATTATTGCAAGTATTATTTAAATGTCATTTTAATATATACCAAAACACACAAGACGCTAGTTTGTAAACACTCACACGTGATGACTATTACTAATACAGTATTCACTGATAGAAATGATATTTAGACTAGTTTTATGATAGGAAAATGTCTATGAAGAGTGAAGTCGAAGTCTGGAGGCGTTGTGGAATTACTCTTGTGCCCGTCAGCGAGTAATTTCAATACAACATAATTGGTTTTAGCTACTTTCAGAAGATCAGTTATCTGAAAAGAACAAATCAGTCATTCAAATAATTTAATAAGTAAATAAATTAGAGGGGCCTAGTAGTAAAAAAAGTAGTGAATGATTCTACCATATTGAAATGATGTTTTAATAGAATTCTATTTGAATTCACTATTATTTTCAATAATTTAATACCTAAGGCCAATAGCTAGAACATATTTGTACGAGATTCATGGCAAAACTCTTCTGGCTCTCTCTCAAACTCTTTTATATAATACTATATATAAAACTTATGTATTGTATTTATTACCTCTTGATCAGGATTTGTAATAGTTTCCATCAACGCGCGCGCTTGTTGAAAGTGTTTACAACCTCCCATATATAACACTGCAGGCTGTTCATAACTGGAAATATACGTTATTTATTAATTTATCATGTAGTCGTGATAAAACATTAAAGTTTAAATAAAATAAAAAAATTGCTGTCAAAAATACAGGCACTCACCGCAACGGTTGAGTCATATCCTTAAACTCTTTATATTGGACTTGGTGAGGAGTCATGATAGAGAGAGGAGCGAATCGATGTTTATAACGTACGGCTTCATCGTCGAATGCTGACATTGGCTGAGGTATTTTTCCCTGAAGCTGAAAAGCTACGAGTGCCTGAAACAAATTTCCAATGTTATTGAGTAACTAAATAACCGCAATTTTATTTAATTTCATGTTATATATAATATGTATGATTCTTAAACAATCTTTGCCTACTTCAATAACATGGAGTATATAAGGAACATTTTTACAGTGAAATATATTATTGTAAAAATGCTTTGAAGTGATCGCTCATTGTCAGAAAGAAAGAGCAAGATTGACAAAATCAGCACACATTTTTTTGAGGCAACAATTCCAACTCAAGGTTGCTAGTCCAGTTGCACATATCTGTATATCAAGTACAGGCTGTCACGAGTGCCAAGTAATGGAGATAGTTACCGTATAATATCCTCCACAGAGATTCTGCATGATCTGACAGTGAAGAGCTTCTCGCTGGGATGGTCTCTGCGGTGGCGGTCGCTTTTTATGTCGGTTGGCGTGCGCTTTAGGTGCTCGGCGATTGTTTGGTCCGGACCCGCTTCCACTTCCCCCGCTCCCACCGCCGCTCAGGGCGTTGGCAGCCTCTTGCTCTGCTAGAATTGAATCTGCTCTAGACAGAGCGCTGACTAGCCATCCGTAAAGAAATTCATAAAGATACCTGAAAAAGGTAAATCAAAATATAAATTCGACTCATTTTTCATGGTCACTTTTTTTTTTCTTTCACATTAAACTTACCAAAATATATAATGGTATTCGTGAACACTGTAAAGTTCCAATTCCAATCCAGATAAGAGATACATGATCATAATCCTAAGAACGTAGTACAGAATCCACGTTCCGATAGATGGCAGATGAGGACGTGGCGGATCTAATTTGAGATAGAAGTGTCGGAGACATCCGTCAAAATTTTCAGCCTAAAAACAAAATATTTCCAGGTGTACTCCAATTCACAGAAATAAGGAAAATAAATTACTTGTATGTTATAAGAAACTACATTAAAAAAATGTACCTCTTCTTGAAGTGAAGCAAATTCATCAAGCAGATGGGCAAGTTTGTCTCTTTGGCGGGCTCGATTGTGTCCGCACACTTGCAGAAGACCCATAAAAGGACCAGTGCATCTATTCAAAAATGTGTCTACATATTCTCTAGGCTGCAAAATAATAAAATATTCATTTATCAAAACACTAAATAAATTGTATGCTACATTATTTGAATGAAATAATTTGAAATAATATTTTTCAAATGTTCACCTGTGGGTTATTAAGGAGTTGATGTCGAGGAATAAGTGCAGGAATAATATTCTTTGCAGCTTCACGGATGGCTTCTGCTACGCCAGCCCCCACGGGTGTGCCACCAGCTCCGCCCAAATAAAGTAACTGCAGAGCAGACCTTGAAAGTATGCAAGGCTGACTGCGACTGAACTCCATGAAAAAATCCTAAAATATTGAAGTATTAAAAGATTCAAGCAAACAAACTAAAATCACAATTTTTTAAAATTAAGTATTATATAAAATAAAACAATTTCGATAATCCATACCACCCCTCCATTATGCCATTAGCCCGGATAATCTGAATTATGCTGTATATCTAACATAAGATGAAAAAAATTAAAGTATTATCCTTGCCAAAATATTGCGGTATGATGGTATCGATGTAATCTTCATTGCATGACGTAGCTTAGATATGAGTTCATCAAAATACTGCATAGTCTCTGCACGAGGCTTAATGCGTGTGTATCTTGGGAAAGTGGGAGGTAGAAGGCGTTGATTCACTAACGGTTCAAAACCCATTGGATTCGGCATGTCCGCTAAAAAAAATGTTCAATACATCAACTTGTCAGTACAAAAGAAACTGCGGATTATTTTTTATAAACTCCATGTAGGAGTCAGGTGTTTTTCATGCAAATTTGTATGCTCTTTTTTAAATTGTAATGGTGGTCTAAAAATCTATGAAGTAGTCTGTTTAAATGATATGTAATTTAAAAATACTGCAATGTGAATGCGTGAGATAAATACTATTTTTTTAAATAGTTTAAATAAATATTTTTGATATATTTCATGAATATTAACAAGTATTGTATCACCAGTGCTATCCGTGTGCAAAGGCAAGATATTAATTTCACAGAAATGGGAAATTTTTTGGATATCGATTATGAAATGCACATATCTGGGCACCCAGCCCTCTGTGTTCATAAATACACATAACTTTATTGTAGATGGCAAGAACTAACTAAGAAAATATATAATAAATCATTGCAATAAGCGTTATTACAGATAAAGTTACATTCTGTAAAGATAGATCACGGTTATGATGAAAAGCTGATGTTGGTATTCAATTTTTCAACTTACAATTCTCTTCGGGTTGCGTGCCCTTACAAACTGTTTTGTTGATGATAATCATCATTTCTGAACAGCCTGCTAAAAGTCTGACACAGTCATTGTTGGCTTGGTGATCCTTTTTTGTCAATAACGTTAATGTTTGATAAAACATACGAGTAAATTTAATCCGTGCAAAAAGTCCAATTAATGCTTCACCCTAAAACCAAGACATCATTATTGGAAAAAATTTGTCACATACCAAGATTTTTTTTTTCTACTCAAAGATGAAGATTGTTTTATATAATTCGTAGAAATAATGAACAAATGATATCGATAGAGAATTCGAAAGACACAAAAACAAAAACCGTAAATAATATAATAACGAAGGCATAGAAGACAAAACTATAAATTTATTTCATTTATTTAAACCGTTTTGTCGAAATTATAGACTTGACTTTTGATTTTTAACCTGTTTGCTTTATATTATAATTAAACAGACCGAAGAGGGTATAAAATATCTCAAAAACTATCAGCATGCTACGCTCTTCATCCTAAGAGTTTATTTGATTTTTTATGAACTGTTTAAGAATATAGCAGTACACACCTCAATAGGATTGTTTCTCGATCTTCTGTGTAAATCATCTTCCTGCTCTCTCAATGCAGCAATGCATTTTTGTTCTGTGATTTCTGCACTGGTATCGTAAGCCCCGCCTACCTGAGGATTCCATCCTAATCTAAAGCCATACATCATCGGCTGAAAGTCTTCTTCTTCGAAAACTTGCGCACTGTATACAATAGATAACGAAAGTCTCATTAAAATTACTATGAGTAAATAAATTCTTTCAGTAGAGATATCAGAAATACTCACATGTTTATATAGTTCCTTATGAGATCCAATATTTTATAGACAGTCATGCAGTACACCCTCAGAGTTTTATCTACTATGGCTTGCGGTCGGTGTAAATATAAATTTGTAAAAACTGTTTGAGCTAAGGAGTGTCCTTCCAACCATGACACAATGCAAGAGAAGGTTGCATCTATTACACCTATTATCTCCGCTGGAGTAAGATCATCAAGTTTAAGTTTTCCAGTCTGAAATGAATTATATAATATAATTTTAAATCAAGAGTATAACTATACATATTATGAAGAGTGTAATATTTTCTTATATCTGAACTGAAATAGTAACTAAAAAAAGATAAACTGCGACTGCATAAATTAATCATAATAAATTTTCGATGAACCAAAGCTACGACTTTTACAAAGGTAAAAAATACCTCTACGGCTTGTTGAAAAGTGAGTGGTTTTGTCGACCCCCTATTGCAATGCATGCCAGCATCCATTTTGGGATCCATCATTTCTATCGCTGACATAGCTTCAAATAATCCAAATAACTCATCGTGCAGAAGTTCTCCCAAATCCAATTCTGAGAAGAAGGTATATAATGTTATTATTTTAACAATTGCCACGGAGAACACAGTTTAAAAGAAAATATTCATCCATTCTTATATACATTTGTCAAATCTTATTTTAAAATTACATCAACTCTATGGTTTCATTACAGGCATAATCAACTAACCCTTAAATAAATAATATGGAAAGTGTTGTATTATTTTAATATACACCTAATTCTCCTTTGGCATGGTTTTACACAGTTACGAAATTGCACGGTCCAATGTAATATAATGTATCTTTAACATATCTATGTAGACTAGGGGCGTATATTCAGGGTGTGCGAGGTGTGAGCCGCACATCCGGAACATACTCCCGCAAAATCTAGAACATAAAGTGTATTTGTTGCACAGTAGTATACCGTATTTAAAAAGGCGAGGTTGTACCAAGCATACAACCTGCCTTCCCATACGACTGCATACAGTCGCTCAGTCTAGGATACAGACTATAAGCGTAAAGCGTGGAGCGAATATTTTTGTATGCAACTTTAAGGTCAAACTTCCTTTTTATTGACAGCTCACACGTCATGTATGAGGTTTCTCAGGCGTTCTTTCGAAAATTTCACATCTCTACTTTAATATTAGATTATTCTAACAGGTCATTTTTCATTGATATTTTGGCATGATATAATTACTAATGTTTATACTTCTTTATTTTATTTTACCCTTATAGTTACAAATAGTTTTCAAAACATATTGATATATATTTTTTCGACCCATATCACTCTCAGTGTGGAGTATATGCCCTCCGAATGGAGGTATTTTGATACAAGTTTTTCGACGAGAACTGCTTGTGACTTAGTCAGTCAACCTTTTTTTCATATACCTAATTGTTTTGTTTAGTTTTTTTTTATTTTCATACACAGTACACCCAAAGCTAACACCATACGCCACTGATGTAGACTTAATCTTTTATTACAGTTTTTTTTTTGCACAGCTTTTTCGCATGAAACGTATCCACCGTGCAAAAATAGAATTGGGTGTAATATCTTTCCACCAAGAATTGACAGTGAACACCCTAAAAGTGATTTTCAAGAACGCCGAATTGCTTGGTTATAAAATTCATATGATCGACAACTCTGCTGAATAAATAATGTAATTAAATGGTATTAATATATTTTTACCTTTTATACTCGACATGAAATCATTTGTGACATCTACCCAATTGTAATTCACCTCAGGAGAAGCCGGCAAAGGATCCATTACCCTATAAATGTCAAGTATTGCGATTAATAAAATCAATTGAAATGTCAACCAAAATGAATGGATATTACACACAAAAGAGCTGAAATAATAAAGATCTTATTACCCGTCGTTTTCTCCGTAGCCGAAATTTTCTTCTTGTTCCATTTTCAATTATTTATTTGTCGATAAAAGCTACGAACAAATTTTCTGCCTTTAAATGACAGCTTGTCTGATGGTATTGCCACTTTAATTTTATATTGTCTATGCTTGCGAATTTATAAGCGGGCCGTTCACAGGCACTATCACATGCCATTAAGTGGTTGCGTATTTTTTTTATGTCTTCGTAATTAAAATTTGTCGCTAAAATTCATGAAAGTTCTGCCGTTTGCGAAAACATGATAATATATAGGAGTGTGATAAAAATTAAGAGTAAAATCACAAGAGCCAATTTTCAATGATATTTCGATGATTTTCCATTAATTTACATTTATTTACCCTCCTGAGACGAGAGCTTTTTTTTGATAAAAAAATATTTTTTAAGCCATATTAAAGTCACGGATAACATTTATTTCTAAAAATTTAAAAAAAAATCACACAACCGTCCTCACTATACAGTGCCGTGTATAGAAACCCCGCGTGACTATATAGTCATTTTCATCCTTATATTACAGTGTATTATTGTGTACGTAGTAGTAACAGACTATTGTAAGGACGAGCGTGATCGCATGGGAACACAAACGTTCGGGGTTGAAATATGGCTAAATGTGAATTTTTTTAAAATATTTACAATTTGACCTCTTTAGATAAACATTATTTCAACACAAATATTAATATTAATAGTATTAATTGTAAAAGTAGTCTAAATTATTTTATTTTTTGATAAAAAAAATATTAACAATTTCAAAAAGTTTCAAAAAGACATATTTTTGTTTCTATCAAATTAAATAATTTATAAATTTGTTATAATTTTAATCAAATCCACAACAGCGAAATAGATATATTTTCAACTCTTTTTAAAATAATATTATATATTATTTTAAAAATACATGAAAAACAACTACATATATTGTAATTCTCAAAAAGCTCAGAAGTGCCACCAAAAAATGTTTTGTGTGCCACAATTGGCACCCAAAGTACCTTGCGCGCATCACTGGTGCAATCGCTGCACGTGGCAGCTTGCAAGAGCATCTTGTTAAATTTTATTTAAGCTGGCGAGCCCTTTGTTAAATTAAGAAAAACAACATTCTCAGATCTATGCGTTATATAATGTATAAATATGCATTATAATTAAATTTAAGAATGCAGTGATAAAATTATTTTTATTCTGAAATAATAAATTAAATTAATATGTATATGACGGTTTAATTATAACGCTTGAAACATGGAATTGAAGGAAAATAGTAATACCTAGTTCTGACAATCTTGTAACTCTTTACTTTTGCAATGCAATGTATATTAAAACATTTTTCCAATATTGATATTAATTATTGTATACCAGTACATTCCTTATTCTTACGTTGTATAACTGTCTTATTAAATGTTCAAAAATATTAAAAATAAATTTATGTTATCATGATAAATTTGTAAAACAATCCTCTTTTTATGCGATTTCGAAGCTATGCGGTTTTTTAGAAATGCAAATTGAAAAAAAAATGTACTGTATTAACGTAAATTACATCAAGAGCACATATCGTTGTATTTTGGATAGAATAGACCAGTGGAGGGGAACCTGCGGCCTTTTGACTTCACTTTGATTAAAAAATTATACTCAAGCGTTTGGAAAAAGAGTGTTATCAACCCATTATATGTTCGATAGTCGAAAAATAAGGGGGGTGTCAACGTTTTCTTTACTGCGGCCTTATGTTGAATCAGATAAAATATTGTGATATTTATAAATTAAAAGATTCCCCCCCCCTGGAATAGACTATAGAGAATGAATCATTAACACTAACCGACTAATCGATTTTAAAATTTATGGAACGTATCCCCACTTTTTCTATGGAAGTCTTTTTTATGAGATTTATCGTGGAACGCATCTACTCGACCAATGTGACTAAGCGTTAGTCACGATAAAATATTTTTTGCTTATTACCAGTATTTTTTTGCAATTTACCAGTAATTACCAATGGAGAGTTTTCGTAGCTAGTAGTAGCTTAAGTAAAAATCTTGTAAAAATCAATTTGAAAGTGAGATTAAATAAATACGATATCATGTATGTTTTTAAGGCTTGTAAGTATTTTTATTATTGTATAATATTAGTTAATAATATATCCAGCTTACAAGTATAATGAAGAGAAATAAGGTTACCATAATTCTGACTTTTTGACATACAATTTCTAATAAAGAAAGTCTGTTTTTTTTGCGTTTGTTAATATTTTAAATATTAAGAAATAATAAAAAAACAGTATGACAATTTTCATTGTATATTTATTATTTTTAAACTTGGATTCAATGTATAACACAATAAAATATAATAATATAAATAGGTAAGAAAATTTTGTTTTCTGTTGATCAGAAAAAAATAACATACTCAAATAAATAATATCTTGGCTAACTTAGTATCTTGTGTTAATCCACATGTTTCTGTTTTATTAATTAATATGTTTACACTCTATCGACCCCGCTGAAGTGAAGGGGGTTGTGCGATTACTAAACTTTTGGGAATTAAGTAACATAAAAATGCAAATATTTTAATATTGTCGATTCTTACAATCTGGGGTCTATTTTTTTTTAAAATAATTACACTTCATTTAAGTTGACAATGTATTGAAATTAATTTATATTAACTAGTTTTTTTTTATCACGAGTTAAATGAATTTCACCTGTATCAATATATTGTTTGAAATCACTTTTTACATAGATTTTTAGATGTTATCCTCAATACTATTTTCAATTAACGATGTGCTATTTGGGCTCGAGTTCTTGATAATTTCCGTTACTTCGTCGTAAGTATCGATTCCAGATTGGGGCAGAGATATCATTTCTTGTCCATTATCAGGAGATTCACCTATAATTACTGCTGTCTGCGTATCGCCTTGGCCGGGTTTTTGAAGAGATACACCATCCGAGCCCATTGTTACGCAATCGAAGTGAAGAACCTAAACAATATGTACAATAAGTTTACTGGAATCAATAAAATATTTCTGAATTTATTTTTTTATTATATTTAATTTATTTAATTGGTGCCATACATCAGTGAATCGATAGTACATTGAAGATAATATAATCTGAGGTGTGTATTATAGTATATGTTTTTTTAATTGAACAGAAAATTACGAAAAATATATTTACTAAAACAGGAGCTGACGCTATTCTAGTCTCAAAATCTACGCAGACGTGTAAATTAGTACCCTGTGTAGAGATATCAAAAAGTTTTATGCAGAAGTCAATTCCCGGAATTCCTGCTATAGGAACTGGAATACATACAGGCGGAGGGTTTCTTGCTGAAATGTTTTCAATTTACAATAGTCAATAATCAATTATTATTATTTGAATACCTCATTTAATTTAATAAGGAATATACTACAAAAAAACAAGTAACAAAAAATATAATCGAGTTCCTAATATCTGCCAACCACGAACAGAAATAAATATTTTCTATCGTTATGGCATTAATTTAAATTATTTTATGTCTTGAATTTTTAAATCTATTGTATGATTATTACATTTTAAATATTACTAATCAATTAGCAATGGAACACTTGCATTGCAATATTAAAATAATTATTACAAACAAATAATTATATCTGTACCATATTATTATAGAGGAAAACATCAAGATAAAATGTGAGTGGCATGTTGCTTACCTGATAATGATTGATGTAAAACGTTATGATCGTTCAAGCTGACATCCAAATTTATCGCCAACATGCTTGGGTCATAACTCATGTTCGCACAAGCTGAAATATAAACCAAATCAAATTACATAGTTACAACTGCTTACAATCAGAAAAACAATCTGCGTTAAAAATAGGTTGGGTGACACTGCTCCATTCAGATTCAATGGAAGTATGGATTTAACTCATTAAAGTCTTGAATATACATATGTTGGGAACGGAAAGTCGCTGTCAAGATTGTTTTTCTGAAAATATATCGCGCAAACGAAATAAACTATTAAAGTGTTAATAAATTAAAAAGTAGCGATTCAATAAAAAGATTACCTTTTCTATCAATATTGAATTGACTAATTTTAATACCAGCGCAGCACCCGCATTGAAAAGCTGTGCAGGCGCACCGATCACCGACGAAAGGAAGGCGTAAAGATTGTCCAGGACGAATCCATGGACGAGGCATCATATCGTAAATTGTCTAGATTCACAAAGTTATTTCATTTTTAATTATAAACCAAATAAAAATAAAAAGACACAATAAATTTTTAAAACTTAATAATGTGAATAAGACAATATTTTTTATTTTTTATCCATTCTTATTGTGGAGTGTATGGAATCCATATAGTAATCAATAAACGAAGGGTGATGTAGGAAAGGTCTGGTAGTTAGTGTATAGCTTCTTATATCTTCCATTTATTCGGAGTTAGACTGGAAATGGGTAAAGATAAATGAAAACTGTGTCTGAGGTGTTATTTCTCCTTTTGTCTTCCCATGCATTTTGGTAAAAATCAATAAAAAGCTAATGTATACCAGTTATGGATTCGAATCCTTGCTCATACAACCGTTTTGAAAAAGCCAAAAATAATATAATGCAATTGAACTTCGATTATACGGACTAATTGGGGATGAAGGTATTCTGAATAACGAAAAATTCGGATAATCGAAAAAATCATGATGAACAGGGAAGTATATACAGTATATACAGTATGCATATTGATATTTATTGCTTAAAGCTAGCTGTTCTTTTTGAAACTGTCAAATCGCGAATACTTTTAAGACATATAAGTTGTTTTCAGTTACATTCTTCTTGGCTCTGAATCGCTCTGAATCGCATGGCGACATCTAGTCAGTGAAAAAATTCAGAATGTGTATGGAAAATATTCCCCTTTCACAAATACCCTCTTCATCTTCTTTATCTTGTTTCACTGAGGCAGACAGTTTTTATCGTCTTTAAAACACTCAATATTTAGAACACAGGATCTTTCGCATCACAATTTAACTTCAATAAAACAATCTTCTTCTTCGCATTCAGAACACATTTAAAATAGTGCCATTACTCCCTTGGTGTCTACTATATTACTTTATATAATTTATAACTTCAACTGAAGGTGCTTGATGGAATTTCAATGTCAAATTCAAACAATTCAAATTTGATATTACTTTCTACTGCGTTGTTAGATCTCAAATATGTTCGTTTCATTGACACATCTTAATTCCAACTTTCTGATGCCACATAGCAACAGTCTTTTATATTATAAGATTTCTTAACTATTTTCGTCTCCTAGTAATAATTGAATCTATTTCTGATATAATTGCTTGAATATTTCAATTACACACTGGTTTATTGGTTGTATTATAGACGTGACATTTAATGGAAGAAACCTGTTAACACGTGCACAGCAGGAAATTCGTAAAATAACAATTCGGATAATTGAAAATCCGTTTAGTTTAAATAAAACAAAAATGTGTGTTCTTTGGTTTTAGTCGTGCTCTACCGTTGATGTCTCATTTGCCACACGCATGTATTCTAATAAGTAATATTTATTTTTACGCCATCTCGTCAAAGAATGTTTTGATATTGATATCAAAATAGCTCTTATCCCGTGTAGTATAAACAGTTTAAATCATTTAAAGTGAAATAAATATTCTGGTGCCAAAAAAATATCATGTTTGTCTTTTTTTTCAAATTACGGCTCCGTCTTACATAATTTTATATTTAAATAGCTATGGAACACATATTAATTTTAGTACTCTGATTTACAACATGAACAATAAATACGAGGATATTGCTTGGCTCGGCTCGGAAACAAAATGTTAACAGTTTTTGTAAATTTTTCCTTGTATGTTTTACATATTACGATAAGGTGGGTCAAATGCATTTTTCGAGAACGAGTTTTACCGGCTGTATTCAAATTTGGTTTAAAAAGTAGTGTAACAGTACTTCTTAATGATTACCATTATTATACCTTGCAATCCTGTGTATCATGACATCAAACAAAATGATTTTTCAAACTTGGAACAATATCTCTATGGTTTCATGTGAACCGATTTGCACTGTTATCTAATCTCTTTTGTACCATAAAACAGTAAAGCTATGTTCATTAATCAATTTTATTTAACTCACATTTTATATAATGGTATACAATTACCAAATATAAATTGCCGGTACCTGTATAAATAATACATATAATTACTGTTGTCTGTAATATTTGAAACATGATAATTTTTCAACTGACCTCATTGTTGTCCAAATTATAATATACCGACATCTCTGATGGATCTTCGTAGACCATCGCTCTCTGTCTAATATATATTCCTAGCTCTTTTACGGCTCTCTGTGTATTAATATCATTTATTCCTGAAACAATGATGACTGAATAAAAAATGCTTGACATTGTATTTAATTGTCAAATCTTTTAAATGGTTAGATTCTTGGCATTGTTATTTCAATTTATTTGCTCATATGTACATATATGCTTGTAAGATTGTTAATTTTAAATCTTACATAAATAAATCGCATGTTCTCGCGTACTCTACTTTAAAATAACAAACTTTTCACACTTGAATTCTACATTTTGTTTTGTTACGATTAGTTAATGAAGTCAAAGTCGTATCTTTTATTTTATGGATTATATATATAGATTAATACTTTTTTTTAAATAAACTAAAATATTTTTATATTCCATGTTTGTTATGCGATCAGAAACAAGGAATATAAGCAATTCATACATGGAGTAATTAATATGGTGTATCAAACAATGTTTTTTTTATATATATATTTCTCACTTTCTCACAAACAAATTATGCTCCAAATTCAAAGCGTATGCATCATCTCAAAAGAAGCTTTTCATTTACTTATCATTACTTAAAGAATTTTGTAATGGTATAAGGATTAAGCTGCGAAAATATTTAGTTAAGTCAGCTTATTGCACTCTTCATATCTCGTTTAAAGATTGAAACATATACTTGGGTGAGATGCTATGAAACTATCGCAAACATCCTCGCATTTGAATATAATCCATTATAATATATAATAATTGAAAAAAATATATGAAAGTTTCATAACAATCCCACAAAAATGATGACCCCTCGACTACAGGAAAATCGAAGTTTTGAAAAAATGCGTCATATTAAAATGAAAAATAATATATTCGCTCAAAGGATTCAAATATGTTTTACACATCCTGGTTATATCTATGTCATAGTCAGTGATTACTTTCTCATAGACAATTATTTAAATTTCAATATTAAATATGTATGCAAACAAAAATCGAGTCTTACCATATTCAGCACTGCATATTGTTCCGATAAAGGATGCCACAAACAGAACACTCGAGTTAATCTTCATTTTTTTCAGCGTATTTTAGTTAGGTTGGTCTGTAATTAGACTTGGTTAAAAACGTGAGTTAATTAAATTCGCCCTTCAGCAAAAGCTGCCGAATTCTGTATGTCGATGAGGCAGAGAGTCGTCGGCAACTGATTTTAAGCAGTCTTGTTGAAAGGAAACTGAAAGTAAGATGTCAAATGTAATTATAATAAATACTCCCGCATAACAATAATCGTTATCAGTGCCGTATGTAGAATGACAATAAATTATTCATTAATTAATAATAGCGCCTTATGGAGTGGTGGTACAATATTCGCTGCGGAATCGGAGGATTTTTTTTTCATTAAATTATAGATATTAGTGTGCAAAAGTCTTGGAGTACCAAAATAAATTCATGACGATTATATTAGTTCAGTGATTCCCTACAATGTTTATATGTTATATCAGCAATTTAAAAAGTAATGTAGCTTCCGCAGGATTCCGGGTTCGAAAAAATTGTCAATCACGAAATCCTGGGATTACAAAAATGAGCCGGGATTGGATATCCTAAATGTGACAAATCAAATTTTCATTTTTTTCTATTAACTATTGCGTTTCTTCTTCTAGTATCAATGCTTCGCTACTGGATGTATTTTTATAAATATAACTAACATCTGATAGGAGACGAAATGTAAGTTAAAAGTTATTACTATGTTATGGCTATCATTAATTATTCTGTATAAGCATTTCATTTTACAAAAATTTCAACTGTTTATATCAATTATTTAACTGTTATTGAAATTCTAAATATTCAAAAACCGAACATAATATAAATCTACTTCCATTATTCTCAATAATCAAATGTGATTTTTTGTATGCAAAAACTTCCTGTCCTGTTACTTGACACAGTTGATCTTTAATCATTGCAATTATTATTTTATTTACGCAACATTTTAAGGAGGCGAACCGTTAAACAGTTTTGACTCATAAACACACTGAAGATGTAAATAAAAAACAAGCTTTATTACAATATTAGTATGGAGGACACGAAAGAAATGAAAGTATTTGATTACCTGTCAATTACTGTCCCGTGGATAAAAATTGATGAATAATGCTCGCTTGGTTTGTGTTTTGATAGTGTCAATGCGATAGGTTTTTTATTCATAAGAAAAATAATTAACTACCAATTCGATCAATGCTATTTTTATTACTCTAATTTAGCAAGGGAAAATAAATCGTGACATTCAGGCGTAATTACTTCATTACCTAATTTATTTAAGGTGATATACAAATATCAAAATCAGCCAACGTGTAGATTGCATTAACAAAAACAAAAAAATACAGAATACTTTTGTGACGAATTCTTCTCTTTCTGAAACAAAGCCAAATACTTCAGAACAAAGTTATATAATATATTAGAACACTTTTCTCTTTGTAAAATGTTTTGATTATGTCTGAAAATTGTATCTTTTTTTGTAGTGTTTCATTTGTGTTTATTAAAAGGTTTTCGGAAATTCTTAGAATGGCTTGTCTATATTGTTTAAAGTTTAAAGGAAATGTTCGTTTCAACATGTTGGTCAGTTCAGATATGTTAACAAAATTAGATTATTATTACATTATTCATAATTCTCTGTCCTTAAATAAATTATTTTATTTTCCGATATACTAACTGTTCTTCCGATACATTTTTTAAAGCGTCTAATTAATTTCAATAATTTGACTATACGATTAATAAAACCATAAAACTGACTTGTTCTAACATGTTTGGGCCAGTAAAATTTTGAACCTTACTACATATTGTAAATAAATAACTAGAATAAGTATAACAAAAAAAAGTTCCAATCTAAGCAGATGTTTAATTTAAGATTTCGACTGAAGGTGCTTGGTGGAATTTCAATATTAAATTTGAATCATTCAAATTATGTACACTCCCACAGATTTTGTCACTAACGACCCGGGTTTCGCCTTTCGGCATCTTCAGGCGTTCAAGCGCACGGATGAACTTGAACTGACGCTTAGTAAATGGATGTTTCGTGTTTATATATTAAATAAATGTATCACTGAGTCTAAAGCCATCGCTGGCGAAAAGGGTAAGCTCATGGGAATTCCCAAAGATTTGAGTAGTTATTTACTAATGTACCAGTCAACAAATGCAAAAGGATTATCGAAGATACCTTAAATGCACGTAGAGTCAACCCAATAGTAACAAAAGAGTTACTAAATATATTAGATGTTTGCGTTGGCCAGAATTATTTCCAATTTAACAATAAAATTTATAAACAAACAGAAGGCCTTGCGATGGGGAACTGTCTATCGCCGTTGTTAGCTGAATTTTATATGAACTATTTAGAAGATAAAATTTTTAGAAACAAAACAGAAGCCAAACCTATAGTCTATTGGTTCCGATATGTAGACGATATTATTTGCTTGTTTAATGGAACGGATAGACAAATAACTAACTTTCATAACTTCATTAGATTCATTAGATAAAAATATTAAATTCACGTTAGAAGTCGGAGGCAAGAATATTAACTTTCTTGACCTAAATATTAATATTGAAAACGGTTCTCACGAATTTAAAATATTTCGGAAGCCTACGTTTTCGGATACCGTGATACATAAGGATTCAATGCACCCATTTTCTTATAAACTAGCCGCTTTTCATTCAGAAATTCATAGACTTGTGAGTGTTCCTTTGAATGAAAAGAACTTTAATATCGAATTAAAAATCATCAAACAAATCGCCATCAACAATGGATACGATATGTCTCTTATAGACAATCTTTTATCAAAAAAACAAACTAAACTTGCAGAAAAAATGTTATTTCAAGGTACATTGTCAAAGGACATAGATCATACTAGGTATTGGCGTAGAATCATTTATTTAGGAAATACTAGTCTTAAAATTAAAAAACAACTAGCTGATAGTGTTAGACCAGCCTTTTACTGTAAAAGCTCTTTAGGCAAATTATTAGTTAACAATAAAGATAAAATACATTACCTAAATAAATCTGGAATTTATAGATTACAATGCTCTTGTTGTAATAAATTTTATATCGGCAAAACAGAGAGGACTTTAAACATCAGGGTATTAGAACATATGGCAGCCTTTAGACTGAAAAAGGACACGTCTACTTTTGCTAATCACTTAATTTCGGAAGGACACGTGTTCAATCAGGAACAGGGGATAAAAATGTTACACCCAAATACGGACAGTCATAAGCTCTTTTTCCAGGAAATTTTAGAAATTAATAGGGCACAGTTACATAGTCTTCCGATTTTGAACGAGATATTAAACCTTCCTGGCTCTCCACTTCTATACCCTATATAAATAATATCATAAATAATATCATAAAACCTTTGCCGACAAACAAATAAATATAATTCTAAAAACCACTCACTACTCAAATCTTTGGGAATTCCCATGAGCTTACCCTTTTCGCCAGCGATGGCTTTAGACTCAGTGATACATTTATTTAATATATAAACACGAAACATCCATTTACTAAGCGTCAGTTCAAGTTCATCCGTGTGCTTGAACGCCTGAAGATGCCGAAAGGCGAAACCCGGGTCGTTAGTGACAAAATCTGTGGGAGTGTACATAATTTGAATGATTCAAATCTAAGCAGATGTGTTTTATTTGATAGTAAATAGTAAATATCATTTCATGTTTTAATAAACTCGGCAAAATTTATTCATAAAAATTCCATCTTATACTTGATCTATCCCATAAACCTAAAACAGAATATTATAACGTATCAGACTTAGTATAAAAAAGAATTCTCCTGGACATACTGCTAGCTACGTTAAAATATTGAACACTTGAGAGCCTTAAAAATCGTGATGGTTCATTGATAATAAATTACTAAACTTTTTCCCCGTCCATGTACAAGTTGCATTATAGAGTTTTCTAAAAAAATCATATATTATTGATCGATTAAAATTTGTGATGAATGCTAAAAAATAAATTTAAAAAATATTTTAAAGCTGTGGTTATGTTTTTATTTGTAAATTTTCAATAAATTAAAATACATTTAAATAACAGTTATATAAATAAAATCAATAAATGATTGATTATATTTTATGAAAAAAATTGTTATTATAGTAATGATTAATTTATTTTCATCGATATGTGGTACTATTTGTATTCTTTCTTTTTATCATATCGTCAACAAGAGATCTGACGACATTTTCGTCATAGTCTCCAATATCATCCCCACCCGAATCTATAACTGCATCAAGGCCTCCGACGACACCTGACAGAACACCACCTCCATCTTCAGGTTTAACTACAGCGAATCCTTCAGATCCCATTCTAGAATATGAAAATGACAAATATCAGTAAAGCTTTTAAACGAGCTGATGCCAAAAGACTAATTCAAATTTTAAAAAATCACACTTATTTTTTTAAATTTTTAAACTTAACCTCTCTTGAGTGAATAAGTAAGGAAAAAAATACTTAATCCATCCCTGTTATCTAACAAAAATATATTACATTGATTCAAAATAAATGCTTCCAGCATAAGTCGCTTTAAAGTACTTTTTGAAACATTTTTTTTGTGTTTCTTAAAATTAAACGAAAATTTTTAAAAATTCATTAATTACTCATTAAATGAATTAATTACATTATTATCGTACAATGTTTTTGGCAGATTGCCTCTGCGTTTCACAAATTTTATAAAGATGAAAGCAGGGCCAATTTTATATTTGCTAAATATCGTAGTCAATCTTCGTTTTTATGAGATCATTAATTGTCCAAATAAAAAAGTAAAGTAAGAAGGCGCATCTGAAAAAAGAATGTAAGCTTTGACTTAGCCAGTAAGTGTCAAAAGCTGAACACTCTGTTCGCAAAACTCTTACCATTGCTGGCAAATTGTAAATATTAAAAACAAATCATGACAGTAGAGTCTTAAAGAAAATATTTAACATTTATACAGTATTATAGAGCCTCTCGCCATCTTTATCACATTGTCATAAACTCAGACTTTTGATTTCCAATTAAACATATGGTTTCACAAACAAACAAAAAATATAAAAATTAATACATTCATATTTTTAATCTAGCAAAAGTATGCAGCATTAGTTTAAGGCTTATTAAAAATATGACGAAAAGAAGTAAGTCAAAGGGCAGCTCTTTGCTTCAATCTACTACTGGCATCTTTATTATTAAATATTCGTTAATCTTTTCGGTAATACGATAGAAAAAAACCCACGTATATTTAAATTTCTATATATTTTAAATATTGAATTCGTGACAAATACAAACCTCAAGCAATCGAACGAAATTGAAAAGAGTTCGTAATAATCCCACCGTCCTTCCATCCCTAGACACATGTGAACGTTTCTTCCGGCAAAGTAGATGTTAGAAAATTTCGCGCATATCTTCAAGCTTGAAATTCGAGGCATCCTGATGCAGGCCGGTGCTGGATTTTTACCTAAATATTTACAAATTTAAGCAATTGAATAAGTACACTAAAAACATCAATAATAAATTGATATGAAAAAAACTTACAGCTGATATGAGTAATACAATGCTTTAATCAAATTTTGTTAGCATCACTATTTTAATCATGATTTTTACAAACATACATGGCGTAGTGAATGTGCATACAATTTGTAAAATGTACTCGTTTCAGAATATTCACAAATTTATTTTGACGTATATTTAAAAAGATAACAATAACTCTTTGCATTTCGATTATCTCAATGTAGGCCAAATTAATACGTTTAATGTATAGTGGGTTCTTATCTATTAGTATCATTCATTTTTTAACGTATCTATAAAGATTTTTTTTCATTAAGTATTGACACATAACACCATTCGAGGGTTGATATAAATAACGGTAAAAGCTGCCTTCCGTTTTATGTTACCTGACACTTTATTTTTGTACATCACTCTATTATTGAGTAGCATGGACACGTCAAATGCGAAATCTTCTGGCGAGTAGACAATCTTCACGCATGCCTTTTGCTGCAGCAGGTCGAGCACGGGGCCAGTGCAGCACATGCATATTCCAGCATCGCAACTGCACGGCGTCCCGTCCGGAGCTGGAGTTGAGGAAGTCTGCTTGGGCTTCTTCTTGCGACCCACTTCAACATTACGACCGGTCTTTATATCTGGGAACGGTAGAATGTCGTATTCCGGTATGTCTTCAGAAATTAATTGACGTCCATTTTGAATTGCGATATCATTTTGGGTATCTATAATAAAACATAATTTGAAATACATACAAATTTAATTTGAATTGGTGTAAGAAGAAAAATTGTTTTTTTAATTGATATTTTTTTTGACGTTATCTTATACAAAATTTTAATAATACCAAACTAGTCATGAGAAATAATTAAAACATGGAAGATTAACAAGCTTGAAATATTGAGACAGCAAAAATAATTTTAGTTATTATTTAAGCTTTAATAATAAAACTTTCATAAAATGTAAACTGTCATATTTTCTGCAAGATTGAATAATTTTGTTCCGGTACTTTTATATAAACAACAAACAGTCAGTATTTAAAACTTTAATAGAAACAGCTGGAATTTGTTGTGAAAATAAATTCCCTCATATATTATATACAAGAATATCACGTAATAAGAAATAATTTCCATATTTACGCATTGGTTGAAAAAATATTACCCACGCCTTGACCTTTATTATGATTTCAGGAAATATTTAAATTCACTAAAAGAGTTTTGAGCACTTTTGGTGTGAAATAAGTAACATCTATTCGTGAAAGTCTTTCTAATGAATAATCCTCACCGCTTCAATTAAGCTGTCAATAAATATGTCGCGGTGATTATTTGAATAGCCTAGTTTTCACATCGTTTAAGTGCCGACACTTACGAGTGTTTTTGTTTATAGTCACAAATAAAATTCAAGGCACAACACATCAGCTGTGACCGCGAGCCGCTCTCACCTGCAACCGCCTCCGCGACGACACATGCGATCGCGACCAGAAACAAACATGCCGCGACACGCATTTCACTCCATCAATACTGATCGCCGGAGATCACCTCAGCCACCACTTTCGACTCGTGTTCGAAGAAATTTTATTGATGACACCGTTTCGGGGATCCGGTCGAAGTGAGTCGCCCCGCGAAGGAATCGAATCGAATACGTCGACGAACTATGCCTCGACACGACCGAACCGTGTCCGTTCAACTTCTGCTCCACATGCGAGTCGACATAGGAATTGTACAAGTATAATATTATTAATATCGAGACGCGGATGTTGGAGTGTATGATGAGAGACTGGTCGGAACGGGGGCTGGCTTGGACACCTCGGCAGAATATCTTTGTGTCATTCAGACAAAAATACTTATTTTCAATTAGTACAATGTCAATGCACAACGACAAGTCATTTATTTCTGAAAAAATGATTTCAACTTGTATATTATATCCCATAAATATTCAATAAGTAAATTGACATTACACCTGTAGTGAAAAAATATCCCCAATATTTTTTCAGACATACTAGATTGCTTTAACTATGAATCAACCAATTCAAATAAATACAATTACAATTTTTTTTTAAATACAATTTGATCTGCTAGTCAAGTTTTCGGATTTTTTTTATATTAAGAAGAAAAGAAAATTATTGTCATTACAGCTAAAAATTTCCAATTTATCAGATAATTATTTTTATTTAACATGAAATAAACTCGATAAGAAAAGGCATGCTCAAGATCTCACAAGATCTGAACCCGGAAGCATCTGCACAATAGGGTAAAACCTTAATTTATACTACTACACCACAAGCACCAACTGTTGTGACGTCTCAAAAACAGAATAGGAAACCCTAATCTAAAATATTGGATAATTTCTGTGGAATTTAGGGGAACGGTGTTGTGTTGATAATATAACAGGCTATGGAACTCTTGTGCATACATTTAAAAAAATATGATAGGCTTGACTTCGACACTTACTGTGAATGACTTACGATAGCCTGAATTCATTCGAGCCAGTTGACTTCCTGGTAAGTTTTCGAAATTTTGGAATCGGATATATTCGGTAGGTATCCATGACGCTAGAATTACTTATGTAGGCGCAAGAACCTTGCTAAACAAAATATGCTAATCGTAAAAAATATTGCTAAGTACACCTGAGTGCATCTCTGTGCAGGATGCTGGTAAGAGGGGATTGAGTACCGGCCAGTTAGGTAGTTTCTTGGACATCTATTTGATCTGATATGAGAAACCAGTTTAACTTTAGAAGTAATTTTTGTACTTCAGTAACATTGCATGTACTGCCAAATAAATATGTCCAAATTATAGCGGCAGGCCAGCAGCACTTTGCGGTTGGTGGTTCATAGAAATATGGAAAAAATGTATCAATGTTATATCAAATAAGTTCTCTTACTTCGATTGATGTCTTATTTTTTGCTGGAAAATCAATATAATTGTTTACTGTGGACTTTTACAATATTTTTATTGATACTATGTTGGTCTGTTAGGTCAAGAATATTAATGTGTCAAAATCACTTCACATAAGTTGTTTTGAAGTCACAAAATTTGCCTTTCTCGTTAAAGGGAGCTTAATTGTATGTAAGTGAGTCATATTTCTTTATTTTAGTGATGTTTAGAATAGTATTTATTACGTAAGAACGCCAGTATTTTATTTTTATTTTAATCTCCTGAAAAGTCTTCAGTTGTATCTTACGCACTTATGTCAAACCTGTCTCGATATGGTTGATATTGTTGACAAGTAACCAGCACCTGTAAGGCTATTTGAATACGTAACATTAAACAAAAAATATATTTAGATGACATATTTTCATTACAACTGATTGCTAATGCGCCAAATATTACAAAAAATTCTCATCAAATTCACATGGGATCATTTGATGCAAAAAATAAATAACATATTTCCGAAATACTAAGTGTTAAATTAAAAACAAAATGACATTTATCATAGTTACATTGATAGAACTTGAATCCAGAACCTTCTAATAGCGCAAACTTTTGAAAATAGTATTCAAACATAGAAATTTATCGTTTCCCAAAAAAATACGAATGTTGTTTACTCATAATATATTACTGTTGCTAGAAATCTACCGTTATCGACTTGATTCATTCAATTTAATTATACAGTTTTTGGATACAGGTTATAGAAATTAAAAAGCTTCTACAAAATTATAAATACATTTTTTATTCAATAAATTAATAAATACAATATAATTAAAGATCTGGGTTACAGATTTCTTTTTATCGTAATTTTAATATTTATGACACACACATTAGTTTCCGATACTATTTTTTTTGTATTATTTTAAAAACAGATCGTCCAGAAATCCTTCTTCGGAGTCGTCATCTGAATTTCCGAAAATTCCTAAGAGACCTCCGCTTTCTAGAGGCCTGTTTGCTGGAGTTGCTCTTTCAGGGTCCAGCCCAGCTTGAAATCCTTGAGCGCCGAACCTGGCAAAGACAAGAAAAACCTTCATAAAATAATATATTATTATGTCAGTACCAAAGTTTATTCTGTGAATACAATGTATTTTATTTTTACAAAAACAAATGTTTCTCAAATCAGGCTTTGTTGTTTTTGTTGACAGATAAAAATAGTTATTTGAAAACACTTTCGATAAGTTAATATTTTATTATAGTTTTCCGATAGATATTATTTCAAAGAATTCAAAAAAATCAAAATGATGTAGGATAAAAATAATATCGAATACACAATGGTACGGATAAAATGTTTAATTATTCAGTATCTCCTACTCCGCCCTCATACATTTTTTTCCTACGGTTATTTTTTTTACTATTATTGGTCAGTAACAGTCCGGTCAAATTGTTTATAGAAAAAACCAGGGCTGTAGAGTCGGAGTTGGGGTTGGAGTCGTAGAGTCGCGGTATTTTGGCCGGAGTCAAAATCGTGAAAAATGAGCGGCTCGAATTTTTTTTAATGAAAAATATATTTAATGATGTGTACATATATTTAAATTAAAATGGAATAATTGAAAAATGTCCTCGAATTCGGAGTTGTCTTTTTTTACACGACTTCACAGCCATGAAAAGGTCATATAGGACTATTTCTTGGACATTGTAGTGTAGATAAAAAATTTAACAAAGAAACGCTTTTTTTTCATAATATTTGACCGTCGCAAAATTGTTTCCCCTACCATTTCATCCTATCCCTACACAGTGAAACTATACATCCATTAAAAACAATTTCTTACTTAACACAGTTGAAATTCCAGGATACAAGATCAAAGCCTCCTAGACCAGCATCAAGATCAATACAAAGGTGAACATTTCTATCTCTGAAGTGAATGTTCTTTATTTGGGCACAAATATCCAAAAAGGGAGCGCGTGGAGGGTTGAAACAAACTGGTGGGGGATCGCTGACTGAAATCAAAGTTTAATATATATATATATATATTATATCATGTATTTAATTTACCACCATGTGAATATCCTACTAACATCTATAAGATAATATTTCTTGGAAAAACTTTCATTTAAAAATACCTTTCTATTTTAGAAGTCATCTAGCAGTCTGTGGTATCTCTTTGTATTCGAAGAATGATTATAAAACATGGTAAGTGTGTTATATTAAAATCTACACGGATTTCAAAGCATTTTCGCGGAATAAACTTTCACTTATAGATGTTAGAAAATACGTACGATTTTCATAACATTATTATGACGTCATTACGTATGTTATAATTAAACAAACACTGTAATACTTTGTGATCAAACTCATAAAGTATCATTTTTTACACAAATAAAATTATGTATAAAATTTTAATATAAGGAAATATTGTAAATGTAATATATATTGCAAATAAAAATCACACTTACTCGGTAACTTTCTTTGTGTGATCACATTGCCATTCATCGTCATTTTCATTTGAAACGAAAATTCTTCCGGCAAAAATTCGATATTCGCACAACCCTTTTGTCTAAAAATAGTTGCACAACATCCGCAGGCTCCTTGTGCGCAAACGCAGGGAGAACGCGAAGTTTGCACCAGTACTGAATTTGTAGGATCGGCCGGGTCGGGAACGGCACCAGTAACTGGGTCTGCCGAAGCAACCTCGGGTACCACATCAGCTACTGGGGACTCAGCGATCACTTCTTCCTGGGGTAATGATTCAATAACATTGTCTTCTGCCAAAATCGGTTCCAATGCAATTTGTGTAGTGATTTCTTCCTGCAACGTTTCTCCAGATGACGATCCAGGCACGATTACTTCTAAGACAATTTCGTGGCTTGGTTTTTTTATGGGTGTTGTCTGCAAAATCTCTTCAACGTAAGTTTCAGTTAAATCATTATGATTTTGAATTATTGGAATCAAAATGGTGTCTGAATTATTACTCTGTGCTAAAGGCTCTTCCTCTTTTATTGACTGTATTTTGTTATCATTTGATGGCTTCTTAGATGCAGTAGAATCAACTGATACGTCAATGTCAATTCTTTTTTTTGCGGGTTCGTAGTCTGTCAAAACTAATTGATTCCATAATTGTAACGGAATTCGTATTTCCTTGAAGTTTTCCGTTGATTTAGTGATTGTGAATTCTAAAATAAATCGTTTCAATTACATTTTAAGCTAAGCAAGTGTATGAAATGGATAAATTACATAATCACATATGTTTTTGTCACTAAAAAACCGTTTGTAAATTCAATATCATAATATACCGAGGAAACTATTAAATCGAAAAAATATACATTTTGAAATTGAATAAACTTTTATACATCAAAAGAGATATCGTAACAATACAAATATTCCATAGTGGATCAATATGTTTAATGAACCTAACTTTTCTCTATAAATGCCATTGCTTTGTGATTATTTTGTTCATATTCAATGTACATGCTTTAGATTATTTAATTACAAACGTTTACTTTCTTATTATAAGTAAATAACAATTTCAAATTGTTGTTTTCACATATTGTAATATTTCATTCGTGTAAATATTTAAATAAACTGCATAAATCATTTTACTTTTTAGGTAGGTTCACATATAAAGCTAAAGCTACTTATTTTTTAATTCTTACTGAGACATAATTTGTTTTTTAGTTCGTCAAATTGATATTGTCATATTTACAACGTTCATCAAAAACTTCAACGACTCACACATCGTTCACCACATTTGTTATGGCAAAACATCATTTGTTTATTTACACCCTAAATTCAAAAATTAATGAATGTTTTTTGTAGAAAAAAAAAACTCACCAGGCGCTGTTTTTGCATCGTTCAATACGAATAAAACACTCAATATTACTATAAAAAAATATAAATAAAACAATCGAAATTGCTGTAGGTAAGAATCCTTCATAGCGAAATGTAGCGAGGACTATACTGAAAAAACTTGTTGTTCACGAGGGAATTTGACGGTAACTGAGACTCCGCCGAAAAGTTTTGTGCTGCTCAATTTTAGGCTATTGACGCCTTTCAGATGAAACTTTAAGATATGGTTGTCATTTTAGCGTAACTTCGAATTAAACCTGTTTCAAAATCTACATATAAGATTAATTCAATGTCTGCCTGCGATTTTTTATTCTTAGAAAATTACTCTTTCGAATAACGGAAATGCATGTTGAAATAAAACAACCGTTTTTTTTTTTGTAAAGGTGGTATTTTTATTGCGAAAGTAATGAACAATATACTTTGAAAAATACTGTTTTTTTTTTAATAAATACTTTTGTTTTTCTATTTACAGTACAATTTCTGGCCCCAAATAAATTTATGAAATACTTACAATTATTACAATAAATAAATAAATTACCTATTTCTAACGTCTTATGTTGAAATACAATTTTAATTTAAGCTGTCAAACTTCAGCATTTTATTTTGTCGGCCCCTGTTTCTCATGTTTAAACTACGGCTGAAACCTAGCGTGTCTGTTATAGAACTTAAAATATCATCATCATCCTTTTTCTTCAAACCGGTGCTGGTAGTTGATCCTTTTTTAACTTTGGTCTTTTTTTCTTTAGAATAATTAAATCCTAATGTTTCGCTGATGGCCCCGAATCCTAGTAAATCGTCGTCATCGTCATCTTTCTTCTTCTTCTTTTTGTCAGCTTCTCCAGTTTCAACCTTGTCAGTGGCACTCCCTTCGTCATCGTCTTCGTCTTCATCATCATATTCATCATCGTCATCGTCGGCATCGCTGTCGTCATCTTCTTTCTCTTCGGTATTTTTTTCTCCTTCGTCTGAATCACTCTCATCTGTATCTTCGGTAGATTTCGACGCTTCGTCATCTTTTGGTACTGTCTCAACTGTTATCTGACTGACAGGTTTTTCTTCGTCGTCTTCAAATGACTGTACTATCTCAACGACACCGCCTTCGTCATCTTCATCTTCTTCGCTATCATTTTCAAATTCAACTGGAGCAGCTGTGGTAGGTTGATTTTGTTGTGTGGGCTTTGTATTGCCTGTTTCTATGTTCAGTTTATCGGGAACATCAGCTATTGGTTTGGTACTTGATACAATTGTAGTGACAGGTGCTTCAGAAAGTTGCCCGGTTATATATGAAATCGATGATTGAATACCTGGATAAAGAATAGGGGCAGATTCCGGTTTCGGATTAGAATTCACTTGTTCGGGCTTATTTGGACGAGGGCGATTTTTTTCAAAATTGGTCACTGTTACTTTTTGTACCGTTAAATCCGAAGACCCAGCATCGTTATCTGCAGCAATCAGAACAGAACTCGGCACACCGATCTCATTTTGTTCATCTGGCTTGTTTGTCAGTTGGAGTAAAGCCGATGTATGAAGTAAATTTAACCCACTCGCATTTTTGCTTGGAATTGCCTGTGAATTAATCTCAGTTTTTTCTGTCACGTCACTAATCAATATAGGTGCGGCCGTCACAGGCTTGTTAGATGTCACAGCTAGGGGCTGTTTCTTGACTGGAGCGCGCACCGGTTTTCTTTTGGTTGGAGTTTTTCGCGGTGGCTTTACAGTGGCTTCTACCGGCTTAGCTACTTGAGGAGCAACGCCCGTTTTCTTTTTAATTGGCTTTTTAGTACCCGACGACTCTGATCCAAAAAGACTTCCTAGTCCGTCTTCCAGATAGCTGAACCCTGTGTAGTCAGTGCTATCGCTGTCATCGTCAGCATCGCTTCCGGCGGCTTCTTCTTCCTCATCGTCATCGTCCTCTGAGATAAATAAATAATATACGTTAGAAATTATGAATGACACCACTTTAAATATCTACTCTACGATGTTTATATCCAATATAATACTTTTACTTTCAGGGCTTTCTAAGAAACTTTCATCATTTTTACTCATATCGAATTCATTATAATAAATACACATATCAGATTAAGCCAAAACCATTGGGTACATTTTAATGTTTGCATTTAGTTCCTGCAATGTGCGACTAGTACACACCATCGTCACCGATTCCAAAGTCGTCATCGTCATCATCTTCATCATCGTCGTCATCATCGTCATCGTCGTCGCCGCCGATTCCGAAATCATCTTCATCATCATCTTCGTCTTCCTCATCTTCAAGCTCAGTGGCAAGCGGCAACGGCTCGGCAGCTTCTTGGATAACACCTCTGGGTCCGAATTTGAAGCACGATACTCTCAATGATGCCTCGACTGTTTTTTTCGATTGCAATTCGAGTCCCAAACACGCTTTGAAATCTTCTCCGGTTCTTGCGATGTTGTAGACGCGACCGCAGAATTTGGAATAGCCACCTGGAAGTGGCATGCAGACGGGACGAGGTTTGCGTCCTAAAAAATCAAGCATAATAATAAATGGTCGGTCGATAATACGGGACATCATCTTGTAAAGCACAGATGATAGATCCGTGGATGCTTATAATCTACGGATACATTGTAAGATTTATGCTATGTTACTTGTAACATAATTATGCACAAAAGAAAATATTCGTATTTGTCATTTAAAATGGTTTTTAATATGATACAAACTAATATTCTGGTTGATTTCTATCAGAATATTGAATTTTGGGTAATTAAAAATAAGTTGTATGGATGACAATTACGTTTTAATGTTATGTGTATAGCGTAAATGACAGAGCGTTTCATTTTTTTCAAGGTGATGCAAGTAATCAAACGTTACTCAAGAAGTTACAATTACAAATATTCATATGTGAACTTTTTATATTATTTCTGAGAATTACGAAAGTAGAAAAATTAAACAGCGCACCCATCTCTATGAAGAGGTTTGAAGTAAAATAATTATAATGTGATTAGATAAAGTCACACAATTAATTATAGCATAATAATTATTTATGGCCATCTTCACTGTCGATACTTGGCATTGTGAAATTTCACAAGATTTATAAAAAAAAAATGAAATAAATATCAATTATATTAACTACCTGATAATGTCTGCGTGGCGATGACTCTGTCTGCAATACTTAATGCTACCGACAAGTTGTCGTCTGCTACATACTGAAGTCTAGCACATCCTGAAATAAAGAAAAATATTAATTATTCACGTATTATCTAGATTTGCATGACCATACTAAAATCGAAACCCGATACTACTTTTTTGTCTTTTCAAAGTAACGTGTTTTTATACTGATTTTTTACATCTCGTTTGCCACTTCGCATTAAATTTAGTGGTAGGAAAATATGTTTGTTTTATGAAATAGATGAATATAAAATATGTTGTCAAAATAATGTAACATGATGTTTTAATTTTATTCCCATGTTGAAATGCTGTCAACGAAGTAAAATTTCTAAACAAATTACATACATGATTGCATGTATGTGTTTTTTTTTTACTATAAAAGCAACTTTATATTTTTAAAGTTTATAAATAATTAAACATAAAAATATGTATCTATAAAGATTGTTATGATACCTTCCCATTTTTTGTGAGAAAATGAATTTTAAAATAAAACTTATATAGATATGTGTCATGATAATTTATATGATAATAATTTATTAATAATTTGATTTCTTGGAATAAAAATCAGTACACATTCTCGATCCTCAAAATATACCTCATTATATTATATTTACATATGTCATATCATTACTTTATTTTCAATTTTTTAAAAAGAGATAGTCATAATTATTATTAAAAAGCTCTGCGATATAAAAAAAAATAAAACTATCTGGAATCATCGAGTACTAAAAAGCACTCTGGAAGCTTTTTTTCAAGTTTTGAGTAAATGACGAAAAACTGCTGGGTATAAATACATTTATTTTTATTTTTGTATGTACTAGTATATGTGACATAAGCTTTTAATTTGTATCCAGATAACATGTATCGAAAGTTTGAATATGTTTTGAATATCAGCTCTCAAACAATATTTTTTTGAAATTGACTTTCTGAATTTTCGAAATGATTTTCTCACCAGACAGTATGGAATGTATAGCTCTCATCCGCCTTCTTACATAGAGTTTAAGCTAAAGAAAAATATAGAGTTTCTCAGGTCATTTTCACTACTACCAGACGGCGGAAATGGCATGCATCGGGTATAATAAACTCACTTATCATTTCCAAATCATTTTCAAGAGTTTTGATCTCACTCGGAAATACAACGCGTATTAACTTTAAGTCGATGTATGTAAGTTGATCATCCAATAGACTGTATAAATATTGTTTACTGCTATATCTACACTTCCTATGGAGATTCCTAACTAAGCTAGTTTAGTTGCCTACGAGTGTACTAACATAATACATACTCTATCAATGTAACTGGAATAGGTACATTTGTGTATATCTTTATTTCTCCATTATTGTATTGTCATAGTGGTATCACATATCCTTTGGATCAATATTGATATTAAATTCAATGAACCGTAGGAAGATTGATACTATCAGTTAAATGTTTGAAAAAAAAATATTTATACACAGAAAATTAAACATTTACATACCTGGTCCATTGATATTCAGGATTGGGACATGAAATTCTCGACAGCAGTTACAAATGCTATCTGTACAGTTACACAATTTGTTCATGACGCTGTCTTGCCTCTCTCCCTTTTTCGCCACTTGGGTTATTTTCCTCACCTCGCTCACATCTTTAGAGTCTGAAAAAGACACACAAAATCACCATTTAATATTTATTTTGAAAATAAAACTAAGAACATACCTGCTGGTTAGGGATTCTGAAGTCTGAGGCGTGATAAAGTCAAAGTCCCGGGACTTCCCGGGACTCGAGACTTTTACTTTCCCTTTAATAAAATTATAAATTCATTAAAATTAAATATTTGTATGTATGTATTACTTACACTCGGCGCCTTTTGAAAGTACGCACTAGTAAAAATCGCGTTTTTTTTAATACAATGTTTAATAAGTATTATTTTTCTTATGTAATGGATATATGAAATGCTGACGGTTGATTTTTACTAAGAAGGGATGATAACGGGACATGTATTGAAAAAATATCAATGAATTCGGCCGCAGTTAGCAATACAGCTTTTAGACCTTTCTTTTTTCTATTGACACATTGGTACCTCTGTAAAATAGTGAAAAAACATTTTTTAACAAAACAAAATCGGGTATGAACATTTAATTTTAATATTTTGTATTTTGCTTTTGCTACAGTTATATTTTGTATGCTGTTAAGTTTTGGGGCTTCTCTCTTTTACCTATTTTCATTCAATACACGTTAGTCTTTTTGAGGGTTTCTTAACCACAATAATCGTTTTTTAAAAATTAAAATTAACAAATTATTAGCACATTTTAAACCACAGTCTCGATTCCCGGGACTTACGACAGCAAAAAACCCGACAAGTCCCGGGACGTCTCGACATAGAATCCCTAGTGCTGATGCTTACATTCGCGTGAAGATAAGAGATGCGTTTTTTTTCGAAGCGCGAGTGCAATATTTTTTTTTTTTAGTAAAATGTGATGTATTACAAAAAAAAGTTTTGTTAACATTTGGCACGTATTTAAAAAAAAACATGTCCAACGTTTTATTTTAAATTTATGATTTCATTATTATTACAGTAGTATCAAAATAACATACAAATCTATAAATTTAAAGGTGGATTTAAAATAAATATAAGTAATATCAAGTATTCATCTGTCGTACGCAAAGTATTCATTGTTTTTCTAAGTGACACTACAATATAGGGGACTCGTTTTAAATATTAAATGGATTCCATCAGATTCAAAGGATTGTATAGTTTTTTTTTTTTTTTTATAAAGATTGTAAAAAAACAATGATAAACTTGTATAAGTCGCCCAAAATAAAAGCGAGCGATGGATGATTAATCATTTATTCCATTCAAACTTCCGAAAAACCGAAAACTTCTGAATAATAAAACATTAAGTCACCCACCGAGAATGAATTTTTCATCTCAATTTTCTTGATACTTTTCTGGTTAGTCATACTCTCATCGATAAATTAGATAGTAACCACGTGACAGTATCGTGGATGGATTTTAAGGATATCGATTATCTGTCAATGCTTAAACTTTTCTTTGTAGTTTTTCTTTTCACATATAAAGATAGAAAGTTAATATAAAGAAGAAAAAATAATAATGTTTACATAGTGAAGTACTCCCAAACCCCGATTGATGTATGTATAAAGTCCAAAAAATCGCGTTAATTTAAGTATTAGATAAATTCAAAATATATGGAATTGGATAACATGAATCATATGAGCTCTCGAGAGGTGAAGTGAGCCAACCAATAAAATGGTCAAACGGTCCCTTATTTACTTGATTTTTGGTGGATTATATATTTTTAATTTACGAAAAAACACTATTGCAATGTGTATTAACTGAGGTTATTTCACTTTTACGATACTTTAAGACGTATAGAATATTACAACGCATCTGACTTTTTTTTCTAAAATGCCACTTAGCTCACTTCACCTCTAATGGGCCCACGATCCATAGAAAATAGGGAGATATGTTCCAGAAAAAAACACGAACAAATAAGATTAGTAGAAATTAATGAAAAATAGTTATTTATTGTTTTTACACGTGTGATATTTAAAAAGAAAATACTACTTTCTTCTTGGGAAATCATTTTTTCTAATCGACTTAATGACATTCGCGTTGTCACTGGTTAAAAAACATTGTAATAGCTCATTATTTGTGGAACATTTACTCGCCATCTTTATTTTGTTTATTTTTTTTGTGAATTTGTTTGGAATGGGAAACTAGGGTTTTGGTGTATTTAGTTCCACAAAAATAAAAAATAGTTGACAGTCATTTAAACACCATTTCATCGTCAGAATTAATACATGTTATAATATTTACTATCTGTCTTGATTTGTTGGTATGTCTGTAATTTTGTAGTTGTATGTCACGATACGCAGACAGAGTGTGTGTGAGAGCGTAAGTGCTTAGCAAATTTTGACGTGTGGCATTGCCGATGACGTATAACAATATTTATTTATAATACATAAAACAAGAATATACCTATAACTCTTGATGCAGCGAAGGCGATCAGGATGAATATAAGTAAAAGTTCTAAGACGACGGAGAGCCGCATCTTTTGTGTTTGTTAGCCCCAATCTGAAATTGAAAAACAAATGGGTTATAAACCTATAAATCATGGTAATAATTACATAAATTATATTATAAAAAATTCATAATGTATTAAGTGTGAAAATTTCTGAAGTAACAATCAATTTAAAATCAGGCGCGTCTCAAAGGGGGTTGATCGTCTGTTTTTCAAATTGTCTTAATCTTTAACAATAAACCTGATTTATTTATTTTTTATCGACTACCTCTTTTATCGTCAATGATCTCATATGTTTATTATATAAGTATGTTCATGCATATTGCAAATGTGACCATGCGAACAAAAAGTCGAAGCTGTTTTTATCAGCCCTAACTTTATCTCTTAACTCGTTTAGAGCACCCGCGTTCTTTAAAATGAATCTCAACATCAATAGTTTTATGAATATATCAAATATTGTGTATTATGGATTAAGAAATACATTATCAAAAATATATATTTGGAGAGAATAAAAAAAATATTTAAGTTAATCACTTTTAAAATGTTCACTGTCAATACTTAGTCGAAAGGCATTATATTAAAAAAAAAACATTAATTTATACTAATTCCACTTTTATTTTATATAACCAGGACCAGTCGCTCATGACGAGCATTATCAACTAATGAATAAAGCGAACCTGGTCCTGGTCATATAAAATAAAATTTCAATTACTACAAATGAGTGTTTTTCTTATTGAGTACTGAAGTTAAAGTAAAAATTACTTACAATGAATGACTTATTTCATTTAACTTATTTTCTGTCAAAAATATTAGAATCATTTCTGTTGTCTTGGGTGTTTTTTATTACCGGAATTCGGAACCTAATTTTTTTTGTTATTGAAAACGAAAATCTTAAAAACTCTCTTTGAAGTCACAGCAAATTCAATGCTTATATTGAATTGATTACTGAAAATTACATATTATATATACTTCAGCAAGAATATCCGCGTAAAAATATGTTTATATTATTAAAGTTTTTAAGAATTCCATCCAGGTATTCTTTTAAATGTATATAATTATTAACAAGTCTTAAAAAAAACAATTGCTATTATTATTTTAATGTTGGTAAAAAACAATCTTCTAGGGTGGTATATTTTTTTAATGTTTTAATAAAAGTTTTCTGAAAAGTATTATTCATAAATATTGTAACGCTATGTGGAAGATTATATTCAAAAGTGGATAGTATTATACGATATCATAGTCTAAGAGTATAAACAGTTAACAAAAAATGTTTTCTTTTGTCAATCTAAATGTTCAATCTAAAACAATTGAATTGAATGAAATTACTTCTGAGAGATGATATTAAAAATACGAAATGCAGCAGAGCAAGACAAGTAAGCACGGAAGCCGGGTGTGGATGGCCGCTGCTGCTCGGTGAAAGAAAGCGATGGCCGTGACCCACACTCCACAAACCATACTACATCATCCGCACTCAGACAATTCACTCAACCCGCATTCATTCCACCATTAAAATCTTAGATATTCATTAACCATTAAACTTAAGCACTGGTCCGCTGCGTTTTCCCATGAGAATTCCATTCATATTTTTCAGATTACAGTATATTTATTTTATTATTATTCAACACCACGGATGATGTTAATAATATTTTTCACATAACAATATTATCAAATAATTGATAAAGAAAATATGTACATATTTAACAATACGAAATATTCTATCTAGCTTATAATCTAAATTCTTAAGCTAACGTCTGAAAATCTCATTCATTGTTATAAGTATACTACTTAAAATTTCCTTTCCAACGTCACTAAGCAAAAAACACTATCGCTATTGGAGAAAAAAGTGATTATTTTATATAGAAGCCATTTCATGATATATACAACAAGCCGTGGGCTACAATTAAGTTAACAAAAGGTGTTGGTTTATCTAAGAACTATTCGCGTTGTACCAGGAAAGTGACGGATTATTTATCACTCTTATACATACATGTATACACAATTATTTTTAAAGCAATTGAATGTAACTTAACGGCCTTATATGATGTAATAAAATGTTATCTACCGTACCGTCAAAAAATATCAATAGCTGAAAAGGGTACTTACCTAGTTCAAATTGCAAGAATGAAGAGTTCCAAAGTTGACACAGAAACTGATTATATTCTTTTCGTTTTAATTAGAAGTCTTAAACGATACTACTTAAACCATTGTTGATAATACATGTATGTCTGAAATTACAGTACTTATTAGCATTGACGGAGTACCCTATAAGCAAATTAAGCGCACGCTTGGAGCCTCAAAAATAGCTTATATAATATAACATATATGCTTTTAAGTCAGGTTTTTATACAGGTTTATTATTTTACTTGGAATTTTCCGACGTTTTCATGTTATCCGAAAAACAGGGCCTCCAAATTGTATTGCGCCTGGGGCCTCCCATGTGATTAATCCGCCACTGCTGAATAGATCTGAGAATATCGTTTTTCTATTTTATTAAAGTGCTCGCTGAGTTATGTCAGATTTAACAACGGCCACACGCGAGCTCCTCTGAACTCCCCAGCTCACTTCTGTATACAATGGACATATTATTTACTATAGACGAACGGACATAAATATACGTTTAATGTAATTATTAAATTACAATTTATGTACTGCTAGTTTCGATAAGCAATGAGACATTTTCAACTACTCGTCGCTGAATCATTACTATAGATTCGTGAAATAAGAACTACAAATTTGTTTTTTTCGTAAATAAAAAAAAACACGATCGACACAATTCGATCAATCAAATAATTATTATTATTTTTTTTGATAGCTTTGAAAACAGTTTCGATTTTGTTTGCGTAATTTAAGCAGCAACAATATAGTTTATATGCAATATTATAAAAAAAAAAAATAAGGGAAGCATTCATCCAGTTTAACTACAATGAATATATAAATTCAATTCACGGATATAATCATGAAAATAAATACTTTTATTAGTATTTCTGTGGCAAACGTTTTTTTACCATTATGGCAAATATTGTTCACGCGATAAAAATCGTACTTGCATGTGAATAATTATTGCATATCAAAAATTAGTCAGTTTTTTCTTGTAGATTAATTAAATATCTGCTATTTTGAATTTTATTTTTGATGCGCGTTAACGACTCCTACGGTATCTTGCGCACACATAAAATTTCTTTTTTCACGCTGTCATGCGACTTGAAATGTCCTCGCGCACGCCCACTTTTTCGGATTACTATGAGTGTGTCACCTCATTTTAGCAGGATTTTACTTAAATCAATATAACGGACATACTACTTATGCAATTAAAAGCGAGTTTTCTTGATTCTATAAAGTGAAATTTTTCATAGAATCATACACAAATATATTCTACTGCAAACTTTAAATACAATTATTCACCGTCATTCAAAAAGCTTGCATTGAAAAATAGTAATACTATTGACTATAAAAAAATTATATTGTTGATTGAATCATCATAACTTGAATGAATTCTGTTATTTTATGGTACAAAAAGTATGTTATAATATGAAAAATTATAGTTCTACACGAATTACATGATAGAGTTTGAAGCTTTTACGCCATCATGCCATCGTCAGAACTGTGTAAATAGTTATGTAAATCGACTTAATCCACACAAATTTTACAGGAGGCATAGAAAACGTTTTTTAATGATTTTGGGCCAAAGTCAAAATAAGACATATTATACACAATCTTGAAGACTAATATTTTTTTTCCTCAATCTAGTCTTAGTTTAATAAATTCTTTGATAAAAAAAACCTTTTTGTTAGTCCTTTTTCTTAGTCGCAATTTCCACATGCCTTTCTTTTTTCAAACTTCAAAGCTAACTTGGATACTAATTCATCATGTATAGTTTACGTCCTTTTGGTAGAGCGTATATTGAGTTGTATACATTGTGATTATAGAAAAAAGAGTTGTTTTGAAAAAGTTGTGGGCTACGTTTTCCTTTTGCCTTTCTACAGTTGATATTATATACATATTACATACATCTCGTTGAAATAATTAATACCTTTAACCGAACTCATTTATTTTATTGTTTCGCTCGTATCCCAAATATTGACGCAGAAATTCGAAATGTCAATTTAATCAAAACATCATTTCTAGTTTTTTAACTTTCGTATTCTATACAATGGAGGTATCAGGCTCGTATTGGGAAAATAGCGGTAAACTGACGAAATGCATTAATAACAATTATTTTTTGTTTTGTTTCTCACCTGCAATATTAAATTTTAAGTTTGTTATCGAAGACATTTGAAACTATTGAATGATTCACATTTGTATTTCCTTCCGAGATATTCAATATTTTCCAATAATATTTATAGAGTAACATTTGCAATGGCTTTGGAAAATAGCAACGCTTGCAAATTGCGTTTTGTATCTTTTCGTATTTGATAGATTTAAAAAATTGTTTTGCAATTTTCTTCCGACACCTATTGACTTCTTATGACACGCCGATTGAGAATGGTTGCATTAGACTATTTGACGTATCATACTTAAGTAACCAATCCAAACGTTTGATACTTTATAACAAAATTAGTGATTTATTAAGGAAATTAATTAAGGGACTTCGTTAAAAAAATATTTTTATATTATAATGCTTATGTTTTTGGTGCGTGTTATTAAAGATTGTCACCATAAAATACTATTATGAATAGGATTGATATTTTTTGGAAGCTAAATTATTATTTATGTATTCATTTGTTGTTGAATAACTTTTTTGCAATCGGCATTGTTTTCTCATCATTCAGCATACTTAACTACGTTCCAATGCATAATTTTCTCATTTATTTGCGTGATGGCTTTACTGTTACCTGACTAGCGATCAATGGTTTCAAATCTTGAATAACTGATATAAATATGACGTTATTAGAGCAATACGCATTCCAGTATCAATACCCATTGATACGTGCGACGATTTAAATGAGAGCTTCCAAGTATGCAATAATCCCTGACAAGTTTGTGACTGAAACAAACAGAAAAATCTAGTGTAATAAACCAAGTTTGGTGTACGAGTTTTTATAAAAATCGAATTAAAAATCATTCTCTTTGTTTAATATATAGGTTTATTATCACTCGAGAGAATAAATTGAATTATTGAATAGTTGTATAATATAAACAATTCATAGTAAAAGTTATTAGTTGATTTTTATATTTATATTTACTTGATAGAGCTTTTAATTGTAATAAGGTAAAACTATCTACAAGAACTATAGTATTTTGTGTCCCAGTGGCGAACGGGAAAAAATAAAATGTTATATATTCAATTATTTAAAATATGATCACCCTAAAAATTGTTAATGAAATTCCTATAATTGTATTGTATTTCGTTGGTATCATTAACATATCTCCCAATTTGTGTCGATACGATTGATAAAGTTCAGTTTCAATATGTCGTATCGGTATACTTTCGATATAGTAAGAAATTAAAAAAATAAAAAATAAATGTCAAAAATGAAAGTAAAAAATAACTTTCATAAATGAAAGTAATCAAATGCATATCTCGTAACAATGCAAACGATCATAATATTTTAAAAGTTTGTTTTTCAATAAATTTATTTTAATACGATATGATTTAAAATTAAATTGTACCGAGAGCGAAACTTTAACTACAAATTAATAGATTCTGTATCGTATGGTTCGTTAAGCTAGTTTGTATTTACCGGTTAATATTAATTGTTTCTAAGTAAAAAAAAATGTGCAGTAAATAAGCATTTTTATATTTTTTAAAAGTCAACCATTACCGAAATAAAATCATTAATCATGATCTTGATTAACGGGCATATCTTCAGTATTTCGGTGAGCAATTTCCTCGATAATTACAGGCTGTGTAAGAAAACATTTAAACATTCACCGATCGTCTGACCTCTTTCGGCAAATTCGTTTTGGCATCATTTCATCGGGTTTTTGAGCTCACTCAGTGCCGGCTGCGTTCAAATATTTTTTACCACTATTCGAAATTACAAATATTTACAAAATAACAACTAGTTCAAACAATGACTTTCCGTCGGTGGTATATCTGGCTCGTTTGAATAACCATGATGTTAGAATATTTTCCATATTAGTATTTTGCTAAAAGCGTAAGCTTGGAACTATACAAACAAATGTATGATAATATCGTACAGTTCCTGGCATATTACGCCGATATCATAGTTTTAGAACTTCATATTAAATTCTCATAAATTACCATATTTTAAATTTAGCTTATATGGTATTCCATTTTACATATAACATCGATGGTAATATCAATAACAATATTTTGGACATTCTTTTCGAAAAATAGCACCGGTTGCGCTCAACTAGTGTATCGTGAGCGAAGCCTATCATGTTAGATGAATATATATTTGTTAAATAGTTTGTCATTTTATCTTTAACCTAATACCAATTGCGATACCAGCTTTAACTTTTTTAGTGAGGTATTAATTCAATTAATAATTGACACAAACAAAGTATTTGTTTTTAATATTACACTCAGAGAAGGTGTACATATGTACTTTTGTTTGTTGTTATGAAATGCATACACGACTGTATGTTGTAAAAATACCTGGTTTCTAATATGATTTATGTTAACCTTTATTATTTTATTTCAAAATATATCAGCATACTTGACTATACATTCCGTATAGTAAATACATACATATATTAAATACTGTTTTTTATTTATCTGTAAACGAATATATCTGAATCTAACGAGATCAAAAACGGAACGGGAAGTAAATCGATTGAAAAATTGTTAAAACAAAACAAATAAACTTTTCTTACCTGATAAACACAATGACTTCCGTATTCCAAAAAACGTTCGCAGCCGAACTTCACGCTTGATGTGGTTTTTTTGAACTTCGAATTAATTAAAAGTCAATCAATCAAAAGTGCGCGCTTTTACAGACGCGCTGTGAATGAGAGTCGCGGGAAATTATTTGGTGATCGGTCGCTCGCGGATACTGTCTGATACTCAAATGCCGCGCTTCGTTTCTTTCTTTACCAAAGTTAAGTGTGCTTTGCCGAGCTCACCTGGCGAGAGAGTAATACAACATTGATAGTTTTTAACTAATACAACAGGTGAGAGCGAAAGAGATGCATACAATGCTTATGGCCAGGGGTGTACTAGAAATTTCAAACCTTTCAAATCAATTAAATTGCCCTTTTACCAAACATTCTTATATTACCACATACGCTTAAAAAACGTTTGTCTAATTTTATGTGAATCACTTTTAAGTTGTTAACTTTCAATTCTTGATGGAAAGACATTTTATTTTTTAAATAAAACATTTTTTTGTACTAGTTCTACATAATAGTTCAGTTGATAATACTCGCGATGAGCGAAACCCGTTTTCATTTATTTTGCGGAATTAGTGCAAAAAAATGTTTAGCATAAAATTTCACATGAGTTTTAAAATGTATTCATATTTATGGACAAAAAAACTGTGTATTGAAATACTACATGGTCTGATCATTCTTATATGTTGGTATTTAAAAAATCAATGAATAAACAGTATTTTCTTCTTTTCGTGTGTTTAATGCTAAAGATTTGGGATTCATGGGTTTCGTAATTAAAACCTTTACCATAATTGAACTAATAATGGTAAACCAATGGTGATGCGATAAGCATATACATTTAAAAAAAAATCTTAAGTTGGCAGGCATCAAAACCATATCAAAGTTTCCTCACTATTATAGGCAATGTAGTAAATGAACGTGGTTCATTGAATTTTTCTCGAACCATGACAGGGCCAGGTGATATTTTTAGGGAATCGCTGATGAACTGTATCCATAAAAATCTCAACCAATATTTTAAGCATTGAAAACTATTTACGCATAACAAAAACATTTGAGTAGGCAGGCATATTATGATTAGAGTCATTTTGTGACAGGTTAAATTAAATATTGATGGTGAAATTTTTGTCAACTTTTTTTTATTGAGAACACTAATTATAATCAAGTGACAATTAAAATAAAGATACCTCTCTTTATTCAAATAGAAAAGAGATTAGACACTTTTAACACGATTGATATATTCAAATAAACAGCGTGTAAAAATAATTATAGAATACACACATTTTTTTTGATTGGTTCTCTAAATTTAAAATACTATATTATCTGAAAAAAGAACAACGCTGTAGTATGGAAAATCGTAGAAAAGTAATAATGACAACCCGATAAAAAATATATTAAAAATATTATTCATATTTTATTTAAAACAAATAATATTATTAATATTTATTTATTTGATAACTTACGCCAACGTTTATGAGAGACTGCACTTCAATCGTTAGAAATGTCTGACACATCGAATGTGTCAAAATCGAAATTATACGTCGTTATTACCGTCCTGTTTTCTTTAATTTTCTTGTTATTCGGATATCTGTTATCCGTTTATTGTTTGTATCAAATTGTATCAGAATGGTTTTAGAACAAATAATTCGTGTAAAAATATAATATAATTCGTTATTTTTAGTGGATATTTAAAAACAGTATATAAAAAAACCGTGTAAAAGAGAATTGAGTGTATATGATCGACAATGTAGAAAGAATTAATAAATGAAGATTGTAACAACTAAGGACTACTGGTTTAGTGAAGTCAAAATAAATGGTTGTTTGGCCGATTTTATGTAATAATATTATAAATTCAACATTGAGATTAATTAAATCATGGGTGAGAAAATGGCATGTTAGCCCGACTCAAATCTAAAAGAATATTTTTTTCGACTTACCATAATATCAGTAAAATGGAATGATATCTCATTTTATTTCGAAATTCTTTAATTAGTTGTCTTGCAAAGGTAACAAACTACAATTTTGTTTTTAATATGTTGCACGCTTGTGATTTAAACAAAGCTTTAAATAGAAAACAAATCAAATGATTAAAGCTTAGGCAAACTCTATTTCATATTTTCCGACCACAATATTTTTTTTTTTTGTTTTTTATCAATGTGAATGTTTTCATAATTATCTTATCGTGCGACATCTATACAATTATTATTGAATATTTCAAATTTTCTTACGATTTTTCAAAATACAACTGATTGCTTCATTTGCTTAACTATTCAACAGTTTACAAGAAAATACTATGTTTTCCATAAAAAAAACTCATCATTAACCTTTCTTTCAAATTGTACTTACAATAACGCAGTCTAATTACTGGTTGATCTAGATTGTTGAGAAATTGTTATAAATAAAAATAATTAACGTTAAGAAGTGGCTCTGAATTATATTTGGCGGGCCGGAAGTGTTTTATATCCGTCAGTTTGTATTAGTTATTAAAGTATTCGTCAACATACCACTCGAAAGTGTTGATGTACTACTAACTTAATACATGTACACCTTGCCCTAGAATGGAGGAAGTTTATGTGCTCAAGTGAAAGCGATTCACCTCGCTCTTGAAAAAATGGATCCTCATGTGTATATTAGTTAAATTAATTCTGAATTACAGAACTCATTCGCTTTTTTGAACAATTTTCTTTGTTATAAAATTTTAATTGATAGGTAATCTTTTAGATTTAGTGCATAATTTAGGGGCTGGGCAACTTTTAATAATAAATAAATTTTAATTATTTTTAAACAGATATATGAATTTATATTTATGTTACGCATAGGGTTGTCAGACGTCCCGATTAATCGGGACTGTCACCGGTTTTGAGCATCGTGTCCCAGTGTCCCAAACAAGCCTTTCCCGATTTACAAATATATTATCAACAAAATGCTACAATTTCGCTTATTGTTCATGGTCAATTTTCATCTGAATGGAAAATTATGATCTCAATTGTTGCCAAATATATGATTATCTACCCACAAATAAAAAACTCTTGAAAAAAGCCACACTAGTAAGAAGTATAAATAAATAGATGTAAAATTTTAATTTATCCCCGGGCCTACTGGCGACGGTGGCTGTTTGGGAGGGAAATGTAATGCAATTGGCTTAACGGACATGTTAAGTTAACGATTATGAAAATTGAAGCTATTGAGAAATTAGGCACATAATATATTTTCTTTTTTTTAAGGGTAAATTTTTAAATTTTTAAATAATTTTAAAGTATAAATATTTTTTTTCATATGGAACTGGAGAGCCGCAACTTTAAATAGAAAGAGCCGCATGAGGCTCGCGAGCCGCGGGTTGCCTACCCCTGCCTTAGCAGCATGTGTATTGTTGTAATAATATTAACAAATATTTATACATTATATTGCAATAAATGATCGTTTCCTTTCCTTTGTTATAATTTCTGATAACGATCCACTTAATATAACTGAGGGATACAAATGTAAAAAAATATCGTCGTTGCTTCTACTTAAAATTTAACTGTCATTATCATATTCATAATATGGGGTTCAATCTATATATTAATAGTCGATAATGTCCGTCCGTCCGTCTGTAAATTGTCCCCGATTTTCCCTCCCCCTCCTCCGCCCCAACCCCGCTGTCAACCATTTTTTTATTCATACTAAATACATACTTTTTTCGTTTGTATATGGTCGCGATTTCGCCTTTTCGATGACGTCAAGAAAGACGGTCCTCCTCCGAGATATATTTATTTTATTTTTAGAATTTCTGGCTTATTCAATAAATAGGTTTGTAATTTTCTGACTTCTTAAAAATGCAACAAAAATCCCCCCGTTGAGGTCAACGGGCTTACAGCTAGTCATTTTAAATAAAGAACGATTAATTAACCGATAATCAGTGACTTACTTGTGGAGAAGTTTGACAGTTTGCTGTGTCTACGGGGCTAAAGATTTTTTTTGTCGGCAACATTAGAGTTCATTATTTAAATTATTCTTCGTGACATCTTAAATGAATAAAAACAATATTTATTAACGCGAAATGACTTAAAAAGGAAAACAGTCTATCGATGAATGGCTACACTAAAAATTTTGCAGGAACTTTGTTTAACAGTTTAACGATATTGAATTTAAAAATCCAATTGTGCAGAAGACGAAAAACAAACGTTATCAAAGTGTATGTGAATACGAGGATAAATATATTAACATTTTTTTTTAAATAGATTTCATATAAATAATAAATATATTATAGTTTGTTTAAATCTTTAAACTTATTCCATAATCATTATTTCAAAAAATAGGGTAAAATCTGAACGATTACTTATAGCATCATTAAGGTTCACTTTTGTAATTAAAAACAAAAAAAAAGCGTAGGTAAACACACTGTGTGTGTAGTCTTGACATTTTTTACAGCAACAAATGTGAGTACGTAGTACTGAAGCTTCAACTCCATACCGAGAGTCTCTTTGAAACGGTTGACCCACTGACCTTGATGAAGGTCATTGACCTGATGGCTGACTCTGAAGCTGGCGCGGATACTAGTTTGTACCTATACTTTTAATAACATATCCGATGGATTATCATTATTATCTAATAAAACCTTTATTTGTCATAAAAATAACTTAAAAAATCTGTTACTAGTCTCGAGTTACTGTCATTTAAACGGATCATCAATAAATTCATTTTTTATGGTCGCAGGCTTTAATTCGTAACTGACAACGTATTTACATATAATATATATATATATACTGGTCTATGTGGTCTACAGCGACACTTATAATTAAGCCAAATTATTAAGTGACTTATTTACAAACATTCGTGTAATTTATAGGATATAACTTAAAATGATTACCAAAATATCCCAGTCAAAAAATAATAATTATTGTCGAAAAAATAAAAAAAACATTTTGTTCTAAATCTTCAATATTTATTATAGATCAGAAGCAGTTTTACTCATTTATTATGTATAAATTCAGTTTTACTTATGTTGTAAAATAGTAATGTATCGTTTTATATTTTATCAGTTGACAATGATTGCGATGATCTTAACCGATCCTGATCTATAATTAATATTGTGGAATTAGAACAAAAGTGTTTCATTCTTTAATACAATGCTTTTACACACAGAATTGACAGTGAACACTTAAAACTTGATAGGCAGTATTGAGTTAAATATTAATAAACAGTTTATTTAAAAAACAACGAGAATTTCAATTTATGAAATCGACCATTTTGGACACTGAGTATTCGACATCTATGATTTAAAATCAAAATGACAACGATAAACAGGGAACAGAAGCTTTTTTAGAGCATCAGTGCCTAAAAAATAAGATGATAATTATAGGCATTTTGAATACAATATGGTTGTCTTTGTCATTATACTTTGATAATTTGATAGTTCATAAAGAAGTGACATAGTGGTCGTCCAACAAAGATAGTTGAAAATAAATCGGTGGGTATTCAAACTCTTGACCACGTAGCAGAAGCGAACCTAACCCACATCATTCTGCTTAGGGACCGTTGTTTAATTTTACAGAAGATTATCATTATTTTTAAAAATAGTTATGTTAAAATAGTTGTTAGTTATTGGTACCAAACTTTTTATTGTGTGAAAAGTTTCACGCGTATTTTTACATTCAGCATTAATTTTCAAATGGAGATACGTACGTTGCTATTTAAGAGGGCAACATCACGGGTGGGTTGGAGGAGTCTTAGAATGGGTCGTGCGAGCCCTTAGTTGAATTTTCCTCAGACCTTTTTTAAATTATTAAAAAGCAATATTCGCAGATCGCTATGGCATATAATGTATAAATATGCACTATAATTAAAATTTATCATGCAGTGATGCACATTTGGTGTTTGTAATTTTTTTTTTGACATATATAATATTGCCTCAACCGGTTTAAGTATTACGTTTCAATCTTAAAACTTTTAACTTTTGTAATCTAAAGAAAGAAAAATACATTATTTAGCTATAGATATTAACTATTTTACACTGCATTGCGTATTGTAACATAGTGTAAATATACAACATAACATAAAATTTCTTTAATAATTATTGCGTATAATCGTACGAATAATGAAAAATTCCACCTTTCCCTGGTACACATCGGATAGTTTTGAAATTAAGCTACCTCCCTGTCAACGCATTGGCAACCCACCGCTTGGGCACATGTCATTTCCGTAGAAAAACATCATAGTAAACAATTTTAGCAAAAAATCACTGATCAACAACATTACCGTAGTTTTTTAATAATAAATTTAAAAATAACCAGATCACTCAAACACAGTTTTTTTTCTAAATAAATTGAATATTTAATTGAACATTATTTATTTAACAAGTAATTTAATTTTTGATTAATTGCAAAAAATATTTCTTCGAATGAATAGAAGTGAGAAATTAAATAGTTCTTTTGAGATTTTTTATGACATATTATCTATTTTAAATGAACTTTCTTTAAAATGAATAATTACTATGTTTCGGTCGAAGAGCTTTATGTCTATTTTTGAATTTATCTTAATAATGTCAAAACGTATAATTTTTTATCGATAGATGATTCAAACTATCCGACGAAATAGAAAGTATTTAGAGACCACTCTGGTTTTTCTCAGAATATCGGATCAATAAATAATGCCAGAGCATCAAAGCATGGATGATAAACCATGCATTAAAAAAAAATATTGTCATTAATAAATTTTATTTAATTACTGATTTCTTATCAATTTTCGCTTGAGAAGTTTATAATAAAGTATAATATTTGTTTTGTAAACGTTTTTATAAATTTATTTATTTCTCTATATGTATTCATAAAAGCTTTAACTAATTAATACAAAAATATACTCAAATTTACTACAATTTTATTTGGTGTTCCTAATCGGCTGTAGACTAATAATATCTGCCTGGTATTATTAGATTATTGATGCATAGTAATTTACATCAGTAATGTGCTGCTAAAATTTTATCAACCGGCTCGCACCTTGGTAAACACCAAGGTATCCAATCCGGGACCCTTTTTGTGATCCCGGAATTTCTGGATTGAAAATCGTGTATAAATTGGGATTCAGGAATGAGAACATTTTTGGTCGACGATTTTGAAATCATGGAATTTTTCAAAAAATTTTATGTCAATTTCAAAATCCCATAAATTTGCGGATTTCCCAAAATTACCAGCGTAGGACTTTTTTTTTAGCTCTTCCAAAAATTTTTGAATCCAAAATCACAGGAATTTACGAATATAATAAAAACCGTGACGGGTCTCATTCGTCTATCATCTGCTGTGTGATGGTGACTTCTGAGACATGATTTAACGAATGGTAACAGTATTTTAGGAACCGGCTCTCCGAACCAAAATTATTTTAGCAACCGGTGTGAACCCATAGCAGCACATCACTGATGTACATGCATATTTCATTTCAATTTATTTGGAACCATGGCCATAAAATTAACGTTTTCAATTAAATAATAAAAAAAATATGATAATTATAATATCTGAAACCGGGTTACCATGTTTAAAATACTGACAATTGAATTTCACTAAAATTTAGCTAAAACCAACATACTGAATTAGTATTTCAAAAATATCAAATACTTTTCTCCGTTGTACATTATTATATAACATTTAACAAAAAGTTCATTACATAACTATTATTAGAGCTTACATTGATATATTAATGACGGTATGTGAATAAATCTTGTACGGAAATATCAAAATTCAACGTTTTAACGACTAAAACGATTTAAGAAATATACACTACAATAGTTTAATTCAGATTGACTATTAAGTAAATTAATTTAAGATTTCGACTGAAGGTGCTTGGTGAAATTTCGGTTCCCGGTAAATTGCTCGAATGGAAATTGCTCGAATAACAAGATAATCAATTTGTTTCCGTTTGTTTTGTCCGTTTGTTCTGTCTTAGCCCTAGTCTTCTATGTGTTCTGGAAAAATATAGAAACAGTTTTACTTACTAATTAATAAGCAGTTCTCGTAGAAACACTTCTGTTGAGATAAACTCCATTAAAAGATCATATGTTCCGCATTTGGAGCGAACACGGTTAAAATAAATACTTACGAAAAATATTTTTATATTTCACTCTCTAAACAAGTGTCGCACAAGATAAAAATGAAAGTCGAGAAAAATCGTTTAAATAACCAAGCAATTCGAATAATTTGTAATTCGAGCAATTTACCCGCTCCCGAAATTTCAATATTAAATTTGAATCGTTCAAATTATGTACACTCCCACAGATTTTGTCACTTACGACCCGGGATTTTGTCCGTGCGCTTGAACGCCTGTAGATGCCGAAAGGCGAAACCCGGGTCGTTAGTGACAAAATATGTGGGAGTATACATAATTTGAACGATTCAAATTTAAGTAAAGTAAGATATTTAAAATAATGATTATTATTATAATATTATCTGAGAGACCCCGATAATAATATTTTTTTATTTTTTTAATCGTTTTGAAGTTCTGAAGAGTTTTTAAAGTTCCGTTTGTCGACGAGAAACAGATACGACTAAACGGATGTGAACATAGCAAAACAGTACACAAACCTTCAGATATAAACAGATACTTAACCTGTGCCGTGCCGTGCGGGATTAATATGGCCGTGCATGGAGGGCCGTGATTTTCTTTCAAAAAATAAAACCTAATAAATATGTACTTTTTGGACATATAATAATAGTACATCACAAACACTTACCATATAAATACACGATGGGTCATTTCCGCCATCATTTATCGAAAAACGTTTCAAAAATGGAAATTACCGCTAAGGAATTATAGCCCTAGCTAGCAACAAATTTGAACACAATAAAAAACCTTTTTTTTTAAATCGTTGTATTATAGATTACAAAAAAAATATCTTTTAAGTTTTAGTATCACACTATGATTACAAGAGATAACTGCGTGTAAACACGCACATTTTGTATGGCCGGCCCTACGAGCACAAAATTGTTTGGCGTGTTAACACGTCGCTGGCAGAGAACCGGTTTAGTAAAGTTGTAAGTTATACCTTTTCCCATGAAATAAAAGAAATGCTTCCCACAGATACAACCAAATTAAGGAGTTAATGTTAAACTGTGAACAGAATCTGGTTTCATCGGAAGTATCTACTTAAAAGAGCTATTAACATAATTTCATTATCACGATATTGAACTTTCCCGCTGTTTTTCCGGAGTTAAACGATAATTATATTGCTGCCGTCAAACGGTATTTCGAGAATACACGCCAAAATTTCGCAAAAACAAAAACCGCCAGCAAATATTCACAAAGAATTTGGACTGTTATTTTTTTCCTATTAACATGAATTAATACACATCACTTTTATTATACAGCGGTAGTATTTGCTTCAAGGTATAGATCAGTGTCTGACAAACTGTGTGCCGCAAGAAGTCTCAGATGTACCGCGAAGAAAGAAGTTTCAAAACTGCTCATTTTAAATAAAGTCTATTCATTTAAATTTTCTTTGATTTTAAATAAATTTAACACCTCAATATTCAAATAAATATATAGTAAAAGATACGATGGTATATTTTCAGTGTCGTCTTCTTTTCCATCACTTAATTATCAAATGTACCAGTGGGTCATCAACCATTCCTAAGATTCGACGTTACACACCTGACACTAACAAAGGAGGAAATTTTAATAAATCTAAAAAACGGCTCTGTGCAGAAAACCTCATATTTTGAGCTCGAGTTTTCAGTATTTTGGATATTGCTATGAAATCAATATCTTCGATTCGCTAAAACAGCAATTAAATCTCTATTAGTATCTTTGCGATTTTTTTTGTGGAAATGAATTTTTAACGATAACGTTTGCGTAGATGAGGAGTGTTAGTTTACCTAATTTAGATTTGCATTTCGACAGATTTTTTCTAAAATCAATTGCATCCGTCTCACTTATAAAATTATTACCACTTGGTAAAATCTACGCATATATGTTGATAAAATATATTTTAAAATGTGACCTAAATGTTTTTTTATATTTATATCCATAAGGTACATTTCCTTTTTAGGACATTTTATATGGTGTGCCGCGGAACAAATCCAATTCACCAGTGTGCCGTGAAGTAAAAAAGTTTGGCAGACACTGGTGTAGATCAAAGATAACCCATGCTGTCAACCGAAATTTTCTGCACGCATTTCTCATTTTATCTTAAATCATTTTTTTCATTTTTTTTGAGCAAATTCTTAGTAAAATTGTACGGTGAGTGTGACATGTGTTTTTTTTTATTTCAAATTTAATGTTTAATTTCACGAGACTTGGTTTCATTGAATAAATCGTACTATTTTGGCGTGACACATTTTAAATGTATTCAAAATATAATAGAAGCTAAATTTTAAGGTAATATTTTATAAAAACAATAAGGTTTTTATTCTCAAAAGAATACATATGATTTTTTTAAGTCACACAGATAAAATAATAATTTTTCTCTTTTTATTTTTTTTTTTTTTTTTTAATACGACAATATTTATTTTGATGGGATCAAATTATTGTTCCTCGATTGTTCAAATAAAAATATTACATGTATATTTAATTTGAAAACATTTAAACCAAATTGGCTTCACTCCAATATAAACTATAAAACATAAGTAAAGTAACTGTGAAAAATTTGACATGCTGTGACTAGGGCCTCCAATAACGGAATCTCAAACTATTTTCCAAATCCGTAATCCCGGGATCGTCCTAGTACTAATCCCGGGATTTTGGGAATCACTAGAGCACGTAAAAATCCCTAAGTATAGCTTTTGAATAATTGTGGAATCCAAATCTCAAAGAGCGGAGCTAAAAAATGGTCTCACAATTCTGAATAATTGTACAATCTGTCAATTCGCAACTTTTTGTAATTATTGAGCAAAAAAAATGAGAATTATAAATTCCTTACTTTTTTCGGCAGTGATCAATCCCAGGATCCTGAAAGCCTAGAACCCGGGGTAAAAAAATATTCCGGGATTGGATGCTCTAGCTGCGACCTTTATTTTTTTCATAAACATTAGTGGTTAATTATTACTAAAGATTCACAAACGATAAAATAAATCTGCAGTTTTTATTATGCAATTATTCAATCATCAAAAATCGATATGATTACTTGATATGATTTTAAAACCATGTAATAATTTCAGCACCTTTAAACTTATTTGATACGAAAATACGGTAAATTATGTTATAAACATACGCATTCATATATTTACTTCCATAGGCAGTCAATCACAAAAGATCTTCTCAGTTTATCAGTGTTAGTTTATGAACCGGCAGATTTTAAGATCGTATCACACTGATATAAAATCTTCTTTTTTTTATATCTGATGACATTTTATAATATTATTTTTTAAATAGTAATACTATTGATCAACGTCGTTCTGCACAAAATATATTAAATATTATAATAAAATTAATTTTGTTAAAATTTCATCTCTTGATAGAAAAACCTGATGAAAAATATTAGAAAAAAACTATGAATCTTCTATGAAATGAAGCCGGTTTCACTCAGATGGTGTGATTGGTTATTTTTCTGAAAACTCAATTAGCTAAGCGAAACTTGCCTTTATTTTTATTTGGATTCGGTGCGGCACGTAATTTTTCATTATTAATTCCAAATATTTCATGTAAATTTATCTTTATAATGACTTTGTTGCACCTGACCATTAACAATTAGATTTTCTTAATATAAATAAAACTCAATACGATAAAATAAAATGTTTAAGTTTATAATGGCTTATCATTTAATATCTATTTTATTACAAGTAAGGTAATCACTGTTATTAGCGACACCGATAATATATTATTTAAAGTTTGGAATATCTTTATTTTGCAGATAAATATATTTATTATAATTTTGATTGCATGTTATGGTTGCACTTTTTAATGAATTAACAAATTAACTCAGAATATTAAATTAATAATAATTTTCGTCGATACATAAAATCACAGTTGATGCTGAATATAATTTTAAGAAAGTCCAAAGAATTAAATGATAATCTTTAAAAGAAAAATCTATTTATATTTGTCGAAGTGAAAAAAATATTATATTGTAATTACATCTCGAGGCTTTTCCCACCTAGAGTTTTCTTGATATTGATTCTCTATTTGTCTGCTAAATAAAATAATAAAACGGTGTAATTTGATATGCCTGAGAGTAAGGTTAAAGTGAGAGGCTTGCTTTAGTTAAAAAGATGTCAGAGTAAGTATTGACTGCCGACCGGCGACTGTTGACTACCAACGCTCTAAAAGAGGACAATTTCTGCAGCCAGTGAGGAAAAGGGGAGCTCAGTCTGCCGTCAAGTCACTTGCTGGACTTACATTGCAACAGTCCTCTGAGCGCATACCTCTCTACCTCATTCATTCTTAACTTCACTCTAGAATACAAAGCACAGGTCGTACTTTCTAAAGTGCAGTCGATTTACTATAGTTTTCCTTTGGCGCGTGATACCTTTTCGAGGGTTCCGACGTATCCTGGTTTCTGCTGCTCAATAGGTCGACTCGCCTACTTTGTACGCTGACAGTTGTCACGCTGCTTCTCATTTTGGATTGTGTCGTGAAGAATTTTTATAACACAAAAGTACTTCGGAATGTTTGATTACAGTTGGATGCTTCTTGCAACGGTTGTTATAGTCAGCTGTTTTGTGTCAACGGCCGAATCTGCTGATCTCATTGGTGAGTTCAAATATCATATTTTATTTATTTATTTATAAATACTAAAAAAACACTAAAAGTTTCTGTCTCGAGTGTTAATAATTGCTTTAGAACACATACATATAAGTCACCGGATGATGAAGTAAGAGCACGTTATGTGAAAGAACGCGCTTTAACAATCAATTATAAATATTTATGTTCGCCTACAAGATATAATTACAAAAATACCGCTTTATGTTCATTGTTTGTTTTTTTATTAGTTTCCTTCCAGTACAAATAACTGTTTTAATAGTTTTACTGTAAATATAACACAATATTGACAAAAAGCTCTCACAATTTTTCAAAAGCTCTTCAAAAATAATACGTATAATATAAAATGCTTTGATTGGATAATGATAAAGTGCTAATAATAAAAACTATGCATTTGTTTAGATTTTTACAAAAATTGTTTTTGACAGCTATGTCATACATTAATTAGCACCCGTTTATGTTGTAAGACAGAAAGAACAAAAAATTTGAATCATTAACTATTCTGTCTTCGTGAATATGTTAATTTATCACCAAAGATGAAATTAAACATAACATACTATTCAGGCGGTAAAGATCAATCGTAAATATCTCCAACGAGTGAAAAATCTAGATAATAACAAATTAAAAAATATAGAGAATATACTGTTTACTTTGCTACAAAATTTACTTCTTTAATTTCATACTCATAATAGATAAGAAGGGATTTTAACAACGCATATGTTTACAACAATGCATACGTTTTATCCATAACAGCACAAATATATTTTTTATGAATATTTTAAGTGATCCACGTTTGATTTGATGAAATTAGACTGGATATAATAAAACCATAACCAGTTTCCATTGTCACTGTACTTTGTATAAGTAACATTATTTGACCTGTTAAGCAAAGAAAAAATACCCTTATCAATCTTCAAACAGATATCGGATGAAAAGCTTTACATTTACACCCCTTTCTATTTATATATTATAGATAATACATTCCATTTTTTTACTTATTACACTTCGTGATAAGTTTACGGTGTGATTCCCTCGATGAGTGATTAATATATTTTTTAATATAGAAAATATTTTCGCGGATATATAATTATGTTTTAAAAATATCTTCTTATTTCTTAAACTTTCTCCTAAAGTCAAATAAGATAACTGAAGGTAGTATGACCAAACAGTATCAGTTTTTATTTAGTTATATAGGAATATTTACTTCTAAATACATCGTTAAACAACAAATTTCCGAGAAATATTTATACATCTTAATTTACATAGTAACTGTAACGTTCAATACATTGTTTTATTCCGTAAATTATATTCATGTTTTCTTCTATTATGAAGCAGCTCAGACTCTCGTAAGAATTAATAAGTTAATCATAATAAACACATTTAAGAAATTATGTTTACTTATTCAAAACATTTCGTTTTTAAGTTTTCATTTTCGCAAAGAAAAGTTCCTAAAGTTAACAGAATAAACATATTTGAACGTGTAAGATTTTTGATGAAATTATGTAATAAACTCAGTATTTTTTAAATAAATATTTCTTTGCGTTAATATCATGGCGAAATTTCTTATGCAGTCTCTGTTTAATGTGAAATATGTAGGGCAAACATGAGATCAACAAAATGTTCGATGAAAGTTTCGCGGTCACATTAATTTTATTCTCCGTACGCAAATGATGGTTCGTGGTCTGACTCATTTAATTCCTACACACAACTCTCTAATCCAGCGCTTTCCAAATTATTTTCAAAACATTCGTAGTAATTAATATATTTTAAAACACTGAATCATAATAAAAATTAGTTTTACGAAGAGAAATCGAATACTTTGCAGGCGATAGAGATTAGGGTTATTTATCTAATTTGCATATCGCCACTTGTTACTGTTGTTTTATTTATCATTGTTGGTAATTGATTGATAGCTATGAATAAACAGCAAATAAAACATTTCAGTCTTTAGAACAAATCTTCTACCATCAATATTTTATTTTACATAGATAATTATAATATCAAAATGTAGATGCATTAATGACAGTCTGACACAAATAAGAGTTTAAAATTAATAGACAGGGACAATTGCCTGCCTTTAAATCATTAATAATAATGATTGACTGTAAACATAAATGCTTTTTTGGCAAACTGGTATAATCAATGCACCAACTGAGTTATTCCAGACAAAGGATTCTTTGTATCAGTTTTGCTTCTTACCAACTTCTGCCAGAAAGGTGACGAATGGTGATTTATGTATTATTTAAGACGTTTTTTATCAATAGTGAACCAAATACGTTGTAACACTAAATTTTGAAATAGTATTGCTAATTTGAAGACCACTCGATCATTAGTTGTTTTTTGAAAAAGTGATCAATGCGTACATTATCATTGTAAAACAATATTACTCCAGATAAACAGTTATAAAAAATACATAAAAAACCCTATTTAAAAATTCATTCTCTATGTAATAGGTACATTGTGCAAAGTTATTCACCATCAACGGTTAATTTATTAAAACACCCCAAAATATTTATGTTTAGGGTGATAATACAACCTTCTTGTTGAATGTAAGATTTTATTTTTTAACATTCTACAAAATATAATTTTGAATTTCGACTGAAGGTGCTTGATGGAAATTTATCTTTAGATTAGAACTATTTTCATAATGTACGTTTCCATTATAATTTTGGCCGAACACGACCCGGGCTTCGCCACTCGGCATCTTCCGGTGCTATCCAGTGCGCGAATGCACCCGAACTGACAGGTAGCGGAAGTTTTTTTTTTTTTAATTATGAAAATAGTTATAATTTTACAAAATTATGTAATTCTGTATTCTTCATTGTATGTAATGTGGGGATTCCAACTATTCGTCATTATCAACTATTCGAATATCGAATAGTTAAACTGAAACTATCCGGATGTATTCGGATGTCCGGATAGTTTTTAGTATATACATACATACATTATATATTTAAACTAAAATATTACATTAAATAGTACCTAAATTAAAAACGAGCTCATTTGTAATAAAATTCATATATTTAAATTTTAAAAATGGATATTTTAAATTTGTTGTTAACTTAGTTTTTAATTGTTCCTGCCGTTGAAAATACTCGTTTAATAGCAGTTGATGTTGGCTTTATTTTTAGAAGTGTTTTAAACAACACGTCTAACTTTTCTGTTTTTTTTTTTTTTGATTGTTCCAAATATATCATATACAAAATATTTTTTAAACTGTGATTTAAAAAACATATTTTAATAAACAAGGAATAGCCGGTTTTTTTTGCTAGTATAAAGTGGTCTCAATTTCTGAATTTTACTAAATAATCGTATAACTCGCACGCAAAAAGAGATGTTTCACGATCAAAGTTTCTTTGTTCACTGATATAAATTTTATAATAATTTAACACTAAATATTTTCACATTTCTGTATTAGATAGAGACAAAACATATAAATACATATTTCAATATCGTTCCATTCCAAAGAGATAATATTTATTATTTTCAATTCAATCCAATCTTGTCAGTATCTAATCAAATTATTTCACCTTAAAATGTTGATTTGATATTACTTATTTATCAAATCTATTTCATTTACATATTACTTCACTATAAAATCACTTTACGTGTATACAATTCAGGAAAATTGTCTAAATGAAAATCAATCGATGTTTTTCTTTATTAAGTCAAAAACAGATATTTTCATTTTAAACTCAAACTGGGCGTCATTTTTTATTTTTTATTGGGGTCCGGTCGCGTTTGCGCCACTTACATCATTCAAATAAATCCCCGTTAATCATATTAAATTATAATTTATGTTGGTGTTTCTGTCCCACGACATGTTTTTTAGTAACACTATCCACTGACTATTAGCATTATTACTGATAAGAGGTATTGTATTAATGTAATTTCATGTTTTATTTGTTAAAGATTTAATAGAATGGACAATCGGTGGAAAAGGCGCCGAGACAAGAGCGGAGGGGGACGCGGAGTCACCTCCCGGAGGACAAAGAAACTGCTTGTGTGACGGCCCCTCCTGCATTTGTTGCATCGATTTCAATCTCACATTCGTAGACCTTGGAGGGCCAGGTACCACTTTCACTTCTTAAATAGATTAATTGACTAATGTTTACTTATCTTACAAGTCATGTCTAGATGTAAAAAAAAAATGCTTCATTTTTTTTAATAGCAACAATTTGCAACAATGGGCTTAACCCGGCGATTTCCAACCTGGGAGGCGTGGACTACTGCAAAGGGAGCCGCGAAGACTCCAAAATATTTATTTACTCTCTAAAACGTGTCTTTATTACTATTATATATGAAATAAAGGATGCGGAGGCGCGAAGATATTTTGTTTTCAAAGGGAAGCGCAGTAACATAAAGGTTAGAAACCACTGGCTTAACCAGATGACGGGCTTTAGTTATGGGGAACAGAGGATTTGATTTATGGGACAGAGAAAAAAATAGCGAAAGAAAACTACCACTGAAATATAATAATTCCAGATATTTTTACGGGTTTTTATTCTTCAAATATTTGTTTACAATATCATAATGAATTTGATCTAATTTGCGTTAAAAACACTTCTTCCTTAAACACCGACGAGTTGATATTTGCGAGATCATGAACAGGTATTTTTGAACAGCTTTCTACCAATACGATAAAAAAATCAGTTTAACCGGTTCTCTGCCACGGACGTGTTAACACGCCATACAATTTCGTGCTCGTAGGGCCGGCCATACAAAATGTGCGTGTTTACACGCAGTACTTGGGACGCGGCTTTTAAGTCCACAAAAAACGTATTTAATAATTTTAAAATATCATGCATATAGTGACATCTCTTGGAATCATAGTGTGATACTTAAACTTTAAAGATATTGTTTTGTAATCTATAATACATCGATTTAAAAAAAAAAAGCATTTTTCGTGTTTTCAAATTTATTGCTAGCAGGGCGATGCTAATGTGGCGGTAATTTCTGTTTTTGAATCGTTTTTTGATAAATGATGGTGGAAATGACCCATCGTGTATTTATATAGTAAGTGTTTGTGATGTACTATTATTATATGTCCAAAAAGTACATATTTATTAGGTTTTATTTTTTTAAAGAAAATCACGGCCCTCCATGCACGGTCATATTAATACCGCACGGCACACAACAGGTTAAATAAATCTCGGTAAGTTAACGTTGTCGGGTGTTTGCCTAACTTACTTGCGTTGTCAGTATTGTCACTGTGTTAAATGCATCGAATAGTACTTTCGTAAATTTATCTCTCAATCGATCTACGGAAGTCACTATTCCTTTATTTAACACCATCCTTTTTTATTTACCAAGACTGCTGGGCGACTAACTTTCGACTAGTTTTCCTTTATTAGTAACCGGTATGCTCGGTAGCGGATTACCACATAGGCACAAGAGGCGCTCGTTTAGGCTTAGGGCATCAAAAATAACTTATATATTATTAGTTATTGCTCACTTATTTTTAATTTATTTTTTATTTGACATGGAATTTTGTGACGATTTTTTGCTATCCGAAAGCAGAACTTCAAAATTTTGTTGCGCCTTTAATTTCCGGAGTGCTTAATCCGCCGCCGTTAATGCTCCACTTTTGAAGCGGACGTGGCTTAAAAAAATATTTCATTCATGAATTACATTATTTTTAATAGTTTTTTAGAACAGTAAATAAAATCATTTCATGCTCTGGTCCACATGTCCATATGTATAACTTATCATTTTATGAATTTGTTTCAGGCTGTGTACGAATGAAATACCTATCTCAAGATGAAGGATTTGCAGTCAACGTATCTTACGGAAACAACCTTATTCATAGTCAGACTGTCAAAGGTAAAAATACTTCATTTTAAATCAGTGATACGCAAACATATCTTTTACTGTGTTGAACATGCAATTTAGCTGTGTTCATTAAAACATGGTACTTAACCGGTTCTCTGCCACGAACGTGTTAACACGCCATATAATTTCGTGCTCGTAGGGCCGGCCATACAAAATGTGCGTGTTTACACGCGGTTTAAAGGCCACAAGAAACGTATTTAATAATTTTAAAATATCATGCATATAGTGACATCTCTTGGAATCATAGTGTGATACTTAAATTTTAAAGATATTGTTTTGTAATCTATTATACATCGATTATAAAAAAGCTTTTTTGTTGTGTTCAAATTTTTTGCTAGCAGGGCTACGCAAATGTGGTAGTAATTTCCGTTTTTTAAACGTTTTTCGATCAATAATGGCGAAAATGACCCATCGTGTATTTATAAAGTAAGTGTTTGTGATGTACTATTATCATATGTCTTAAAAGTACATATTTATTAGGTTTTATTTTTTGAAAGAAAATCACGGCCCTCCATGCACGGTCATATTAATACCGAACGGCACAGATCAGGTTAATGTAAGTGAAATAATTTCATTAAAATAGGTTGCTACTTAAAAAAAATATATTAAATATTTTCAGAAATAAAATTGAAACATTGTAAATGAGGCCCTTGAAAAATATAGTGATAATATTATGTAATACCTAATTATTATTTCTTAAAATTAAATAGTGGACTTACGATTTTTTTATGAACAAAAATAAATAGCCATTGTGCCATGTGGCAATTTATTCGAGTATTCTGTTTCATTAAGCACGGTATGGCATACTTAAGTAAATGAATAATGTGAGTATAATTTTGTTTTTCATAGGCCCGAATCCAGAGCCTACATGCATGAATGTTATATCTCGTGTCGCACAGCTTTGTGCGAGACTCACTGAGCTGGCACCGACTGGTGATGGTCTTCGAGGATGCTTACAGTTGGAACCTACACTTCTCGGGGATCCCCAAATCGAATTCCCACTAGGCTGTTTCCGATCTGGACCTGAAGGCATGACTATGGAACCTGCCAGGTCCAACTCCACTGCCGTAGAGGAAAGGTAAAAGATTGCAAACTCTTGAATTATATGTATATATATGAGATGATTTAAGAATGTTGAAATTTTGCATAAATATATTTAATTCAATGTTTATACACCTACAATGCACATCACGTTTTATTACAGTGGTTAAATTTACACAATTAACAAAGTTCATATCTCGAAATATTTAATTTTATCAATTATAGAAAGTAAAATCTATTTATAAGTAGCATGATTCTTTTGATACATTTATGCTTACTTTCTATGGAATAGCGAACCGGAGACTGAAGAAACTGACGCAGAAGGTGGAATCAACACTGCAGAAATAATCCAAGCCGTGAACGATTCTGCAGAGGAGGGCATCGCATTCTTCTCAAATTTATTAGGCCTCAGTTTCGGCAAATCAAATAGTACACAAATAGCAAATACAACAGAGTCAAATGTCAGCGATGCTCAACCCCAATCCGATTCAAACCAATCTAACAGTAGCCAAAAAAGGGAAGAGAAAAACTTACATTTTAAATCCCAAATAAATGAAGTTTAAACCATACATAGCATAAATGTAGGTATTGTATTTATGAGTATGTACTTCAGGAATAATCTCGATTCATTTATTCACTAATATTGCCACATAATTTTAATTATTATTAATTTATTATTTGTGTATACTGTGTATTAATGTCCATTGGATTAATAAGTGTTATTTTTAAGGAAAAAATGTTAGCAGTATACTTATTTATAATAATGTATTTTACGATAAGTTCCTAATTTACAGATTCCAACTACATAATGATTTTTTTTATACATTAATTAAATTTTGTATGGTTTCCGTCACTAAAAATAAATATATTTTTATTAACCGTGCTTTTACTTATTACTTAAAACTGTTTCTTCGTGAAGACAACAAAGAATTATTTATTATCAAAAACCAAGTGGAATAAACACAAGCCATATCTACGTATGTTGGGTTTTTTTAATAATTCTCATATTGTATTAAAAGTTTGTATTTTACATATCAATTCAGTTAATAATATCAAGTCAAGAAAGTAAAATTACAATGCAGTTGTGTAACATTCATTAGTAATGATTTCATCAATATCAATAAAAAACAGTAAAAACATGAATTCAGTTGTCCGTGTAGTCAATTTATTAACATCATTCACATAACATAAGCCATAAAATAGATTCTCTAACATTGTAGTATTATGATATTATCATAATATAATACTTTTCACAATTCTTTAGCAATCCATGACATGTGATGGTCCACCTCTTTATTTAATTCAGGTTCTTGCCAGGATCCTCGGAAGCATTGTTTTCAGTTTGAGGCAAGACTACGTTCATAATCAACTCTGCAATAAATTCTGCACTCTCCAATTGATTGTCACTGTAAAAATGTATTCCAATAAGATTAAATACACGTGTATATGACGTGGTTCTATTTCAAAAAAATATCTACTTAGCATTTAATTATACTGAGTAGACACTTTTTGTCTATAACACACCATTGCGACAGAAGACTCTTCACCGTGTCAGCACTTTTACTGACTAAAATTGAATATAACATGATTCGATAGCATTTGAAGACATTTAAATAAACTATTGATTGAATTGGCCTTTACTTGGTAGAACTCGACTGTAATAAGGTTAAAAAATATCAAAGTGTTTCAGTTCTACAAATATTATTTTATAAATGGTTGATAGCTACTTCGACTTATACCTTCATAAAAACTAGTTTTAGTAAAATACTTTGATATTTTTAACGTCATTAAAATAAACTGTAACTAAAAATGGTTGTCGGGCCCATGGCGTAGAGGTCATTGTCGTTGGCTTCCGTGACATATATCATGGGTTCGAGTCCTAAAACAGGCAGAATTATTTTCAAATTGATTTATCGAATTCTGTTCAAATGCATGGATATTTGTGATATCTAAAAATTCCCTTCCTACTCTTCCAATCGTAAAATTAGCGAGGCGTAGCGAGAGTGATTAGTTTACCACTAGTCCTGTCCTAGCCATATCTATTTATCTGTCTATCTATCTATACTCTCCTCCAAAAAGAGAGATTGAGCAACCAAGTAACAAACAGGATGTGATGTAATTGTGCCTCATGAGGACCTAACTTACAAAAAGTTATTTATTTAAATTATTATATTATCCCAATAAACAAAGAGGAAACGTCACGATTGTATGCATTTCAATAAAGAGAGTATTTTAACAAATAAACCATTCACTCTTTGGTGTGATATGAAAATCAGGGCTGTGGAGTTGTTTAAAAAAAAGATAACTCCGACTCCAGCTTTAAAATAATTAACGACTCCGACTCCAACTCCGACTCCTAGGAAATTTTTAAAAATTTTCATTTTAACTTGTATATATGTATACCATCAGATCATCTGTAGTCAGCCAAGCATGAAATGTCAACACTTTGTACTATTTTGTTTGAATACACTTAAAAATTCGAGACGCTCATTTTTCACGACTCCAACTCCGACTCCACAGCCCTGATGAAAATCGATACATATAAATGTTTTATAATGAATATATTATTATCTTACCTCTGATCTAATTGCCAGTCTTGTTCTTGCAGAATGTCAGCAAGCTTTTCAACTTCTTTTTTGGCCGATAGAGCAGCTTCATTTACAACAGTAACAGAGATAATATTTTTCAAAGTACTTTCTATACTTTGCTCTGTTACTTGCATTATCTACGAAAGTATCATAAGTACAATAATGAGTAAACAAATTTCCAAAAACAGTTGTCAATATTTTAGAAAACAGTTACAAAAGATAGAAGGTAATGTACACTTGATGATGCTTTTTCATTATGGTATGCTTAATGTAATGTATTTATAATATCTAAGTAGTGTTACTGTATCATGCATAAAATTTAATGCTTGTTATAGTTTATTTGAGTTTTATCACTGTATTTTAAATTTAAAATAAGATACAACACAAATGATCAAAAAAAAAATTGTTAATTATCAATGTATGCTAGATAACTTCAATGTAAGATCACTGACACTACAATCGACATCATGGAGTATGTCTCTCACTTGCACCTGTCTAAAATTGTACTATGCATGGTGCATAATGTATTAGCTCTGTTTTCTATTACTATGACAGACACGAACGCCGTAGACTGACAGTAATATAAATAGTTACACATTTGCAAACACAACAAGTGGAACCAATTCATTTGCCTACCTGTGAAAACATCTCATTGTGTTCCCGGCAACGTCTTTCTTCGGTCTGTCTCCTACCAGCTTCAGCTGCTTCACGTCTGTATCGTTCGTTTTCTGTAAATGAAAATCAATCGTAATATTAAGTTCGTTTTCAATAATAAAATGAAGACTAGGAAATAATTTCATCAAATTCTTAATAAATCAATTTGAAAAACCTGCGACTCTCAAAATATCCTGGCAATGTTCCTGTTCTGTCTGCAGATCCAACTCTTTGTTCAGAAGAAACAAGACTCGACCCGCAGTAATATTTTTCAATTTTTCATATGCTGGTGGTAATTTTTCTAGATTCTAGGTGCAAAAACAGTAATTATTTACTATTATATAGCTAATTTCTTTCAGTTCAAAATTACACGTGACAATAATGTAGGGGGACCCACTGCCTACTTTCCAGTGTTTCCAGTTTATTTCACTTCCTTGGTGTAAATTAATTGCAATCAAAGTTGAAAATATTTAAAAAAAAATTACAATCACAAGTAAGGAAGCAAGTAAGGCTTTTTAAGTTCCAAAATGTTTATCACAATACTAGACCCATTAAAAAGTTTGTAGGATGTCAAAAAACAGGGGGCAAATCCACCATAGATAGCATCATATCAAAAAAATGTATTTAAATTATTGTTCTCAAAAGCACACAGTATCTCTGGGACATATTAATGATTTATTTGCGCGGTATTCAAATGGTTAAAATCAAACAAGTGTCTACCTTGATTTTTAATAAAACATTAGTATCTTTAAACAATGATTACACATTATGGAAAAGATATATAATCATGCAGTTGTTGATCAAAAATTAATAAGTATATTTACCAGTGAATCCACAGAACTGTTGTCTTTATGACTATCTGATTTCACCAATTCATGAATCAACTCACATTTTCTGGAAAGATCTTCATATATCTAGAAAAATAATAGAATTAATTGATTGAACACTTCTATAATATTCTTGCAAACTTATTATGATGCATTACAATTTTAGCATCTTCCTGCATATTCATCGGATTCATATTTAAAATTATTAGTGTTTATAATGCCGATCCTAGGATAAAGGCTTTCGCTTGTCTCATACAAGCAATTTTATAAATTGATTTTTCAATCGCTTATTCCTTATGCATTCCAAACCTAAAAACAGGGCTCAATCGCAGCGCATGTGTGACTGCTTTTTCCCTTCTTTTCGTATGTTACCTTCCCCGAAACTGATTCAGCAACCTTGGGAAAATGAGCAAACCTGCTGAACCTCACAAGTATTGATGAGAAATTATGAGAAACGCCACAAATTTTACATTGGCGACAATTTATAGATCCATTTATATTTTTATTACCTTGGTCTGTACTGCCCTGCCTTTTAAAACTCTCTGTAGAAGGAGAACAGCTTCAAACATTTTACCAGAGCTTTCATCTCGATTGCCCGTATTGATTTCTTGATTGATTGTGTTGATGTTGACTTTATTCAAATTAACGCTTGTGAGGCGCCTTGCAGGCCTCTCCGGCAATGAATAGCTTTTTAAATTAATTTCAACTGGTGTCCGTACTTCACTACTTCCTGATAAACAAGTCACATTTAGGTTAAAGGTTGCAGATAAAGCCATAAACAATATACTATAACTTGAAAACATAGTAAAAATTGACATTGTTTTTTCTCTACTTTATTACGTTATTGAATACTTATTTGTGAAATTTACTAACCTTTGAAGTATGAATGCATTTCCATGAGACACTTATCATCTAACATAGCACGCTTTTTACAACGGTCTTCATTGTCTCGCCAATTCTTTTTTAAATCGACACTGTTTTTGGTGAATCGTAACTCTAAAATAAATTAAGAATTGACATTAGTATTGCTTTTTTGTAACGGATTCTGGAAACCGTGTAGCGCATGGGAACCTATTTTCGATTTTTATCTTCATATCTGGTTTTTCCAATTTTTCAAATAGGATTGATCATTAGATTATTTAAATTACATTTTAATAGCAAAAACTCATTAAAATGCCTAAAAATAAATTTAAAAAAACAAATTTTTTATCCCTGAAAGTGCAGGACACACACAACTATATGAAATAAACAAAAGCAATTATTGTGTTATAATACGATTATATTATTGTATAATGCAATTCAACTTCACATTATCAATGTTTAGGTATTATAAGTCAAATGCACATTAAATGAAGGTATTTTCCATGGACACAAAAGTAATAATAGCAAACAAATAGAAATACACATTAACCTGCAATACCTTATTATATAATACAAAACTCGAAGACATAGGAAGAAAAATTACTATTTCACATAAAATTAAATTACCTTCTTCGTTTGGTAAAAACTCTGGATTAACCCGTATACGCAGCAAATCACGAACAAAACTCTTTCCTTTTTTCAGTTCCTGTTGCGAATGCCTTACTTCTAGCTTCCTCATTTCTTAAATCAAACATTCTTATGTCAATGAAAAATTTGAAACATTTACAGCTGACAAAAAAATATATTAGTACATAGTTTCTCAACCTATTTGAGCCCGTGGCCCCTTTTTGAGTCTCATTTTTTTCTGTGGCCCCTTTACTCGTACTAATAAGTTTTGCGAGACTCGGGTAAAATAAAATAAAAAAATACTAAGAAAAACCACAACCCGCTGGCTTCATATTCTTCTTTTCAAACTTTTGGCAGAGATGTACCAAAGTGAAATTCCTCAAAGCTTGGTTGCAAGTAGGGGTTCCAATCCCGCACCCTTTTTTTGATTTTTTCACGATCTGAACTTTCGAAATCTTGGGGTCGATCACTAGCGAAAAAAGCGTCAATTTGGTAGATTCTCAACTGGAAGACCTTTTTTTAGCTCCATCATTTCAAAAAGTCACGTCTGCTACAGTTACGAAATTGATTGAAGGCGGTTTTTAGACAATTTTTGTTTAATATATAATATTTCGACTCTTTTGCTGTGGACCCCAAGGGAACCACGTGGACATTGTTTTAGAAACCTGGTAATAGTATATTTTATAGTTTTAAGCTAAGCAAATAACATTGAAAATTCAAACTTATAATTCTGATGACTTAACTGCTCATCGCGGATAGTAGTACGCAGCAGGAGATAAAAGTGAAATACATCCTCTCTCATTTTAGTGCATATTCTCTCTACTTCTAACTAATTGATACCCACTGTCAATTTTATTACCTCTTTCTTTTTTACGCTGAATTGCATTAAGGGTTTTGTGGAGACGATTTGAAGCTTCCGTCCAGACTCTGCTAGTCTCGCCACTGGCTGCTGCGATTCTCGATCGCCTCAATACGGGTGGCACTTCCAATTCAAATTTTTTCAATAATGTTTTTTCGACTTGCTGAAATTCATCACTTCACAATAGTTTACATAAATAAAAATTAAAGAAGTATAATGATAAATTTCAAATGCAATAAGTGTTTTTTGTACACATCATCTTAATTTGCTCAAAGTCCAACAGAAATAGTCTAATAGCGGTAACTAGAAACACTCCTGCAAAAATACACATTCGTTATCAAATTTTAATTACTTTTTCCCTAAATAGTTGATCTGCTGCAGCGAGCTGATGGAGGATCATAGGATTCATTACTGAAGACGAGTCGTCTAACCATGCTCGACGAACTCGTCCACGCATAACCTCATCAATAATGCTTTGTTTAACAATACACTTCACATCTGTAGAGTCTTCTGTAAAAACAAAAAAATATTTAAATCTTTTTTATTAAATAAATCATTATGGTTGTATTATCGCGCATTTGTTTTTTATGGTGAACAATGTTATAATTTACTCAATTTCTTGTTTGTCAGTATTTTTAGTTCTCTTTTTCACCACTATAATATCATGTCAGCAAGCCACAACAGCTAATAAAACCTTTAAAGCAATTGTGTCATAGTTGACTTTATATTTTCGTTATTAAAATCTTCTCAAATACTTTGATTTTTTAAACTGATTGGGACTAAGGGTAATTCGCATCCCATTATAAAGTAATGTATATAAAAACTTGATTGCTATTTGCTATAAAATCAATGATAATCTCTTGAATTCCCTGTCACCCAAGTCCGATTACCTATCTGCAGATTATAACAGCATCCCTTAGTACCCTGAGTACATCCGATGGATAGAATTTGACGATATTTCAGGACACCATCATCCTTCTAGCTGAAAGAAGCTGGCACATTGCAGACTCTTCAATCAAAATACAGTAATAACAATGACAACTGTTTGTATCAATGAAGATATAAAAGTATTGAGTAGTAGACTTTGATATTCTTTTTAGGTGATTATATAAATACCAGTAATACCAGTGAATGCAATAGTTTACATAATAATTATCCCCACCAATATTTACTTCCATATTGTCTAAATGCAGGACTTCCGGTATCTCTTTACATCCATCAGCAATTTTATACTCGGTCTGGTAAGGTAAAGTTTGAGCAGAAGACTCCCTGAAACAAAAGATTGCATGGTAATAAAAGTATAACCAGTGACGTTCCTAGGTTACGTGTCACCTCTAGCCATAGTTTAAAATAGCGCACTTGCAATTAAAAAAAAAACATTAGATACAAATTGCCTTAAGCTTAAAGAGTAAAAGTGTCATTTTTTGCATTATTTCCCATTATGTATATTAAAAAAATGTTTTTGTCACTTATTCCGTTTTGGTTTCAGGTGATTCATATTATAAGTGTACTAATATTATATTTATGTATTTAATTATTACATATGATAATATCTTGGAAAATATAGTTTCACCATCGTTAAATGTCAAATGTAAAAAAGATTTTTGCAATAAAGTTAAGTAGGTAGTGTATACCCATTGGTTATAATACTGCTTCTCCGGCAGAACAATGACGCAAGAGCAAATTTTGAATATTTTTAGTTAACTATAACAAAAGTACTGAAATAGCTTAATTTACCCGATGCAATTAAAAAATATATAAATGTTTGAGCTACACCGAATATGTTGATTTGAAGCCAACGAAATCAATTATGAATACCAGAAAAGATTAAATTGACAGATTTGAAAAAATTTACTATCAAAATAAATACGAGTGAAATCAGTTTTTTACCTATACATTGTTTGCACAATCTTATCATGTTTTTCATTCAAAGGTGCAGATGAAATAACTCGAGGTGTTGCCACAATCTGGTGGTTTAGCTCTTGAGACAGAGGAACAGTGGGCATCGGTACAACAGTTTTGGGCCTAGCAACAAAAAATATACATGTACTTCATATTAAATACTTTCCTATCTACAAGTAAAGTTATACCTAGTTGACTTTGATCAGATAAGCAGAGAGGATGCTTAGCTCATCCAGAATGGCCAATTAGCTAAAAGGCCAATAAATGTAACGATAAACTATAAGATAATGATCACAAAATTGAAAAACTAGAATTATTCAAGTCACTCCAACCAACATTCGTGTCAGCTATAACAACTTCGTATCTATGAGGGCTAAATTCCATGTTATACCTTTATGAGCATTTAAATAAATTTGTGGAATCTTTTTACTATATTATACTGGTCATCATATTCTTACTTCTTTGACACGCTCCTGAGATACTCCTAGCAATTATTTTCAAGCATTTAGCACAGCTGTGTTATTGATGACACCCAGCATAACTAAAAATATATACCTAGCGGAGGTGGGCAGTCACAATGTTAAGTACCAGGAGAAAATAGAGATTTGTTCAATTGAACTAAACTAAGCTATTCTCTTATAGTAATAATATTTGTATCTTAAATAATTGTAGACATATTAATTGATTCTCCATGAATTAGCAATACAAATCTTATTACTTACGTTGCAAAATATCGAAAGCGATCTTTTCCCATTACTTTGACATCTTTTTCACACTTAATTTGCTCTTGTCGTGTTTTATCAGAATATGTAATTCTCATATGTTGAGGAAGACGACAGTTTGTGTGATAAACTGCAAAATGAAATTGTTTATCTTAAACAATATATTGTCAAGTAAAATTACATAAACAAAAAACAGCTATAATAATTAAGATATTCACAGTTATCTTTTGTAACGAACAATTCGTATGTCTATTGAGAAAATGTTTTAATCGTACCTGTATAAGCATTAGCATGAGTTTGCAGTTCACTGAACATGGTTTCAAAAACAGGAACAACTGTCTACAAATACCAGGAAATATAAATTAATAAGATATTCATTTCTAGTAAAGAAAACATGCTGCCAAAAAAAAATAAAGAGTACCTTTTGAGCGCTAGCGATTGCAGCTTTTCTAGCTGCTTTGTAATGATCTTTCTCCCCAGACACCACAAATAAAGAATCTAAAAATGTCAAAAAGTGTTTGAAGATTTTTTGTGTTTACTAAGTGTACTCCCTTAAAAAATAATAAATACTTTACCAAAAATGTAGTCATGCTCCCTAGCAGGTTTGAATTTATTGCGATCATTTTGCATGAATGTTGTAGCCATATTAGAATATTTTTTGATTAGCACATGAAATAAATAGCATATCACATAAAAATGTATATTTATCTTTTCTTTTATATTAAAATAAATACGCTACAATATTGCCAAAGGGAATGACATTGACTAAACAAGCTAAGTTTTTTGGTCACTATGGTAATTTGGTTTTGTTTGATGTTCTTTATCTTGGTACCAATAAAGTGAACTGTCGACATTTTTTTTAAATTAGATTTTATAATTATTACTTAAATAATTTAAGTGAAAAAACTTATTCTCAGGTCAATTGGATAGGGTACTGCCTCCAAATAAATTTAGAATATAATGAAATTAAATCTTCAGATGGGGTAAAATATTTAATATAAGATATTTTTTACTGAAAAAATGTAAGCTTCCATACATTTTCAATAGATTTAAGAACACAGATATACATTCTTGAGAAAGAGCAAAGTGTGTGGTGTAATAGCTTTAGTTTAAAATATTATGATAAAATTAGTTCAAAAATAAAGATCCTTCTCAAAAATGCCAAAACAATTCGACTGTGGAAAGGCAAAAGGACGTAAGCCACATTTTTTTTTCTGTAATCACAGTGTATACAACAACTTGGTACACATTCTATCAAAAGATTGTAGGTTAAAAATTATGAATTAGTATCTAAATTTAGCTTTTAAGTTTGAAAAAAGAAAGGTCTGAGAAAATTGCGACCAGAAAAAAGGTTTTTGTTAAGCAATTTGTTAAATTAATATCAATCAGACTTAGTCAATTTAACACCAGTTTATCTCTTCGTGCACTTCGAGGTTGTGTATATTTCATAATTTGAATTTGACTCAAAATTAACAAACTTTTATGTGTGGGTTACGTCTTTTTTTCTTTCCACAGTCTATATATTACACTGAAGAGCTGAAATATTTTTACCCTATTATATATTACACCTATGTAAGTTACACAAGCAGTGGAACAATAGTGGTATCAATTTTATGATGAGGGCAAACAGCTAACCTAGTACTTTCTCAAGCCCGTCCTCATACACGTCTCTCTAGAGAAAAAAATTCAGCAACCGATTTCTTACAATCTGTTCTTGCTAAAAACCTTCTGTTAAAATGCTTTATTAGCTTACGTATTCTCCATATTAGGAGCAGACAAGGTTTTAAACAATCCAGTCTATTTGATAACTGTGATTTTTAATTTCAACTAAATATCAATATTAAATTACAAATCATGTGGTTGAAACACACAGTATGGGTATAGCTGATGATACCTTATGATAAAATAATTTATCTTTCAATTATATTTCCTGTAAAATAATCATAATTACATAATACTTTCTGTTGGTAGGCAGTCAATATAGATAAAAAGACTTTTTGTGTTTGAAAATGTTTATTTTTCTCCCATTAACCACACACACACGCAATTTAATGTTTTTTTGGAATGCACAGTACAGTGCAAACATATAATTACATAATATGATTTTCGGTGCCCCAACAGTAATAATTAGGTATACATTCAATAATATCTTATACTTAAAAAAATACATTGATTCGTTTTCAGGAGCAGTACGCTGCCTACGTAGAACCAACAATTGACTCGTATCTCGGGTTAACAGTGACTTAGCCATTTATATATTTCTATGATTATTTATATTTACATGTCGCGCAAGTTCCATCGTCTCACTGTTACACTATACAATATATACTTCCATTTTATTGGTATTCTTCGACAAACATGTACATATCATAAATCACACAGATGTAATAGTAAGTCCATCAAGTATCAACGCACGCAGTAAACAAATTTGCACAACAGGTGTGAAGCCAAAAATATTTTTAACAACAGCAATGTCACACAAATGAATCAAAATTAACATGATATGTTCTATAAATATTTTAAATATAATAAATCTTTTTGTGTTACATTACTAATTATTGTATGATTTTTGGAAATATAACCTTGCAGTGATCTATTAGCCAAAATTCAAATTAAGATATGTAATTTTATGTTATGAAATCTTTATTCGTCAGTAAAAAATAATTTTCTAATTGATCTGGTATGAATGGTAGATAAATTTATTTCTCTTATTGTTAATAAAAAAAAGACATAATTACACTGAGAAGTATATATATGAGCTTCAATCTTAAATTCAACATACAATATTTTATGATTTCTCTGCTACTTCCAGATATTGTCACAACCGTGCGATATCACAAAACATTAAACTATTACACATAAGCGATGCTCGATGGACTCAAATATTAATGACTATCGAACAATTAAAACCGATTTTCTTAATACAAGTATAAATACCGTAAACTGAAAAATGCCTAATTGCAGATGTCCCGTGCCAGTGAGACAAAAATAAATGGTGATTGATTTGTTTCTAAAATTCTGTATGAACATTAATTTTAAAAAAAACTCCACCTGTGACACTTCAAATTTGTGACTGACTATATCGATTCATTTCTTATTAACATATGTACGAAATTTACAAATAAAAATAATCATTAGAGCATAATTTAAGACAACTGATAGGCAATTGATTAATTATCAATGATACATTTTAATGAAAAAATACAAAACTTTTCACAAATGCCATTAATGATTTTTTTAACATTCCCGTAGGTAGAAATTTTGTCATCTAATAAACTATAATACTATTTTTATAAATACAATGCAAAAATAAATTTAATGAACACATACATGCGATACATGACGAGATGATAGACGTGCAGTAAATGCAATACTACAAATAATTTATCAATATTCAAATTAAATTCAGAAGCAATATATTTTTTTTTCAAATTGTCTATGATTGTAAATACACATTTTGACACATATCCTTTTATATTTTCCTTACGTGTAAAATATATCGTTAAACTTGTCAACCGTAGCACCTCTCTTAGATTTACTTTCCCTTCATAAATATTACAAAATATACCTAACAATCTTTATAAGCATAGCTGAGCTGAACCTGTAATTTTGGTAAATTTGCATAATTTAACAGATAACATCACGGCGATATAATAAATACCATAAGGAGTGATTATAAGATGACAATGTCACATTGTGACAAGGATTGATATACCGAGAGATAAATCCATTTTCAATAAGTAACTTTATTCAATCTTCTTCATTTTTTTTGTAAATACGTCACTTTATAATAATAATAATGTAAATATGTAATTTTCTTTGACTAAATACTATACAATAAAGGTGATTAAAAGTTGCTCTGATTGTAGTAAAAGCAAGCTAATAATTCCTATTTCATTTATTCAATGTGTTGAATATTTACACTAATATTAGAGCAAATACTTAAATTCCACATATATAAATATCTATATATTTGGATTTAAATATAAACAAGATTGTGATAAATGTGAAGAGAAATGCACCAATGTAACATTATATCATATTTTTCATAGTAAACGATTTAAATATGCCATTCTTACATCACAATGAAAATCTATTAATGAGTTGTCTCAAAGTATTTTTTTTTTTTCAATCTAAGGAAATAATTTTTTTAAAGTAGACATTACCTACTTTTGTAAAAAAATAGAATGATAATCGACAGCTGAAGGAAGACTCGGAGTACAGTACAAAAATTAAAATAATCCTAAGAGTACACATTAAAATAAAAACATTTGGTGGAAAGAAACTACCTAAGATATGTTAACGTATGTATAAATTAATGTTATTTACAAATAAATCATTCGTCAGGTGATCAGTCATCCTTAATTTATGATAAGGATATAATATTATGACAGCACAACAGATAATGGCCAGCTGAAAAACATTACAATATATTATAGTAAATTAACAATTTCTTACATTCTTCTACTCTTGTCGCAAAGATGATACAATCCAAAGACCATTATCAATATTTATTTTTTAGGCATTATGCAGTTATGAACAAATCATAAGTATTAAAAAAATAAAATAGTCCAGTTGATGATGATCCTGATACCTTGACATGGTGGACGTCTAAGCTTAAATGATATTGGATTATTTAAAATTTCACTGAGAACAGAGACACCAAACAGCAAAACTGACATTAATGTGAGGTGTCGCACTACTTGATATACTTCAACTGATCACTTAATGCAATCATTTTATTCGTAAATAGCGTTCATTGTATTATTACCTTTTTACATATTTGATTGCAGTAAATTATGAGATAGCATTCGCCGTCGACTGCCGCTTAATAGGGTCCAGTTTAACCCGGATTTTTTTTTAAGAATTCTGCGTAACACAATTATAATAGTTAAAAGACCACCATCCTTATTTCTATTATTACTCCGATTGGTTTGAGTTCTTCTATACAGTTTTTGGATTAGCAGGAAATTTTTTACCTAGTGCATCCCATTCGAGCAGGGATCTACTGTGATGATAAATTTGATACCCAAAACATTGCTGGATATTATTTCAATATGAAATCGAATGGCATGAATCATCATCTCAATATTGGCAGAATAATATTCAGACTAGACTATTTTTCAAAGTAGAAAGAGGAAACTTTAATATTCTAGAGAGATAAAGATAGTAATTATTTGTCAATCACTACAACATTATTTAGAGCAAGCTTCATTCAAGATTATATATCATTATTGAATAATTTATCATAGGTAAACAACCAGACATTTGAGTAAATTCTACGTGAAATATGTCAAATAGAATCACACATTTATCGATGTCATGTTTTTAATTGGCTATAATATACATCATAGATGACTGCAGCGGACAAATACCGAGTCATCTAATTTCAACAGAAGACCTTCAAGTCTAGATGGTAAGATCGTTCAGTCGTAATTATTTTTTCGTACAGGCAGAGCCCAACGGACAGACATATAACACAACTGATGGAAATTGATTATCTGTATACTTCAATATGTTTTTATAACTACAAATAAAATAATCAAAAACAGTTATGTTTTGCATTATAAAGTTTTTTAATTTTATTTATTAACGTAACTGACGCTGGATTCATTTGCAGATATTTTTATGAATTGTATAAAAAATGTTGACATCCGTTCCAAATAGAACAAAAAATCTAATAAAGCACATCGACTGTGTATATAAAAATTATTATATCTTCAAAATTTTCATTTACATTAAAATTCACATTACACATGAAAAAGTCACTATTCAGAATTATACAAATACAACTCTCCTTAACATGCGAGATTCGTAAAATCTTTCTATATTATTTACGAAATATATATTTTTTTAGTATGTACATATATATTTCCTCTTTTATTCTTGATACCTAATTTTTATATCACATTTAACATATAAAAATTATATTTGACTGCCTTACTGAAAAATTAAACAGCTTATTTTATAGTTCACAACACTTTTAATTTAATTAATTCAGATAAAAGTAGTGTGCGTGTGGCACCAGGGAAAAGAGTAGAGGTCAAACCGATAATATAATTATCAATTTCTAGCCTTTCATATGGCTGATTGAAAATTCACTTAGCATATGACTGTTGAATACTGGAACTAAGTACAGTCAAACCTCTTTATTCGTTAGATTCGATACACGACACACATTGATTTGTTTCCGTATTCGTTAGTATTTTGCACTTACGCCGTAGCCGAACAAAACATAAATTCATTCAACGATAATGTGATTGGACTACTTCAGGAAGGTTTAATACAATTTTTTTAATTCAAATTGAAAAACCTTATTTTTTTTATTTACAATCACAAAATTGCAAATTTTCACTCCCGTATATTTAAAATAAAAAGAAATGGGCTAAAAGAAAGTTATAGGAGTGACGAGTGACGACAAAATATTATGAAAGATGGTGTAATTTGGAAATACATGCACGACTTATCTTTAAGGCAGCCAAAAATTTAGCACAAATAGTGTTTTTTTAAGTATTCATACATTTATAATATACAAAGCTTGTTTATTTTAGTTCTCAATTGATGAGTTTTTTTATAATATAATACATCTTTTAATTTATCTACTAACTATACTAACAAGGAATAAAAGTTATTTCATTAATTTATCTTTGAAATAAATTGTCCTACACAAATTAATAGAAAAATTGATTATAGAAAGTGAAAGCGGTTTGCAGATCTACACTCGCCTTACATTATAAGTAAGAATGCCAAAACAGACAAAATAATTTTAAGTTGTAACATATGCATCTCTGACATTTATTTATCAGCAATACGACAAGTGAATTATTCCCTATTTAACCGGCTGATAATTTTCTACGCGATCTTGAATCCAAAATTTTCATTGAAATTATGCAATTGTGAGTACTCACTCATAAAATACTTTTCATTTAATAGGATTTATAAATGTAAATTTCCAAACATCGAAAGATGTCAAGTTCATTCAAAAAATACTTTACTAACAGAAAGGGTAGCCGAATAGATTTAACTAGAAGTTATTTAATTTTTTTCATGATTTCGAAAGAAGCAATTGAAAAATGGTCAATATATTTAGGGATATAGAATGTATAGAAAATTATCAGTACAGTAGCGGCGTCAATTCACCCAAAGACACATTATTGCATATTATGTAAAATATTAATTTTAGTTTTTCACAAGACAGGTTCCTACTTTATCATTGGCCGGTTTGAGTGTTAAGAATATTTTATCGATTTTTGGCACATTATACAAATAAATATACATACATAATATACATGCGGTACGCTCGCGGCGAGACTGGCTCGTTAGGAAAAAATCAGCCAACGACGCTGTATTGTAACTGACACACCGACGGTACGATCGCAGTCGCTCAGATTTTATCAGAAAATAAATAAATATTACTCATGCAACACGCTAACGGTGAAAGTATACTAATATCTAAACTCCCTCGTATAGCATCGACCGTATATGTTGTCGACAGTGATCACTGTAATACTAATCTAGAACGACAATATTAAAAGGCGGGATTCTTCTTCCTGAATGGGTGGTTTTATCACTTTCAATTTTAGATCGCTAATACGTACACTTACAGGAAATTCCAATACGATATTTACTAACCGAAAGACTGGGCATAATCTATAACAGTTTTGTCACTAAGTATATTCATCATTAAAAAATATTTTGTACAATACTGTAAAACTGTCAAAACGACATTTCCATTAAAATTCCATTTGCGATAGAAAAAATGCGCAGCATAGTCGTGTCAACGAATCTATCAATTTTACAGTAATATTGAACGAATGTTATCAGACCCGAGAAGGACAAATTGGACACAAAAATAGAGTACCTAACTATACTTTAATGTAAATAATATGTTTAAAGCTAAATAAAACCTATGCAACAATGTAAAAGAATAGACATTTCCGTTCACAATAATAACAACAAATTGATGTATAAATATAATAAAAATTAGATACATGATTTAAAAAAAATTGGAATCGTTTAATTTAATATTGATATTGTGTGGCTTCAGATTCATCTCGCAATCGTTTCCTCGATGCCGGGAATAAAAAAATACAAGTCAATAATTTATAAAATAGATTTCGTTAACCCTTTCTCACATTAAAATTCATTTCTAATAAATAGTAATCATAATTCGTAACAAAGTTTCAGCACCCCGATACATAAAAATACAATTTGTTTCGTCGATACGTAGATCGACTGTTGGTTTAATATAAAATATTTGATTGATCGTTTTGAAATCCATACCGATTCTGTTTATAAACATTAAAACGACAACCTGTTGGAGGTTCCGTTGACTGTGCTGTCGTTTCAGCTGATGACAGTGCCTGAACGGGACAATATCTCAATTTGCCAAAACTTGGTGGAAGTATTTTGTCATAATGTATAATTATTCATGATAATTAATTATGAATAAACACATAAACAGAACAATCCGATCTCAACATAGTGGCTGAAAACATTAGCATCTTATAAGAGAAGATGCTGAATGCTTCATTTCTATAAACTTAAAATATAGGTGAAAAAAATAGAGATGCCAAAACTTTAAAGGTAATGCGATGCAACAATAATGTTTTGCCGTATAAAATACGGCAGTCAATTTTAAAGCTTCTTCAAAATGGCATTCGTAATGATGCGCTTGAAGTGAAAAATAATTTGTCGTTGTTTCACGTTTAGGCCTCGTTTCTCAAAGCTTCCAGTGTTCAATCCAAATTTCCCAAACATCCGGGATCTTCTCGGACACAGTCTTTAGGAAAGTAGCCCGATTGAAAGTCTGAGTGCTGTAAAATGAACAATAATATTTAATCCATTTCATGTTAGCGATGAAGGAGACTCAAAGAACTTTGACGCTAACGCGCCCTAGTACTTACAGTTCCATAAATTTGATATAAAAAAAAAAAAAAAAGTAAAAAATTTAATAAAAGTTTCTCCACAGATCAATGCGGCTAAATAAAATAGAAAGGAAAACTTCTCGCAACTGCATTAAAACCTGCATTGATCCCATATATATTTTTATAGTAGTCAAACGGGTCTGGTTTCAAATCTTGGCAAGGTTTTTTTTCCAATTTAAATTTGAAATCTTGGACATGGGTCTAAGTAGGGCATCTGATTGACACTACTAATCAACTGAACGGTTTTCAGTTTTTTTTTTAAATAAAAAAACCAACTAACCGGTTCAAACTGGATTTTTCCAAAATACCAGTTTTAGTACCACACAAACCAATCTTCCAATACATAAAAAAAATATAGGGCATTTTCCTTACTTAAATATTAATTAATAGGTTGCATACGTAGATTAACTTCAACTATGTCCACTTTGTTTTAACAAAGGTTTTTTTCTATGGGAACTGCTTGTTACCGAGTTGATAGGATAGGACTAAGACAGGACAAGTGGTAAACTAATCGCTCTCGCAACGCCCTGTTATTTTAGGATTGGACGGGTAAGTTGGATTTTTAGACATCACATGCCGTTGTACAAAAAAATACTATTTGTACAGGGACTTGAACTCGTTAGATCCGTCACGAAAGCCAAGTACGTTGACCACTGCGTCACGGACCCGAAATATAAATAGTTATATAAAAGCCCGTCGTATTCAAAGCAGTAAGAGAAATTCCAATAAACCTAGGTTAACCACGCAAAACAAACCAGGTTTAAGTTTTTTTATAACAAGCAATAAATCGGTTAACCAGTTTCGGTTTAAGCCGAGTTAGAAGCCCTAGGTCTAAAAGTGTTGTCATTACTTCTTGAGTTGACCTCGAGTGACTCATAAAAAATTCTCATGAAGATAAACAATGCATGATTTTTCAATTTAAAAATGTTTGACATATTGGCAATTATAAGCTGCAAAGCCAAGTATATGTAGGTATGTCATTGAAAATTGTTGCACTTTTTTTCCATCTAATATTTTTTTCTGACTATCCAGATTTCTCATTATTCAAACTGCCTTCATTCTCAAGTACTTAAAATCAAGATTTTACTGTGATTAGGCAAAACGATGTTATAAAACAAAAAAATCAGAGACTGACATTATAGGAAACCTTATTGAGGGGTCGTCCTTTCCACCATCCCCGGGTGTCGCCTTCTTTGCTCAGCACAAGGATCTTATCTCCTCTGTGAAGTGCCAGCTGTGTACTATCGGAAGGATTAAACTCGTGGGTGGCGATAGCGACTACTCGTCGAAACGGCAACAAAAGAACTACATTCAATCTGAAACAAAAAAATTGAATGCAAAGAAGCTAAATTATAAAAGAAACCGATTGTTTACGTTGAAAGCGGCGACAAAACTTCAATCGGAAAAAAACAGTCACTAAATACCAGCTGAGGGAAACCAAAAATCTATTATGAGGTTATTAACTATTTAAAAAAATTATATTGACTGTTACACTTCCTTACAAAGGATATTTTGGAATTTTAAAATTCCACTTGATGGACTTTCCATGTCCTGAAAAATTTGCTGAAGCGCAGATAGCCAATTTGCAGATTAAATATTTATGGAATTGAATGGAAGCTCACCCGACGAAATTTTCTTGGAGGCTGGTTTTTTCATAATATGAGACAAGTTCGACTACGCTTCGGAAGAATCGTGACTCCGAGAGGAAGTAATGCTGGTGCCCATCTATCGCTCTACGACATAGTCTCATATGCTTCACCGTATTGTCTGTCCTAAAATGATATGAAAGAATATAAGCATTGCACACTGAAATGTAATGCAATGAGTCCTCGATTTACACAAATTTGAGTTAAGTGAGTTTGAAATAATTAGCTGCTCGTTGGTCCGCTGCACATGTGTTTACATAAAATAAATATGATGTAAGAAATGTTTTGATTATTCATTCAATGAATCACGGATGGATTTAAAAAGTATTACCTACAAAACACATTTAGGCAGGCAATTAAAATTATTGATGGACAAATCGTTCACGCAATTCTGTAGAGTATGTTATTTATAAATCTGTCAAAAATATTGGTGTTGTCTGAAATGATGTTTCAATATCTACCATTGAGTAGCATATAGAATAAGCTCGCTCTCCAATATAAGCAACCTAGACAAAATGACAAAAGAACTGGACCTAAATCAGGAAGAAGAGGATTTTGTTAATTTAACCCATAGTTATTTAACAAAAATAGGTAACAAAGACTCATTTTTAGAAGAAAAGCAAGAAAATAAACAACCTAAGCAAATTTTTTGTGTGTCCATTTTATTTTTACCTTTCCTTTGGAACTAAAACATATAAGGTTTATAAAAATTGCTTAATTTTTGATTTAATTCATTCACGAAAACCTTCGGAGCAGATCAATCATGTGAGTCAAGATTTTACTGTGTATATAATTTATTTTTATTGATTCATTGAAAGGTTAAATTCTTTGAAAGAACTCATTATGTATTAATACACAAAATTTAATATTTACTTTAAGCTAAGAGCGTAATGTGTGTCATGAGGTCCGTGAGTTGGCTGAGGGCGCACGCGTAGCAAAAAAGTTCCGTCTACTCTCCCCTCCAGCCGAGACGTTGCCACTTCCCGTCCCATTTCCCCGACAAACCTGGAACAAACCAGAGATATTTGACTATTTATAATTCTACATTTAAAATAATTAACTTAAGTGTTTGCACATTTAATGAAATAATAAATTGTATAAAATATATTAACCCTTTACAGTAGGGAGTTATTTTATGTATGAAGTGCTATACAAATAAATATTACACAGAATTATTCTGTGAATTAAAACAGATTAATATATTTAAGAGCGAAAATGTACAGTAAGAATTCAGATTTATTAAAAATTACCACATGTAGTAATGCAGAGTATGATCAGGCGGCGGGGTCAGAATCGGCGGTAGATGAGGGGGTGCCGGAGGAGGAATTCCACAGCGACCTGACAACACAATGCACGCTTTGTGCACTTTGCTGCCGCACACTGTACACAGGTAGCCCTGAAATATAATAAACATTACATTATCCTTCCATAGTTACATTGAACGATAATTTTCACTTTAAATTCTGTAAACTGATAGTGTTTGACTCAGACCTTTATCCCGAGGTTTTTTGTGATATTGGCAAATTTGTAATCTTAACAAACCGTCTAATACTTAATGTCTAAACAGTTTAATAATTTTCAATCCTTTCAATGGAAAATAAGAAAAAGGTATCTATCTACTCATTAACGAAATTTGTTTGTAGTCAATTTCATTTTACATTGAAAATAAATGACCAAAAACAGCTAAATTCATCGATAGCACTGATTTGTGATTGTTTCAAAAAGTTTCGAAAGATTACTTATGATACATATAGTAGTAAATTTTTGTAACATTTACAAAAGAGAGGTAGGCAGCGATGATTAATTCCGTTTTGATATTCAAACCTTTGACCGTGTAACTGAGTAGAGAGTTACTGTCCAACTAAAGTACCGTTTAGTTTACTTATAATTTATTATAAGTAATTGTAATGGTTAGTCCCATACTTGCTATTACAAGACATCATAGAAAAGAGTCTCACTTGAAATATTCTCCCTTTAAGAAATTTGGAGCAGTGATGACAAGACGCAGGCTTATCGAAGGTGTTCAAGATGAACTTGTGGTCTGTGCTCCGACACCCCGCTGGTTCCATATTATCTCTGTAAGAATAACACGAAAATAATAAGATTCTTCTTTCAGACGCTACAATTCAGAATTGCTCGTTGGCCTATCAATCCCAGTCACAACTGAGATTCTACAACTAACCTGACAGCATGGCAGTGTGCCACAGAGAACAGCACAAGACTACACTAAGCTCCCGTTTCACTGGGATGGATGGGAAACATTAACCGTTAAAGTGCCAACGAGCGCTATAGCGCTCGCAAAATCAGTTGCTATTTGGCGTGCCGTGAGCGAGGACGTTCGCACGCATCGACAATTTTTAATCTTTCTACGTGTTACATAAAGTTCAAATTATAATATTATCAGTGATTATAGTATAAAAAGGATTTGTGAAAAGATTTTTATTAACCCAAAATGTCGGAATACGAAAATAGTTCAAGTTGTATAGAAAGTGACAGTGGAAGTGATGTTGTGGTACGCTCACGCCGCGTAATGCAAATTTTGAGTGACAGTGATAATAGTGACAATAACAATTATTTTTCTGATGCAGAGAATGAATCGGACTGCGAAAATGACGATGTGACCTTGACCCAATTCACACGCCTACCACCGGATACACAATACAACAAACAAACTCCGCAACACAAAACCTATTGATTTCTTCAATTTGTTTTTTACGGCTGCTCTTATAAAAACAATGGTCGTTGAAACTAACCGTTACGCCACTCAGTTTTTGCAAGATCATCCAAATTTGAAACCTCATTCTCGTGCAAAGCGATTACAGCGCTGTGAAGAGGAGCAACTTGATTTGTGCCCGCTGTAAGAAGGGGCTTCATGGAGTTTGTGCGAAAAACCACACATGTTAACTTTTTATTTGATTCCAGTTTTTGTTTCAATTATGGTTCACAATATATATTTCCAAATTTTTATTTGTGTTTTATTTCCCTTGTACAAGTCTTTATAAAGGAAACACTGAAAAAATTATTAGAATTGGACAATTTTTGGAAGAGATACAGTTTTTTTTTCAAAACAAAGGTAAATGACATAAAAACGAAGATTTCTTTGGCATTTTAAAGTATATATGAATAAAAGATATTGGCACTAAAACGGTTAATACTGGTTAATCAAATTATTCTTTTCAAAAAATAAAATCAATCAGATAAAATTAATAAAAAAGAGTTTCGCCTGTTACTGCTTTTCTGAAAATTTTGTAACAATACTTCCCATAACATTTTTTTCGGAATCTGTCAAAATGTGCAAAACATTAAAATACAAACCCAGCAAAAACACACTCAGTTAAGCAGGAGTCTACTGTATATAAACTTAAGTTTGTGCTTTCGATAGATTAAATATTATCGGTTGACTTACAAAGCTTCACCCACAGCAGTGATCCACCTGTGACGGGCATCATCCGTGCGAGCATACAAAGTGAGCGCTCCATCTCTCATCCGTCGGACCAGATACCAACGGGCTGACCATCGACCCACGCCTTCATTTCGACGTCCGGTATTCTCCATCTCCACCCGCCACTCGCAAAGCCGCAACACAGAACGAAACGAGTACTGATTCTCCTGTAAATATATGATACAATGAGAAAGCTGAAACTCGCAAACGATATCTTTAATATGATGAATTACAAATTCATATAGTTTACCCTGACAACTTTGCATAGCACCATCACTTTATCAAATACGAAGACATATCTGCTTCGTATTTTCTGGTCTTCGTGAGCTTTCACCCGCAGCTCACCATCCAGCAGAAGCCGACCGTAATCGGCGAGACGAGCTCCAGCTGGCAACACCCAGTCTTGAATACTCTCCTAATCAAACAAAATACGTGAACAACGATAATTGAAAATTTTAACATATCATTTAACCCTCCAGAGGCGAAACTTTTATTACAACAAAAAAAAAATTTTGAGCTATATTGAATTTACAGATAACTTTTAATTCTAGCAAAAATCATTAAGCCGTTGTTTAGAAAAGCTGCATGTTTAAGCTTTTAACTATTTACACTGAAATTATGTTGATCTAAAGAGGTCAAATTGTAAACATTATTTAATATGTCACATTTCAACTCTGAATATTCGTTTGACCACATGGTCACGCTCGTCCTTACCGCTGTCTTTACACAATATAACACGGGACCTATAAGGACGAGCGTTATTACCAATTCATCATTAGCCAAAGGTAAATATTTTAGAACATTTTATTTTATTTTGTTTTGTTTTAGACAATAAATACATGAAGAATTTAAAATGAGTGAATGGTATAAATGTTATGTTTGAATATTATTTCATGAAATATAACCGCCCCTGCGTATACAAGGGGTGAATCGATCCAATGCCACATTGACCGGCCGCCACTGGAAACAGATATGAGACAGTATTGCGATGCCGCTGAGCCGAAAGCAGAAGAAAACATTTGAGAATATATTCTAATATGTACAAACCTGAACGTTGCCAAGTAGAACGAGAACTTCACTATCTCTTTTAACTTCATTGATGTATTGAGCCACATCTACCATTGCCTCTTTTGCCCTTTCTAAGCTGCGGAAGTCTTCGTGATTCTAAAAACAACTTGAACTATCTTAACAGCTCTCATAATAATATTCATATATGTTGTGAATGAAAAGATAAAGGTCTCACCGGTTGAGTCTCTTGGACAAGCTTTTCCAGCAGTAGATGATATTTAAGAATTCTTTGCATCGGGACTGAGAGAATATCTCGTAACTGTATACGCCCATCACTGTGCTCCTTTTGGCATTTCTGGTGTCAAAGAAATATGAATTCCAAATTATAATATCTGCAGTGGAAACTCAGTGGAAATGATAAATAAAAGCAATAGCAGTGAACACCGGAGCCGCTTTTATGTGGTTTTAAGGTATACATAAACTAAAATTCTACACCGTAGCTTTGTACTGTTCAAGAAAAATATTATATTGAAAGGGATTTTTCATTATCGTCATCTGAATATTTTTTTTTTATCCATGTCCGCTCCCAATGTGGAGCATATGGCCTCTTAATAGAGGTATCTCAACAGATTTTTTTTTACGAAAACTGTTTGTTACTCAGTCGCTCAACTTCTATAAAAGGATAAGGCTAGTACAGGAATATACTCGGAATGTGCATGTGAATATACTCTCAGGCGTTGGATGAGTTAACGGGAGGTAAAAAATGATGAGAGAAACTTACCGCAAGTATCGCAGCAAAGTCTTCACGACTAGTGAGACTCTTGAGGCAATCCTGCGCGTTGGTTAGATTACTGCAATAGTCTCCGTAAACCAGAAATTTTTCTCTCCAAGCGAGGAAAGCCTCTCCCAAACGGGGAGGAGGGCCATTCAAAGCGAGAGGTGCGTCAGGGGATCCTGCAACATTCGTCGCCTGTCGCAGAAGCAACAAAAAGCCTGAATGGATCTCACACAGCTCCTGTGAATCATATGCCAATCCAATTGAATATTCATATTAAAGCAATGCAACATCACTCAACATAAATTAACAGGCATATTTGAGCACCTCAGTTTCAAAACCTACCTAACTGCAAAAACCAAAATTTTTGGCAAAGTGCAAAAAACTGCTGTGGGCTTTTTAGATTTGAGTAGGTTTTGAGACTAAACACGTTTTTTAAAATGCGTTTTCTCTGTATTTATAGAGGTTTTGAAATCGGAAATTTATTGATTGTGTAGATATTGAAATAGAGAACAAGTTGGCATCAAAGTTTGAAAAAAATCAAAAATGGAATTAGGTAGGTTTTGAAATTAAGATCCTAATTTAAGATAATTATTTGTTCCCAAAAACATTGGATACACCATTCAATTTCTTAGCAAATACTATTAAGTATTAAGTATATATTATCCACACTCTTGTAAAAAAAAATTGTACAAACCCCAATTACACAGAAAACCTGTTTTTACAACAAACTAAAATTGCAATCTCTTCTTTATGTGCCAACTGAGTAATTGTTATGTCCACAATATGTACCAACCTCTCTCATTCGCCAATTAAAATACAGATTAAAAATTCAAATATCCACTCACTTTGACACCATAGAAGATAATTTGGAAATCCTGAGGTTTCATAACTGGACACAGCTGATTGAGGAAATATTTTTCTATCTTGCTAAGAACATCCACATAGTTTGATTCTGTGTCCACCAACTCTCTTATCACATAGTCTCTCTTCTCTAAGCTGTGAGATGCCGTCGCCAGCTAATTTATAAATCAAAATATAATGTTTATTAATATGTGAAAAAAAAAACTAAAAAAAAAAATGTTATTTTTATTGCCATATAAGCATTAAAATTACTGAACTATCAAGTCAATTTAATTGGATATTTTTTTCACTAAGCTTATGGTGTCTTCGAACTCAAATAAAGCATTTCATTTCAATGAAACTATTTTAGGAATGTGAGATATTACCTTTATAATATCAAAAAAATATTTAAGCAGATACTCTCATGAAACTTGTAAATGAGGCTTGTTTCATCGAGTCCAAATAGAACATGAAAAGCAGTCACATTAAATCATTTTAATAGGAAATTCTCTAAATAAAAGATTATGAAAAAAATTATCAGAATTCTAAAAAGTGTGACTATGTGAAAAAATAAAAATAAAAGAATCATCCAATTAGTAAAATCGCATAGAACTAACTTGCAGATTACATAACTAAATATTAGGGAGACCGAAAAGAAATCCATTATTTTAACATTATGAACATTTACTTATTTATTTTTAACAAATTATTTAATTTGTTATAATATATAATCTCCATATGACTGTTTGATATCTTTCAGGCAACTTTTCAATTTCCCTTTTGTAAAAACTTCCAGATTTTAAGTTGAAATGTATATTCAAGTAATTTTCAACCTCCTATACATTTTTTTTTTATCCCAAGTGGTTGTTCCATCAACCGAAAAATATACAAATCAGAAGGGCCAAGGTCTGGCTAGTATGGGGGATGCTTAAAAATTTAAAAATTTAAATTAGTATTTTTTTCATGGGTCATCTTAGCAATATGAGGGCGTGCGTTGCCGTACAACAGAATTACCCCTTTTCGAATGACCAAACTTGGACGTTACGTTTTCAATTTCTCGTTCAATCTGTCAATTTTTTGACAATAGAGCTCTGCATTTACTGTATTTTCTGGTTCAAACAATTCATAGTGGATAATTCCTCGAAAATCCCACCAGAGGGACCTAAGACTAGGCCTAAGGGTGGGTACAGGTAATCCGTTCGATGAAAGCCATTGTTTTTTTTTTGGGTCACATTCTCATACAACATCCACTTTTCGTCACTTGTCACAATTTGGTCTAAATATGGGTGTATTTTGTGTCTTGCAAAAAATCAAAGCAAAGAATCGCAGATGCTCACTCACACAACTTTGTGCATATCGGAAAGCGCGTGAGGAACCCAAACACCTATTCGGTTGCATTTGTTGATTTTTTTTAAATGATCTCGCACTGTAGGTTATGGACTAGCAAGTTTTTGTGATAATTCATCAATAGTCAAACAAGGATCAGTTTTCACTGTGGCCTTCAAATGGTCATCGTCCAATTTGTATGGGCGCCTTGATTTTGGGGCGTCTACTAAGCTTCTTTTCTCAGATTTAAGCCTTCAAAATCAAAACTGGCATCAGTTTACTGTTATAACAGCTCCATAAACTTCAAAAATTGTTTTGGTTGTCTTGGTCACACTCCAGCCTTGATCGTAAAAAAGTAGCATACAATGCCTTATCTGTTGTTCGGTTGCTTCTGGCTTGCTCATTTTGCCCTTAACAATAAAAATAATTTATGACCCAAAAAATAATGCCGAGAAATACTACTACAATGAATGAAACACTTAAACAGATGTTGACGCCAGTGGTGTAATGGTAAATAAATAGGTACCAAGTTGGTTATTGATTTTTTCCCTATTTTTTTCCTTCGGGTTTGATATAATGCTTTTAAATTTTATGAACAGTATGTACTTGAAAATTAGTTTAAAATTAGTTAAAAGTCAAAAAGGTGGCAGGACGGCGTCCTGGCTCATTTTCAGGTGCCATGTCGCCGACCTGGCCCCACTACACCACTGGTTAACGCGCTCGTGTCCATGTACAGACTGATCTCAAACGCTAAAAAAATGGATTTTTTTTCGGTCCCCCTAATATACAAGATTAAAAGTATCTTTTTCGAAAATCATAAATAAAGCAATTCTGAACTAAAAAAAGTGCTGAGAATTTTTTTACTAATACATATACTATTTACTAAAACATCTCATATACAGGAATAAATTGCAAATAGAAGTACATATTATTTTAAGCTTGCAAGTAATATTAATTAAGCAACCTACTCTTTCTTAAACTCTATATTTATCTCAAAAAAGATCTATTTAAAACCAGCTTATCTATAATTTGTTCGACCAACATTCATAACACATCAAAATAAATTTAGATTTATTTCACATGATGCTGAAAAAGTTATGATATTTTCATTTTGATTCAAAATTTCTGTAGATTTTTAACACATTGACTACATGACATTGATACAGTGATTCTTTAGTCAGTCTCAACGTATAAGATATGGGACACATCTGAAAATAGGTACAATTTAAGAAAATAACAGCAACACTGTTGGAAATCGATAAAAAAAAAACACTAGCATATCCCATTAGGTCAGTACTACTACGAAATTCATACTGTTAAATCGTTTCAGATGCGTTAGTGTGTATCGATGTAAAAGATACCATAATATATCAAAATTTCTTAGGCCAGAATCAATGTTAGCATATTTTAATGAGCAGTGAACGTGTTAAGTTAAATAATCTCATATTTTTAAGTTCTCTTGCACAGTTTTAACTATTACAGGCATATCCCAATTGTTAAAACTGACTTGCGTTCATGGAAAATGTCTATGTGTAGTGAACTGTTTTAACTTGGGCTTAGCTCTCAACACCGTTGATGTTACCTAATCATATTGTGAGGTAACATAGAATTGTAAGAAATCTCCAATACCGATAATCCATCGTATACAATGAACTTTTGAATCCATGACATAGATGTGGTATCAAAAATTACCACATTAATAATGAAGTGTTAATTAACAGCAAAATGAAAAGAAAAACCATACAGCCGGAAGACCCCTCCCATCCCTGCTGGAAAAAGTGACGACATCGGTGGTGGATCCAGCGTGATCGGCTGCGGAGTCTCGATGAGAAATATTTCGGAAGCGATTGCGATTGTTGGTGTGGGTGTCGTGTGAGGGAGGGCGCGGTTTCGACGCCTTAACAGAGCAAAGATCGTGGTAGATTTCCTCGTCTCGGATTCGTGCGCAGTAACTGTCATATTCAGCCACGTCTTCCTCGTGAGCGGCACGCACCAGGGCACACTTCTTAGGCCGCAACGGGGGAGCACCTCTGTTATGGGTGAGCCAAATAAAAGTAAACGCAAATCAAACTAAAAATCTTTGCAAGCACAATTTAAGAGAATGAAAAAACCTCTAATGCATCTTACTTATATATAGGTCAAGAAGCTCAGAAGATGTAATGAGAGAAACTTCTATATCGCCGTGCAGTTGACATTGCTGAGATAAATTCAGTAAGTAACATTCGTCAGCACAGAATTTCTTTCAAATAATTTAATCTAGGATACAATATTTATATAAGAACATGCTTTCTACTGAAAATAAAAAAGCACACATCTATTCTGAGAGTAAAAAAAATGGTGCAATCTAATTTCGTAGCTATAGAAATACAAAAATCTACGAGTCTCGTGGGTATCGACAAAAAAGGGGCAGCAGCACCTCAGGTCGAATGGCGGGCACGTGAACATAGCATAAGTCTTCGTAGATCGCCTCCACTCGCTCTTCGCTGGGCGGAGGGTTGGGGATCTTGAAGTGAAGCCAAGGCGAGTCATTAGGATGTGATCCTGATGAACCCCCGCCTACACCGCTTGTCCCGCTTCCCGAATGATCATCTTCTGTCGGCAGTAATGCCATTGTGTCTTCTTCGTTGCCGTCACTTTTATTTATTTCCCCAATAAAGTATTATTAAACGATATTGTTTAAAAAATTCATTACTCTTACTAAGCTACACAGTTCTAAATAAAATCACAGGATACAGACGGGTCAGCAAAAAAAATATTATTTAATTAATGTACTGTTTTTATTCCACGTATTCAAATGCAATTAAAAAATTATTCTTAATAATGATATAAGTATGCATTTGGCATCACACTCAGATATGACTGATCATAAAAAAAGAAACACCCTACCAACCTGTATAAATAAATATAATTAAGAAACAATTAAAGAAATGGAATAAAAAATACTTACATAGATTGAAGATCTTTATAGATATCCTCTTGTGACTGCGAACAATGTGCAGAGAAACTCCTGAAATTGAAATATTGTCTTGAAAACTAAATACTCATTTTTTCATATCAAAAATATGCCATGAATGCTGTTATAAGAACAAAGCTTTCGAGAAAAAGTATGCTCTTAAAATGTTGATCATTACAATTTATGTTCAAAAAATATATTTATTTCTATGGTATCAACTAACATGAATAATTCTATATACTATAAATTGACAATAATTTAGTAAAATTTCTTACTGTATGTTCTTGGCGCAGGCTTTCTGACACTGACTGAGTGTGGCGAGCGTACAAAGCACTCTATGAAAGTTGCTCAGTTCGAAAAGCATAGAAGGATCAAACAGATCCACCTCGCGTATTTGAAGACGCTCATGACACGCTTGTAGAAATACACGAATGTTACGCAAACACAGAAACTGAAACAAAAATGGTATATTCAACACTTACATAGTGGACTGTAAAATTTAATAACCCTTTGGAGGACACTGTATATATTTATATATGTAATCATATAAAATAATGTCTTTAGTAGGTGACACAATGAGAATCATTGCCATGAAAAAAAATCTTTCTTTTTTTCTTGTAGGTTTTTGAAAAAAAAATTCACCACCACTTTGAACTTCACGAGGTTGTGATGATCATTTTCTGTCACACAAAGAGTACAAATTGTATAATACCTTAATAAGAATCAGAACATCTCATATGTGTTGTGAAAAAATATAAGGAAATATATCAAAAATCAGAGACATTATATCATATTACATCAACAAGACAACGACCTCTGGTGTTGGCCACCAAAGCGTTTAGCTAATAACAACAAAATTATTATTAACTAATTTATTTTTTCAGTTATCTTTTTATAAAACATTATGGGTGATCTGACATCTTGTGTGCATATAAGCGTGACCAAATAAAGTGACTAAAAATCGACATGTTTCCATGAGTGTTCATTTATGGTTAAGATATTTCTTTTCAGGATCTTGAGCTTTTCAAGAACACTAGGCAATATTTTATGAATCATTTGAATACATTTAATCGTCAAGCCATAAGGAACAAAAAAAATCCATCAACCATTATCTCAGGCAATGGATTTGACTTTCATTTTAACCCTATTTAATTCCTCAAGTCCACATAACATGCACAGCAAAGCCAAAAAAATACTCTGTTTTTATGTCCATTTCTAATGGCAAAAGTTCACCGATTTCATTCAAATAATCTTTGATTTCTCGTTAAGATTAGATTAAAGATTAAGTTATTATAAAGTTAGGAGTAGTTAAATTTTTTTTTTTTGGAATTTGACAACTAGACGAGTAATATTTTTTTTTTATGAGATTTTATATCGTCGTTGCGCTTTTGAAACCGGCTATGTGTCTTTTTCAAAGCATTACAAGAGAATCAAAAAACATTGCGATTTGGAAAGTCTGTCCCTATAGCATTGACATATTTTTTAAAGCAATTCCAAGATACGTTATATCACAACCGTTATTATTTTTTTGATATAGAAGGTTTAAAAAGAGATGTTTCCAGTGGTGTGCTGTTAAAATTTTATCAACCAGCTCGCACCTTGGTTGGCAATTTTGGGATTTTCAAACAATTTCATGACAATTCGAAAAACCCAGAAATTTCCAGCGCAGGACGTTTTTTTAGCTCTTCCAAAAAAATTTGTATACAAAATCACAGGAATTTACAGATATACTAATAACAGTGACAAGTCTTATTCATCTATCGTCTGCTGTCATCGCCTTCTGAAGGAATGGTAAATTATATTAGTATTTTAGGAACCGGTGCAAACCCATAGCAGCACACCACTGGATAGTGCATACTTAATTATTTTGTGTGCACATAGCCGATAAAAATTTTGCCTTTTTTTGCTCACAGCCAAACGCACATATATACGCATGGCCATTTTTTTTCAAATGACTCTCCTGACTTATAAAGTTGACAAACATATATCCGGATTTGATGAACTATTATAAAATTTTTGTGAATTATTATAATTTTTCTGGTACAACTGATATTATTATGGTTGGATTAATCAAATTTACAATTATTATTCTATATTTACGAATTTGTTTGATTTATAACTATTATAATAATCCACAAAAAAATTAACAGTCAAATCTTATAAGTAATGTAATCATGTTAAACTCTTCAGTGAATCAAGAGATCCTTCCATAGTACTAGTGCCAAAAGTTGTAGTATTTAACCAAGTTACATTAAAATTGACAACTGACAATAATATAGTTTGCACAATATTCTGTCATCTTTGTCCACCACTGTATAACAGTTTAAATCGAATTATTTTTATTTTATCTAATACGGAATCTGATCAAAATTGTCTTATCAACAGTGCATTTTCCTAGAATGTTTATCATTTTTACACTTATGAGCCAGTGAAATAAAAAGTATATGTATTTTAATTATTTTTTAAAATGGTTCAACTCACTTATCAGATATTACCAATCGTGTATAGAATGATGATTCAATTTCACATTTATTTATATAACAAAACAGCTAAACATTTTAATAACATTTGGCAGTCTTATTTTCAATGAACATAGAACTTATCTAGGATATTTTCAAAGTATTTTACAAATAGCACTAGAAACTTTTTCGCAGATACGATTTGCAAAAAAAACACGATGAAATCAATTTAGATTAAAATGTAGAAAGTGTCGGAACGATTAAGACTGCATACGATCTCGATTGACATAAAACAAGTTAGCAAAATGCAGACAAACCTGTGCCATCTGCGGCCGTTGGTTGACGTCTTTCATGTCCACACTGCCGGGTTCGATGACGTTTAACAGATTGCAAAGAAGCACCCCATCCCTGAGGGTGTACGCGAGATCTTGGATGGTGCTTTGAGGCCAATTCGCTTTGTGATCCTTTCTGAGGAGGCCACATCTCGTCAACCACGAAGCGCACTCTTTCCATAATTCTGTACCCCCTGTCGCCATTTTCACTCTCAAAATATAATAGGTATCATCGATTATGCTTTATATCACATCTGTTTGTATTCTAAGACCATTCATGCACGGGGGTTAATTGATCGTTGACATACAAATTGATAGTACAAACACTAACTCAACAGCAATTTTTGACAACTTAATCAGCTTCTTTCGTCTGTCTTTCACAAACCCAAACAAGAAAACTTCTCTACTCCTATTGGCTGACGTCTCGCGCTTGAATTTCTATTGGTCAAGATCTTACAGTCAAACGTAAATAGAACGCAAAGTTTTAGATTAACCATAAACATCGAAGATGTTTATTGATTTCATACGGAATTCTTTATGAATGACCCTAAAATAGATTTCTTGTATAATATCAATGTAGAAATGTATGTTTTTTTTCTGTATGTAACAGCTAGATTATATTATGTTAGTTTTTGAACGAGTTAAAATAGATTTCGGACTCGCGTTTTTTATTATTTTTTTAGGTAATATAAAAATACTTTATACACTATTTAATTGGTTATTTGTATTCGCCTATACTTCCTTTCCACCTAGGCGATTTTCAAAAAGGGTGTAGCTAGAACGATTAGCTTACCAGGAGTCATGTCCTATTCTTTTATCTCGTACTGTGATAAGATGATTTGAAAAACATCAGACAATTAAAGCATTCATTATTCCACTAACAGGATACTGCAGTGGCTTACAAACTTTATGTTACACCTTCCCACACCTTATTTAAATTTGTTAAACTCATTTCACATAAATATGGAGTTAAGAATGGTAGAAGTACTTCCAATAATAAATTTCATAATCTCCAGTAAGATTTAATTATATATATAATAAAGGTTTTACTTTGAAACTTTTGTTTTAATAAACTGTCGCATATTTTTTTCAATTTTTCTACTACAATGCTTGTAAGCTGAAATTCATCAATCTTTAATGAAAGATGACAGTGAAATAAATAATACCAACGTTGACATAACTTGTAGATGCACAGTTTCCATATAAACCGAAACCTTTAGAAATAACCATGAATGCTTTTTTAGACAATTGTTAAACATAAAATAATTTCAAAAATACAAAAGACAGCAAGAAACAGATTCCATGGCTGTGCATGCTGCCAGCAAGTGCTGTGAATTTAAATTGCGCACATCTAAGAATCTAATGAAAGAAATGAAGACTTTGAAGAAAATAGAAATGCCAGACTGAAAATTCTCTAATGCAGTGGCACTGGCGAGTCTACTGCCTTGATGAAATGTGTATTTCCCACTACATGTTTTACTTACACAATACTTACTCTCGATTGCACAATAATCAAAAAGGGTAGATATATATATACATATATATATATATGTATATACATAATATATTGAATGGAAAAAGAAATAAATAAAACAAAGCATCGGAAATGAGACAATATTTATTTATAATACAATATTTGAGTCATAGTTTTTCACATTGATAATAATCCATTTCTCCATAAAAAGAAGTTTATCAAAATAAAATACGGAATAGTATAATTTTAAAATAATACCATTTTAAGCTTTTAGTAGAATCCAAAATCTAATATTTCTTAATCAAAAAACAATACTAGATTCAATTACATTTGTACCAAAATTTTAATGAGTCTTACCAAATCAAAAAAAAAATTGGAAAATCTTTACATTTAAACTGTTTGTTTAAGTACTTATCAGAACTCGCCCACGCACAACAATGACAAATTAAAATACTTATTTACATCCGGAAATTTTATCACAAAAACCGGAAATCAATGGATCTCTATTTACTTTAAATAATTAATTAGCATTATTTTTCATGTTGTTCAATAATAATACTCAGTGAAGCCCCGAAATTGCATCAACGGAGTTTACACTATCCCGCAATGTACTAGCATCAGTGTCGTTGCAAGCAGAAACATTGATACTTAATTAATAATATATTTATATATTATTAAAGGGTTATGTAAAAAGTAAAAAACAAAAGAAAAACAATGTTAACGTTTTTCAAGAAAAATAATTTTTGTTTAATTCTCATCACCCCCAAAATAATATTATTATTGGAAAATAATAATATTAATTGAAAAACATAATTTTGGGGTTTTATTGTAATAATTAACACCATCCTCAAATGAAAACCATCCTGGCTTCTGACCATTGGTTTATCTTCTTTGTGCACACTGTTTTCAAGTAAAAAATCACTCGATCTTACCAAACCAAGTAATCTTTCTTTATTTGTAGATAGAAAAACAAACAACTAAAATGGAAAGAATACTTCTATTAAAAGTTTTTCGTCCATATAGTGGCACTATTTAGAGATTTATCATGTGGAAAAATTATTTTCCCAGGAATTAAACTACTCATGTTGGCACATCCATTCTGTTAAGAAATTCTTTGGCTTGTTTAACAGTGGCATGGTTTTTGTTTTCTGATGCAAGAACTCGCAATGACTCCATATATATTTCAATATTTTGTTTTGTCGCACCAGTGGGCCCACCTGAAAAACAAACAAACATTAAGGGCCAGGAAACATACGAATGGGAATAATGCTGGCGAACAGATTCTTCCGAACAAGAATCTTCCGAACACGAATTCTCCAAACAGAATACTCTGAACACGAATTATTTGTAAAAGACTACTCCCGAACACCGATTCTTTCGTACACAGAACCTTCCATACATAGAATACTCCGTACACAGAATATTCCGCAAATTTCAATATTTTAAATATAAAAATCATTGTTCTATTATCATGTGTAATGTCTTATGACAATTGTGTCAAACAAGCAAACTCATATTATAATTACAGTCATGGTTCCTTAAACTTTTTGGAATAAAATATAAAGAAGACATTGAAAAAATGTTTATTTAGTGTTCGGGGGATAAAATCAATAAATTTTGAATTAATATAAAATTTAAAATAACTTTGATTATTCCACGTACTGTGCTACTAACTGTGACACATGTTTCGACTCTTTCAGAGGCATCTTCAGACTTACTATCGCAAATTTTGCTTAAGTAATGAAGCAAGATTGATTCTTAAATTTTTAAATTATGAAATTACAAAATGGAGTTTGGGTTTTTTTACTTTTAAGGAAAGCAAAGAGGGGGGTGATTGAATCGAAATAAAGCAAACAAATAATGATACTAATGAGCTGTAATCAATTAGATTGGGATTTTTCCATTTTAAAGAGGGGGTTATAGAATCGAAATAAAGCAAACAAACATAATCATACTACTAATGACGTTAAACATTACAAACTATTAAACTAATGAGCTGCAGTCAATCAGATAGGTTTGTGATTACTCTATTAATTGGAAACAATGTAAGTAATGGCGAGCAACCATTCCTATTAAGAATATTATTTATTAATATTTCTTTTTTGTTAAGAGTTTTATTTATTTCTAAAAATTCTAAGCTATTCATCTTTAAACCCTTTTTATTTACTCGGTGGAGTATTTCTAAATTACTAATCTGTATTATACATTCTTTACATTCTAACTTTGAATTATACATTCGCAGTCATCTCTTTTTTTAATTCAATTATTAAATAATTTTTCATGATATTGTTGGACCACCTTAGTTCTCAGAGAATTTGATAGTTTACATCAAAAAATTAAGCTTTCGGTATTATTCATTCTGAAAAATATTTGGCACAATTGACTAAGACATTAAACATCATAATTAAACAAGGACTTAAAATATTTAAATGCACAAAGTATTCTGTGTTCGGAAGAATCAATGAACCCTAAATACTTGGCCTGAACATAGGTTAGAAATATAACGCATTTAGTATTTTTTTTTATCCATGTCCGCTCCCAATGTGGAGCATATGGCCTCTTAATGGAGGTATCTCAACAGAAGTTATTTTTTTACGAGAACTGTTTGTTACTTAGTCGCTCAACCTCACTTTTTTCAAAGTGAATGGTAGGGAAAGTAGGATAAGGCTAGAACAGGATTAGTGGTTGACTAATCGCTATCGCTGCACCCAGTTATTAAAGGATCAGAAGGATGGGAGGAGAGGAAATAATGTGGATTTACATCACAAACACCCAATCTTCGATCACAACTTTGAATTGAATAAATCTCAAATTCAGTGATCTGACCGAGAATCGAACCCAGACCTGCGTGATCGGTAGAGCAAGCTCTAGCCAACTGGGCTACAGCAGGTGACACATGTTATTATTCGTGTTATTTTACAGGAGCAATATTTAAATCTTCTAAGCTATTGTATATTTCTTAACCCTCTTAGCCTCAGAGCGCCGATCTATCAGCGCACCTAGACTATGCTAAAAGCCACACAGTGCCGATCTATCAGCGCATACTTTGATTTATCATATACGATATAATGAGAAAGAAAACATCGCTAAACAAAAAAAGGCCACTGGAGAAACATTTTATCATTAAAATAAAATAATTTTCGAATTATTATTTTTTTATATTCAGGTTTTTTTTAGCAATTATATTTTGAGTTCCGCACGTGTTGTCACGTATTTCGCTCTGGTGATCATTATCCTTCGGCGTAACCTTTGATACACCTAAGAATGACCATATACCAATAAAAATATATTTTAAATTATGCGATTGTATGCAGGTACCTTAATTTTTTGTTTGCAAAATTCAAATATTCAATTCAATGTCTCACCCGGCACAGTGGTCATAAACGGTTTGATACATTTTGCGTGGTAATAAAAGTAAAACTTGACATATTTATAAATATCACGAGTGAGAGCGGCAATGCGTGTCCAAGTGACAGCGACACTTGCTTGGAGTTCTTTAGACAGTAGGCAGTCTGGCAGCACTTGTCAGTAGTTTTCTAAATTCAATATGCATTGAACATTTTTTTCTTGAAAATTTGATCGCTATTTAAATATTTATTTTTTACATTACCGATATCTCATTGAAAAAAAAACGTGTCGTAGTATCACTAAGAGATTTGCGAGGGAAGAGATATTAGTCCTACACATTTAGAATCTTTTCAGTGTTTAGATGTCGTCATAAAGTGGTTTGAGAGTCAAGAAGAGTGTAACTCAGGACAATTTATGTCTTGGAAGTATTCACGTCATTCAGAGAGAGGAAAACAGCTATCTGCTTTAATCAAAAATCAATAATTGAATTTCTTAATAAAAAATAATTTAATATTGAAGCTTTATTTAAATCTAGACAAATAAAAAAAATTCATACTGAATATACATGTCTTTCTCTGACAATTGTGATTATTTCGATTATCCGGACTACTTTCATCTGGTTCTACTGTATCTGCATAATTGTATTACCTAGTATTAACTGAAAAACAATATTGATTTATTTCAAGTATGTAAAATAAATTATATGTATATTTCTTGAAAAAAATCTTGTTACTTTTTAATTCTGGTGATGAAAAGTTATGTGAAAACTGCCCTCTTTCCTGTATTATTAGAATATTGACTATTCTTGTATTAGCGCTAACCTAAAAAACATGTATTAAGCAAATAAAATCATTAAATTCCGTGTAAAGGTGTTAAACCTAAATGATCGGACACTATTAGAGTCCTGGCACTAAGAGAACTAAGAATAAACACACGTTATATTTAAAGACTGAGGTTGTTTGTTTTTTAGAGAGATTATAGTCACATAAAAATATTGAATTACCAGGTATAGGGAGATGTGCAAGTCCTCTGACTAATATGTCAACAAGTGAAGTAAGATGTGTCCGCATTAAGGAAGTACGACTACGTTGCCCAGCTGATTCCAACCGCGCTCTCTCTACAGCCCCACGCATGTTTTCCATGTGTTTTTGAAGGATTGCATTCTATACAAAAAAGAGTTATACTGTCAATTCATGTTGTACGAGTACCTGCAATCATAAAATTACCTCTCCTCTAAACAATAAATGTATGAGTAATCAATCAAGACTATCATTAGGATTCTCCATGTGATAATCCACTATTGTGCTCTAAAGATTTACAATAATTATTATGAAACAATAGGTTTGACAATATAAAAAATATTCAATATATAAATAAAAGGGTTATACAACTTGGATAGTGAAAAATATCTTTGAATTTAGTTACGTTACCTGTTGTTCATAATCAGTATTCGCTTTTCGCAACTGGCGAAGTTCCGTTTCTCTCAGTTTATTGTGCTGCAAAAACTTTTCAGTAAAGATAGGGATATCAGTCTCTCTCTGATTGGGGTCCGATGCACCACGGCCGCTGTCCTGCATGCCTGCCATGCACTGGATGCTGAGTGCACCAGCGACTGACTGCAAAAAACATAAACAGGATCTATAGACCTTAAAAGTCTAAAATAACATAAATTTACTTTTCTACTATATCATTATAATGCAATTGGGGGTCTGATAAAAAAAAAATGAGGAAATAAGGTAAAAATTAATTTATCATAAAAAAATAAAAATAATAAAAGATTTTAAGTGGAAAAAGTACTAAAAATCTTTTATTATTTTTATTATAATGCCATTCCACCAAGTATTGACAGTGAACACCTTAAAATTAATTTATCATTAGAACCTTCCATTTATTTCATGTTTTACATGTTCATATAAATCTCAACCTATAACTCGAACTCAACCGACTCCCCATACTTTATTTCATATAGTAATAAAGACACTTTTAAAGGGTAAATACATATTTTGAACTGTTCGCGCCTCCCTTTACAATAGTCCACACCTCCCAGGTTGGAAATCACTGCTATAAGGTATTCAAATTTACCTAAAAATTTCATCTCGATTACAACAAACTATAATTTAATTAATAAAAACTCAATATTCCTTTGTACTTCATTCCACTTCATTTAATAGGTCAGGACCAGTTTCGCTGGAATGAGGTACAAAGGAATATTGTGTTTTTATTAATATAATGCCTTTCCACCAAGTATTGACAGTGAACACCCTAAAAGTAAACTACAATTTAATGCCATCAGTATATGTATTTAGGTTGATGAAAAAAAGAAGGCTTACTGCCGGAGTCAGTGAAGTTTTATGAGCAGGCGGAGTCAAAAGTGAATTAGCTGAAAGAGGATGCAATCTATGCTGTAGAGTTGGCTGCGGGTGAGATTGTTGATTTTCACTTGAATGAGGAGTAACTGCAGGAACTCCATTCGCTGTAGCTGGCGGGGGCGAACTTTCTAACGGATTAGAGGCTAAAAACATAACAATAAGTCAATATTTGTTGAAACAATGTTTGTGTCAACTGAAAAGTTCTTCGAAATAGTAAATGCTAAAAATTTGATGAAGTATATAATGAAATGAATAAAAAACCTTTTTTACTGCAATAAAAAGGATCATGGTAAATGCTTCTACAGCCACTTCCATAAGAAAAAAATAATATTTTATTAATCTGTTGTAGATTTTATTTTTAATTTCATTTAAAAAAAAATGTTATTGTACAGTTGTATTGTTCGCATAAAAAAAGAGTGGTTGTGTTAGTAACTCTTATTATTGAAAAAAATACCTGAACTAGCATCTGCAGGTGTCTTATTATTAGTGATTTGATGAGTAGCAGAAGCATTTCCCATTCTTGATTTTTTTGGAGCGGAGACTGCTGTAGAGGTTTCCTTCCGCTGGTCGAGCTGCTGCTGTCTAAAGATACGGTACGCTTCGGTTTCTTTATATGCTGACCACTCTCGTATATACCTAACAGATAATATAATAAATTATCGAAACTATATTATTGCAAGTTTCATATAAGACATCCTTAATATAAAATTTAAAATAACTTTGATTATTCCACGTATTGTGCTACTAACTGTGACACGTGTTTCGCCTTTTTCAGAGGCATCTTCAGACTTACTATCACAAATTTTGCTTAAGTAATGAAGCAAGATTGATTATAATTTTTTTAATTTATGAAATTACAAAATGGAGTTTGGGTTTTTTTCCTTTTAAGGGAAGCAAGGAGGGGGTGATAGAATCGAAACAAATATAATCATACTACTAATGACGTTTAACATTACAAACTATTAAACTAATGAGCTGCAATCAATCAGATAGGTTGGTGATTACTCTATTAATTGGAAACAATGTAAGTAATGGCAAGCCACCTGTCCTATTAAGAATATTATTTAACAATATTTCTTTGTTTCGATTCTATAACTCCCTCCTTGCTTCCCTGCGAAAATTGCGAGTCCAATTCATATTTCTCAAAATATTTTTTTATACAAATCAATTATCTCAATCATTAGGCCTCAAATTACAAAGAAACAATTGGAATTACATCACTTCCCTGGCCAGCGAATAGCCCGGATTAAAATCCAACTAGCTGTAAGCCCGTTGAACTCAACGGGGGGATTTTTGTTGCATTTTTAAGTAGTCAGAAAATTTACTGGCATGAAAAATAAATTACAAACCTATTTATTGAATAAGCCAGAAATTCTAAAAGTAAAAGAAATATATCTCAGGGCATATATCGACAGCCCTGCCCTGCAGTATTTAAATTGTAAATTATTTAGTTTTTTGAATAATGTTTAAGTTTGCTAACAATCATTTTTAGTAGTAGCAGAAATAGACCTCGGGGCATATATCGACAGCCCTGCAGTATTTAAATTGTAAATTATTTAATTTTTGGAATAATGTTTAAGTTTGCTAACAATTATTTTTCGTAGTAGCAGAAATAGACCTCGGGGCATATATCGACAGCCCTGCAGTATTTAAATTGTAAATTATTTAAATTTTTGGAATAATGTTTAAGTTTGCTAACAATTATTTTTCGTAGTAGAAGATTTTAAAATAAAAGTCGAAATATATTTCTATAAAATATCCATACCGTCATTAGAATATTCCTAATGCATGTAAGAAATTAAAAAGATTTTCAAGGCTGGATGCAAAATATAACCATACCTTCCAATAATCGAATCAACGACACTGATCAAAATCTGTCAAATCAGCTCCCAGCCCTATAATTATAGCTTCAAAGAATCGACTCAGTATATTTGATTATTTAAAAAACTTCGTAGCGATGCAAACTTTCAAATAAAGTTCTCTCAATATTATTACGATGCTTCAGTTCTAAGACAGGAAATTTGAATTTTGAATATAAAAAGACGTCCATTCCAATTGGACGAACGACAACTTCAAAAATATGCGATTCAAAATAAACTGTTAGCATTGGTCGAAAAATGTGCTGTTCAAAATAAGCCCTTATCATTGGGCGAAGAGGACAGTGTGACGAACATATTTGTGATTATTGGTGATTATTTCATCGGCTATTAATGTGAAGATAGTAAATCGTTTGGCTATTATGAAGTGGAAGCTCGACAAACACCCGTATAAAACGGCTTCGGAGATAATCAAATTGGTTTAATATGTGTAAGACAATGAAATTAATATTTAAATAATAAAAAAATATACGATTCCATGCCTAGACGAATCCTAGAGGTTATAAAGAATAAGGGAAATTCTACAAAATATTAAATATTTTAAAAAATATACCATGTGTATTATTTATCTGAAAATATTTTTAAAAGGTCCGTTAATATCCTATCAATCAGACTGACAAAAGAAAGTTTGGTTCGAAATGCATTACATTTTGTTACAGTAATAAAACAAGTAAAGCTCGGTGAGACGTGAAACGCTCCGTTTACATATAAATCCCTATTCAAATTCATATCTCCACTGGTAATGGTCTACCTTTTTTTTTATTCCTTAGAAATGATCTATCGTCATGTTAGCATGTGGTTTATAAAAGAAAAATGTAAATATTTCACTTAAAACTTAAGTAACATTGATTTATAAATGAAATACATATATTTTTGGCGGTATTAACACTTAATAGGCGGGAAACGACAAAAGTCGTTTTTAGCGAATTGTCGGTAGAATGCGTATCACGGCATAATACGTTTTTTTATATCGTCACTTTTTTGCGGGACACATAATATCACGGGTTTGTTTGTCGGCGTTAAATAAAATGCCGCAACTAATTAACATTAATCCTAATTCTTTGCTAGAAAGGGTGACACATGTGTTTCGAATATTTACGCTGTAATTTTTACGGCATTAGATTTTACACTTCCAGTGGTAGTAAAGTTGTAGAAATAGCGATTATATATTATAATTATTTATATAATTATAAAATATTGATAAATATGCTATTTTGTTATATAGAATGTTTTGAATGTTTAATATTTATAACATGCGGAGTGCTATCTACTAAATTGATAACAAGTTTTATATTCAGCTTAGAAACATAGTGAAATTATGATGTTATCGTAATGTCCTAATTTTATTTTTAATGATTAAATGTCATGTATGATTTTTTTTAAAATTTCAATCGAAAATATCGTTTGGTTTAGAAGTTGTGTTAATTTTAAGAATGTAATATATTTGTGCGCTAATCACTAAAAAACGCCCGCTACAGGCTTGAGTCTATTTTTGAAACACCCGACTAAGAAGTGTTAAGAATCAATTGGCCAGCACTGTATCTGCACCTCTCCCGTTCCTGTTCTGCCGCATCTAGGTATTGCTGCTTCTCTTGTGCAGGAAGTCGACCCCAATCACTTGCTAAGCGACGTGTTACCTCAGCAAATCCCAGCCTGGGATTAGCTGCTCTCAATGCATCACGCCTCTCATTTAAGTATCGGACATAACCTGAATCAAAAAAGAGCAATTATCAGTGCATTTAATTTTGTAAATCTATTGTTATTTCATAGTTATTATGTAATATGTAAAATACCATATCGACATTAAGATATGTAATCCTCGTATTTCAAAATGTTAAAGGTTTTCAGTGTAATGAAAAAACCAGGGCTGTGGAGTCGGAGTCGTGAAGTCGTGGTATTTGGGCGGAGTAGGAGTCGTGATAAATGAACAGTACAATTTGTTTTTATAGTCCAAAGTGTTGACATTGTATGCTTGGCTGACCTAAGATGATCTGATGGAATACGTATCGACTGTGGAAAGGAAAAAGGATGTAAACTACAATTTTTTCAAAACAGCTATTTTTCGATAATCAAAATGTTCTATCAAAAGGATGTAAGCTGCAAATGCCGAATTAGTATCTAAATTTAGCTTTTAAGTTTGAAAAAAGGTGGGCTTGTGAAAATTGAAACCAAGAAAAAACATTAAAAAAAAGGTTTCTCCTAGACAATTTCTTTAATCAATATTAGAATATGTCAATTAAACACCAGTTTTGAAGTCTCCATGCACTTCAAGGTTGTGTATATTTCATAATTTTCATATGCCCCAAAATCATCAAAACACGTTTTTTGTGGCCCCTGTAAAATTTGCCATGTGTGGGTTATGTCCTTTTTCCTTTCCAAAGTCAAAATATATACCGTATAGTATAGCCAATATAGTCCCAAACAAACCTTTCAGGACACCCAAAAGTCCCGGTTTACAAAATTTCAGATTTTTGTACAATCCTCTTCATTCTCTACCTTCATTCACATATTTTAATAATAGAAAAGCAAAAAAGACTAGTCACGCTGATCATTTGGGCATATCGGTAAATTCTTGGGATTTTGGAATCGAAAATTCTTGGAAGAGCTAAAAAAAAAACAAGTCAGGCTGATCATTTTGGCAAAATTACATCTCACGCTAGAAATTTCTATGTTATTAATAAATACTAAAATTTGGTAATTGTAGAGTATAGCTCGTCATGGATTATTACGGCGAAAAAATTTACAAACTAAGCTAAAAACAACGCCACGATTTAAAATTATTTTTTGAGGGCTTGATAATCGCATTAAATCACACATTAATATGAAGAATACTGACAAATAAATTATCCAAAATATGACATATTCTCACTGTACTCCGCCATACTTTTTAAATTATCCTTTACTTACACATGGACTATTGCGGTAAAGTATGTTGAAAACAACGCCACGATTTAAAATATTTATTGAAGCATTGATAAATCGCGTTAAAATCACACATTAAAAAGAAGACCACTGATAAATTATACGAAATACGAAATATTTCGTATAATTTATCAGTGTTCTTCTTTTTAATGTGTGATTTTAACGCAATTATCAAGCCCTCAAAAAATAATTTTAAATCGTGGCGTTGTTTTCAGCTTAGTTTGTGAAGTTTTTCGCCGTAATAATCCATGACGAGCTATACTCTACAATTACCGAAATAAATCTGAATACCCTATATTCATTCACTTATAATACGAATTTTGAAACAGAAATATACATTGAATAAGGACCGGCTCGAGGATTTCTGCGCCTGTGTGCGAAGCGCATTTGGCGCTTCTAAAAACTAGAACTAAATGAGTGGATGGTGCCAAAATCTCAGTGCGAAGCCTGAGATTTTGCACACTTCGCACGCGCCACGAGCCGGCCCAGCATTGAATTGTAGGGATTAAAATTACAAAAAGGAATTTATAAAAAAGGGTACATTGGCCATTGACCGTGTTTGGTACTGGACGTCTCACTTCTTCCAAAAATTCTCTAAAACCTACACAAACAATTAACAAGAATATTAAAATAACTTGCTTACCGGTCAGCGGCTGCCTGGGAGCGGTGACGTCTCGCTGAACTTTACTTTTCCTCTTTTTTCCCTTAGGCTTTGGCGGGGAAGGTTTTACTTTGTCAGTGTCATTATCCACTGTTTTAGGCTGAGGTGAACTTGCATCATTTTGAGGGACACGCTTGATGGCATTCGATTGTTCTGCATCATTTTGGTTATCATTATCCATTATCGTGTTAATAATCTCAACGTTATCGCACGCAAATACTTCCAGAAGGTTGGAATCTAAAAAATTTAAACATAAACTAGCTTTCAATTTACCACAACCCCATAGATAATATTCTAGATAATATACAACTAGTATTGTAAAAGTATATTAGTCTATGGTCTCTGTATACAATCCTGAGGACATAACAGAATTTTGTCTTTGAAACTTAGACAAAAGCCCATAAATATGATAAAACTAGCAGCATAGACATCTCAGATAGGTAACTACCATAAACGTTACTACCATGATACTACCCACTACTAAACATCAACTAGTTCAGTGCTACGAAACCTTTTCTCTCTCACGGCACATCAAAATTTTCTCCAGATTTCCTCAGCCCACTTCAAATATGCATGTATGTATAAATATATAAGGATATATGCAAAAATAAGTAATGAAGTAATGCGCTGCGACACAATTAACATCACCCCACGGCACACTAATGTGTCGCGGCATAACGGTTTTGGAGCACTGAACTAGTTGATAATATTATTTAATGATAAAGAGCCATTTGTGTACATCCGAGCTCGCTGATTTTACTAGTAGCTCTAAAAAATATCCATGAAAAAGTGAAATTTATTTAGCGCCACTGACAGTAACTCGATTTTTTTTTTTACGTTTCATTTGCATTTCTATTGCAAGCTTTAAGGAATTATTGTGCTTGAAATGCAGCGGTTCAAACATAAAAAATAATTTCAAAATGATTTTTTTTAATAGTACTCATATTTTATTTTACCATGGCCGCTCCCAAAAAAGAAGACCGAAGAATTTCTTAATAATCGGAGCCGTACTCGGAGTTGTCTTTTTTACACGACTCCACAGTGATGCGAACCGGGAAAATTCCCGGGCTTATTGCCAAAAATATTGGGTAGAAATAAGTGCTTAAATTTTAAAAAAAATAACATTACAATATTAAACTGATAATTTAATATATTTTTTAAGTTCGTTTACTCACAGCGCGACATGTATTTCTTATTCTATCTACAAACAAGAAGTTAATATGAATGCTTTTTGCTGCAAGTTTAATTTGTCCTATGTGGCGAAAAATACTTTCCGAGGTTATCGAGAAATTTTTGTTTAAAGAATAACAAAACAAATAACAAATTTCAAACTGTTTATTTTACTTTGCCTTATTTATTTATTATTATTTTTTTATTAATTCGCATTATTTTTTACCAACGCAGATGGAATAGCATAGTAAAATACTAAAAAAGTATCGCACTTCTATCCCTAGTATCTTCGTCTATGGTCGAACTATTTAAAATTTTGACAAATGTCACATGTTGATTTCCATTTCCAAATAACATACGTATATCGAAACGAATAAATATTAATAGCAATGGCTGACGGCGTAGAAATCGTTGTTGGCACCTATGAAGAGTTTCTCCTTGGGTATAAAATTGAAAAATCGGTATATTATTTATATTTATTTTAACCTAAAATAATTTTATATTGGTACAGTGGAACCCCGATCTACCGTTCTCGCATTGTTCGTTTTCCCGCATGGTTCGTTCATTTTTCATAGTCTCGGCCAAACACCCATAAGAACAATGTAAAATAATCCCGCATTAACCGTTCCCCGATTTACCGTTTTCCTCGATCTATCGTTCAAATATTTTGGTCCCGTCGAAAATATTATCCCGATTGACCGTTTTCGTTGAATATTTCTCATAAATAATCTTACCTCGCATTTCGTTTCGCGTTTTTTTCAGTGAAACCCCGATCTTCCGTTCTCACTATCTTCGTCTTTATGCATGGATCGTTTATTTTTTACTCGACCAAGACCCCACCCCGTAATAGCAATGTTTAGTAATTCCACGTTAATCATTTCTCGATTTACCGATTTCTTCGATCTATCATCTAAATATTATCGTCCCGTCCCAGTTACTATCTATCCCGATTGACCATTTTTGTAGAATATTTTTTTCGCTCATAAATAATCTTTATATAATAATTAAATAGTCTAAAGACATTGGAAAAAATTCAGGAGAAAAACGAGTCAACATAGCAAAGAGGAGTTAGTTGACTTAGAAATGTACACGATTTTGAAGAGTGTTTGTTAAAATTTAAGTCCCAAACTGCAAATAGGCTACTTAGTTTGTATTAAACAAGCTAAAAATACATTTATTTGTTCTTCAATTAATAAATAAATGAGTTTTTTGAAAATTAAACATTTTTTTGTGTTATTTGAAGATTTCCCGCATTATCGGTTTCCCGCATTATTCGTTCATTTATTACGATCCCTTGAAAAACGTAGAATCGAGGTTCCACTGTACTTAAATATTTTACTCCTTGCCTAAACGACCCTACATAGAATCCATAATAGATGAAACACAATTACCCACAAAACTATACAGATAAGATTCGTGTATGATTATTATAATTATATTAACCCACCCACTTTTTTAGTTACGAATGCTTTAGCATTTCAATACAATGCCGGATTTATATTATCTATTACACGCAGTTTAACATTTTTTTACCTCACTATTGTCATTCTTGAATTCGGTATAAATGAGCTCTATTATTCATTATAGCCGCGCGGCGATAATGAATAATATAATAGAGGCGAAGTACTGAAAAATATTTCGTATTTCACATAATTTATCAGTGTTCTTCGTAATATTGTGTGGTTTTAACGCGATTATCAAGCTCTCAAAAAATAATTTTAAATTTTGGCGTTGTTTTTAGCTTAGTTTGTGAAGTTTTTCACCGTAATAATCCATGACTAGCTATAACTTATTTTTACCTTGAATTCAATAATGTCTAATAAACAACCTGTCTCAAAATACCATTGGGAAATTCTTTCTTCAATTTTACCATCGGTGGTGATCGAGTTTGAAATACCTGGGTTGGATGATAGCATCAAATTTAAGCATATGTTCACTTGGTCATAACTGTGCTTTTGTAGAAGTTACAGTGAAGTATTTAACTGCTATTAATGGTTTATCCTTTATTGTATCACTTATGATAGTTAGATTTGTTTGCAGGGAGATGAAATGCAGCTGGTTCAAAGTTTTGCCACTCATGCTCATACAAGTTCTGTGAGGAGTGTTTCTTCAGTAGGTCGCCATTTGGCTTCAGGGGGGGCGGATGATAAAATAATCATCCACGACATGAAAACACGAACTGAAAGCCGTGTGTTGATGCATCACGATGGCACTGTTAATGCAGTTGCATTTGCAGGAGGAGGCACACACATTATCAGCGCTAGTGCTGATGGAGCATTGACTGTCACTCAAATCGGAAACTGGCAAATCGAAAAACATTGGGCCAAAGCCCACAAAGGTAAAATAACCAATAATTATTTAGATAACTTTTCTTTTATATATTAAAAAATAAATCACTACTTATTCCATATTATTTATTATAAATCTGGACCGGTTTCTTTCATATGGAATCGCAATGACTGCAACTGATCCTGATCGATAATAAATTATAATATAGAATCAGTTCCAAAATCGTTTTATTTTAATATATGTAATGCTTTTCCACCAAGAATTGACAGTTAACAGCCTAAAATTGATATATTATTGTTGTTTGAATGATAACTTTAATTATGGTACCTGTCCATGTATTCTTGAATGCTTGAATTCCAAAATATCACGAATCATTAAAACATGACTTATTCTACAATCATTTACAATTGAATCTTTATTTAGATGTGAGAGTAATAATAAGTTTATTTTACATCGAGTTGCAGAAATGCCTCATTTCAACTGTCGCTTTCGAACTACTAATTCCACATTTACTTATAAGGATCAGGAATGGTTTCGTTCATCATGAGCATTTTTAACTGATATTCAAAAATATATCGACCCATAATAGGCAAAAGATCTGACACAATTAGGTAAATTGTGTTTTAAAACAATAATTGTTCAATATCGTCTAGGACGTCACTGATAAAAAGTTTAGAACCTTATCTCATTCGCCTAATGTTTTTTAGGGCCTGTGCATTTTAGCGTTTTGACTTGTTATCGTTTGTTCCGCGTGGACTCCGGTTGAGAAACGCTGATCTAGACTCTAGAGAACTGAAAGTAGTCAAATTTAAACTGTTCAAGTTATGTACATTCACACAAGTTTTGTCACTAACAACCCGGGTTTTGCCTTTCGGCATCTGCAGGCGTTCAAGTGCACAGTAGTCGGTATAATTCCAGAATAGGTATTGACCATATATTATTATTCACTGACCGCATTTAAGGAATTCCTTTATCGAACTTAGTATAAGAGTAATTTTAAAAAAAAACCTGTAAAATTTATAAATTGTCGGTTACGATTTTCTGCCTATTATGGGTCGATATGTAAATACAGGGTTATTTATAAAAAAAAAGTAAAACTAACAAAGGTGTAACTAACAATTGGTAATAGAAATATCAATGATATATAATGTGTCTGTATATAGTTGAAATCTAGCATATATTATGCTGGTAAAGTAAAAAATCTTAATAGGGTGATTTATTTTAAAAATAATAAATCTTCAGTATGTAACACTTATTTACCTTCTTTTCTGTGTACCAAACAAAACTTTAAACATGCTACATGAACCCTTTATTGCATTTCACTTTCAGGATCATCTGTCACTTGCATTGCCATCCATCCCAGCAGTAAGCTTGCACTGACAATTGGCGACGACCATACATTGCGAACATGGAATTTAATAAAAGGTCGACAAGCTTATGCGATTAATCTGGCCAGCAAAGGCGCTGCAAACCCTTTATCGGTTGTTTGGGGACCCGAAGGTCAACATTTTTCTCTTACAGGATACAATGATATAAGTGTTTGGTCAACATCGAATGCCGCAGTAAAACATGTTTTGTCCTGTCCCAGTAAAGCTGTCTGTATGGTGTGGATTACAGAAAATGTGACGGCTGCAGGGCTAGAAAATGGTGAAGTGATGATTTTTAATATTGAATCTGGACAGACAACCAATATTTCTGCTCATACGCAGAGAGTTAAAGGAATTGCTTATAATGACGGTTACTTAATCACAGTGTCTAGTTCTGGTCACATTAAAGTATGGAAATATAAATTTCGTAAAATGTCATTGAAAGAAAAATGTTCGATTAGTACAGGTTGTAGAATAACTTGTTTGGCGTTAGTCAAGCCGTTTACTGATATTAAAAAAGAAACCTCCACAAATGAACTGCAAGTGCACTCGGAAAACAAGAAGAGAAAGCACGAAGATGCTCCAAATGAAACAGCAGAGGCAACTACACTGTCTGAAGAAATTAGTAGGCGGTGCAAGCCATATGTAACTATTACCATGGGTGACAAAGATGATGAAGTAGATGATAAATTGGAAACCCCAAATAAAAGTAATGGATCGAAGAAAAAAAGATTCAAAAGAAATAAAAAAAATATTTCAGTGAAAACAAATGGTGAATCGTCAACCAAAAGCCCCTCTGATAAAAAGGATAAAAATAAAACGAAAAAGAAAAAACAAATTTGATGTCTTGTTTTCTTGATAATTTTATAAAGTATTTTTTGTTTTCAATAAACTCTTATTTCAATTATGCATGTTAAATTTGTTACTTTTTTCCTTCTATCCATTAAACTGTATTTAAAGATATCACAGTACACTAGAGGTCTGCACGGGCCCGGGCCTGGCCCATGGGCTCTTACCTGACCCGGCCCGTGGGCCGGGCTCGGGCGGGTAAGCGCAATTGAGAGTCGGGCTCGGGCCGGGCCGGGCCTTGGAATTTGGGATATAATCTTGGGAAAAAGTATAGCAAATCGAGGATTTCAAATTCCTCGGTGAGCTAAAAAAAAAAAAAAAGGACTTTCGGAGATAATCTGAGGAAAAGTATAGCAAATCGAGGATTTCAAATTCCTCGGTGAGCTAAAAAAAAAAAAAAGGACTTTCGGAGATAATCTGGGCAAAAAGTATAGCAAATCGAGGATTTCAAATTTCTCGGTGTTTCGGGTCGGGTTCGGGTAACAAGTGCGGTATTAGACTCGGGCCCGGGCCGGGTCGGGCGTGAGTTTTTCGGGCTCGGACCGGGTAGTTTTGTAAAATTTTGGCCCGTGCAGACCTCTACAGTACACATACTCAGAAATGGGTTACGCAATAAAAATGTGGAATAATTATTCTGTCCTACTCTTTGTTAAAGACATCCAAAGATAGACCTGCCAACTGAGCTATTACCGTTAGATATCCTATCTAGGGCAGTGTTCCCCAACCTTTTTACACCTGCGGACCGGGAAAAAAGAGAAGGCACTTTGGCATTGCAAGTTTATTTACATCAATATTCGATATCCATACATTTGATGCAACTTAAAAGTTGGTCAATTTAACAGTCAATGCTGACACGTGAATGTGTCTACACCGTTTCGTGAAAAGTTAAAATTTTGTGTTTGATACTTTAATATATAAAAGATCATAACAATTGTTTACAACGTTGCATACGCATAAAGTTTGTGATTTTATGCACATGCTCGACGATTGATAATCCACAAAATATTTTAGTTTTTACTTATTTTTGCTTAAATTTGGTGTCAATATTTTCATTTTTTTAATATGAAAGCTTAACCCAAAGTTTAAAAATCTTGTTACTCTTCAACCGCCGCTGACAGTCCCTCTAATAAAAATTCGGTAAGTTAACTGCTATTCCTGCCATAACCCTATCCTCACCCTCTTTCTGAGAGAAGATAAGTTGAGAAACTAATAACATGCAGATCTTATAAAAAAAACTTTTAAGATACATACTTCAATTAGGTAGCCATATGCTCCACATTGGGAAAGGACATGGATTTTAAAAAGATAGACACATTGCAAGGTTCTAAATGTCAACATTCGGCCAAACTAAAGTAATAATGAGGCAGTCGTGTAGCATTATCTACATCAGTGGTCAGCAACCTACTACCCGCGGATAATTGAATTACCCACTTCGACATTTTGAGTTACCCGCCAAGAAATCATGATACTTTTATTTATCAAAATACTTATTCAATAATACTAAGGAAGCCACCAATATCAATTTTAGTGTGTTTTGTATTTAAACATATAAATCATGTAAATATGTTATGTAATATATATAATTATGTACATTATTTTTTAAAAGAATAAATGGTAAAAAAATATTTTTTACTTTTACCCACTTAATCAAATTTATTTTTTATCCAGTCTCTCAAAAGGTTGCCGACCACTGATCTACATGCTGTATTATTATGAAGTCGAAATTTCCATTAAAACCCAATACGCCGTAGTTCTAAGTGTACGTCGCAAGATATCTGTAGTTTCAACTTGAACACCTGAAGAAGGCGAAACGTGGGTCGTTAGTGACAAAACTTGTGTAAATGTACATAGGTTGAATGATTTCATTTATATTTTGATATTTTGTTTCAATTATCTGATTTTGATCAATTATTTTTATTCTTCAATAAAATGGTGTTATTGTTTGCCATTATGATAAATTTGAATCATTCAAATTATGTACACTCCCACAGATTTTGTCACTAACGACCCGGGTTTCGCCTTTCGGCATCTTCAGGCGTTCAAGCACACGGATGAACTTGAACTGACAAGTTCAAGTTCAATCAGTTAAAGTTCATCAAAGTTCAGTCAAACAAGTCAGTTCAAGTTCATCCGTGCGCTTGAACGCCTGAAGATGCCGAAAGGCGAAACCCGGGTCGTTAGTGACAAAATCTGTGGGAGTGTACATAATTTGAATGATTCAAATTTAATATTGAAATTCCACCAAGCACCTTCAGTCGAAATCTTAAATTATGCCATTATGATGTTTTGTTATCTTGCAGTGTGGTATTATTACATTTTACAATATTAATTTAGTACATTAATGATATCAAACACAAATTACGAAAAAGAAAACTCCTTTTCCTATTTATCCTCTTTTTTATATATTTTCTCTAATAATAATTACCACATTAGATGTCTTCCATAGAATTCTTTTTATTTTAATATAAAAAGCGTAAGTCATTTTTTTGAATCACCAGTGCTTTCATTTAAATTTCAGTTAGAACCTTATAGCACTGGCGGTTTATTTGAATGGTTTGAATTTCAGATGGACAAGATTTTAATACAAGTTTAGGTATTTCTAATTAACTATGAAGAACTATTTTTAACAATATTTTATTAATAGTTATATCATGCCAGTACTATGTTCTAATGTTATACAACACAATACGTCATGCTAACTATCTATATATGAACTCTACACCATATTATCTAAAACCATGTACAAGATTCCTGTGATTCCCGTACATCATAGGTTCCCAAAGTGGTCCGTACGGACCCCCGGGGGCCCGTGAAGACTGCCAAGGGATCCCTGACAGGAATAAAAAAAAATGGGGGTCCACGGACCGGAATCAAATTTAATCAAAATAATGCGGGTTTAAATAGGTCAAAGTAAACTATCTCTTAAATTTATTAAACAAAATATTTTTTTTTTGCGATTTTTTGCAGTTTCTTAACATGTCATTGACAAACGTCCAGGACGATGACCTTTTAATCTACGTTGAACATTGAAATGTCCTTCACAAAGATTTTAAAATCCGGTTTGAGGATATTTTGACTATGGAAATACCTCCGTGGATTATTAATCCATACTGCGTCATTGAAGATGTGGATACAGTAAAAGTCACAGTACAAGAAGAATTGATTGGATTAAGCACGAACGAAGAACTTAAGGTACAGTTTAAGAAGGCTTACCAGCAGTTCTGGCTGCAGAAAGATATCCCTGTTGCTTATCCTGTATTGGGGGCTATCGCAAGAAAGTTTTTGATAGCATTTCCTTCTTCGTACCTCGTGGAGAGAGGTTTTAGTGCAGTTACTAATTTTCTTACGAAAAAAACCTTACGAATTTGAACCCAAATATTGACCAATTGATATCGGAGCATCAGGTTCATCCCTCTCATTAACAGATTTTATTATTTTATCTAAGAATTTGATTGTGTTTTGATTTGTTCATTTTCATTTTAAAAATTCACTAATGATAAGAATAAAAAATTAGCATATTTTTTTTACAATTGTCCACTATACAAAAAACCCTATCACAGTGTGCTCATATTTGTATTTTAAAAAATTAGAAAACTTAACTATTATGCATCCTGGGGGAGGGGGTCCACGAAGGATAAAATACTGGGCTTAGGGGTCCACGGGGGAAATAAGTTTGGGAACCATTGCCGTACATGTACAAGTAAACCAAAGATAACTATTATCTGTGGATAACTGTCAAACCTAAACTGACATATTGCATGTGGTTTGCCATACTTCCAGTATACTAGTTTATGGCCATACTATTAAAAATGCTCAAGCCTCTGGTATACAGCAGAGAGTTTTAATTTAATATTATGTAATTATGTAGTTACTTATATAATTTATTATTATAATTACTGAGTTAATGTGATAAACATATATGGGCTTTATATATCATTGCCGGATCCAAGGGGGAGGCCATAGAGGCCATAGCCCCCCTTAGGAGAATTTATTTTCCATTTTTCTAATTTGTAAAAACTTTATTGTGAAATGAACTCTTTAATTGTTAAGTTAACTATGTTTTATAGAATACATACTTAATTATGTATTGACTATTTTTATATAGATATATTATTTTTAAATCATCTATTTTTTAATGTATTAGTTATGTATCATGTATATTTTCAAATTGAATGGCCCTCTTCTGGGACAATTTCTAGATCCGCCACTGTTATATATGCACATTGTTTATTTATTTATTTAAGGTCTTGTTCTAAGTGCTTCCCCATTCAAACATCTCAACAATAAAAATTGTATAAATACTCTAATAAGCGTCCAAATTATAAATAATAGTTTGTTTATTCAATTTATTTATAATCTCTAGAATCGTGTACAGTTAGAAAATTACAATTTAATAGATAAATTTTAGTATTTTGATATTTAAATCTTACAATAAACGTAAAAATCCAAAGGTTTTTTTTATTGTATCTTAATTTTGTCAGGGCACAAGTTTAAACTTTATGTCTACGCCAATTTAGGCTTAGGCTAAAAAAATCTCTCAATGGTGAATTAACTACAATATAATATTTTTTTCGGTAATTATATTCTATTTAATAAATTACAATTTATAAAAAAATCTATTGATTTATCATATTTTTATTATTTATTTTCATTATTAGGTATATGAATTGTGAAAATAATTCGCTTAACAAGCTTAAAAAGTTATGGCATAATATCAAATAATTGGTAAATATCTAAATCAGTCAAATAATATACGATAGTCAGGTTATTAATGATTAAAATTATTTAGAAAGCATCTAGAAATATTATCGTTGTTTTAGTCTGTGACATCATATTCGAGTTTTTAGTGTGTTATGTGGTCCGATAATAGCAGCACAGTCCAATTTGAAGGCTATGAATACTGTAAATAAATTTTGTGCGCCCACCGAGCGAACCAAACTGTACAAAAGACCCATTTCACAAGATGTCGAACAAGTCGATCGGAAGTAAAATCCAGAGCTTGGAAGAAAAATTGAAAGCAGAAAATGAATCGAGAGGTAGAGAGGACTCATTATCGAATAATGTAGGCAGGAATGCCTCACCGAGGCCCGCAACTAGCGGACCACCGAGACCAAGTAGGTTTTCTGTCGCTTTCGACATTTACTCTACGTTTGACAGCTATTTTTTTAGTTTGTATATACATTGTATTTGTTCTCTTTGAACATTTAACTGGTTGTTCTGAGTATTTATAAATGTGTAGGGTTGATTTTCGCTTTCAATCAACGAACCCCCGAGCTGTCGCAGGTCACCTTGAATTTATTTAGAACATTACCATAGCTTTGGTAGATTATTGTCTAGTGGAAATAAACTATTTTTCGTGCTATTGTGTTTTAAAATAATATATAGAATTTGATTCCTAGCCCTTTGTCGATTATTATTGTTATATATTATCTTTATGATTGACAGTATTCATGTTTTATGTCAGTCATCCCATCAAATGTCATTATGTATTTTCATGTAATATCTATCAAATTTAAAGGTTTTCCCTATACCAATGTGTTACTGGTTTTCTTAAAAGTATTCTAATGGCAATATAAGGTTAAAAGTTTCCCTTTTCAAATCAATTATTAATTATTACTCATTTACGTTATTCTCGTTTATATTAACACTACCAATTATATTTACCTTATTATGAATTCGAATCTCATTTGGAGAACACGTAAACTGTTATCTATACATTGCTAAGATCAAATTTAATTATCGATAAAAAAAATTTTTTTTTCATGGCGGTGAAAAGATCTTTTGTATGTTTCTGAAATCTATGCATCTTCAACACTTTTCTTATTTTAAAAACGTGTGGTTAAAACAGTTGAACTGCCTATTATTTTACTGTTTAGGTGTTTGCTGTCGATTCATTGTAGAAAGGCATTATATTTTAAAATATAAAAATCTTTTTTGTACTAATTTCGCATTTTTAACAAAGATCAGGACCGGTTTTGCTCATTGTGAGCATTAGCAACTTTCCCGTAATGAGTGAAAATAAATGTGTTATTTGTACAAAAAAAGAAACATTTTTTATGTAAGCTTTTCATCCGAATAATTAATTGAGCGCTAGTAATCTTTTTTTATTTGATATTTTTTTTTCCTTTCTGCATCATATTGAAGATGATATCTCCTCAATTATACAGTTAAGATACATTTTTATAACAATTTGATAGGCAACAATAAATAATAATTAAATATATATAGATACTAGCCGGTTCCCGGCAAGCGTCGCAATGTCACTCAAAGAAAGATAGTGTTTGTGTTTTAATTGTGTTTATTGAAGTGTATGTTTTCTATTTCTGTCTGTTTGACGTCTGCGCCACACGCGCCACCTACTGCAAGTTAGTTGTACTATAACCTTTGCGAAAGTGCAAGCATACTTCAGTCTTTTTTCGTATTCGAAATTATTGTTTTATGATTACCGTTTCTAAAAAGATGTCCTTCACTACAAAACTGCCTAAAACAAATTTTAAAATGAATGTAAATAGAAAAAACCATTTATTAATCATAAATTAACAGTGGCGGTTCTAGGTACTGGTCTAGGTGGGCCAGGCCCGACCTGCATTTTTTAGCCAAAACTTTAGATGGCTGAATAAAAATGAACAGCAATTTGGCCGCTGAACAAAATAAATACATTTATAAGCGTAACTAACCTTTCCCAAATAAATATAATATCTTTGTTTTAATTTTCCTCTGTCAATATAAGACAATGTTACGTCTACCTACAATCATATTCTCGATTGTGTTTTGTATTACAATTTTAAACTGAGCCGGCATAAAAAAAACAATAACCCTATGAATACTTCATAGAGAACAGGCAACGTCACGTTAGTCTGGCAACACCACTCAGGAGCTATAGATGTCTAGTCCGTAACCACAGACAATATTTCTTTACACTGGGGCGCAATCAAGCACGATTAGATTTTTTTTGTATTTGTATGTAACGAAACGTCATCAAACACACGCGATTGTGTTTTAAATCAACAAAATTTTGTCTTCGTTGGGGGCTAAACTGATTCTGCCCATTACGCATACTTATGCATTGAAACACAAATACCAATATCGTTGTATTGTATGAAAGTGACAGGTATTGACTTTCAGTGACAGCAAGTGACAGTTCTTTACTGCTTTTAGTAGGTACTTGTTATTTCACTTTGAAAGAGACGAATTTAAGGATTCCGTATTATTATTCTATTATTTCTTAGTTACATTAGCATTGATTTTATTATATAATAATATATGCATTGCAGTAGTGTCGTAGTATTTGTTAATTTGCTTGTAGATTAATGTATAAGGTGAAGTGGAAGCATGCACAATTTCGTAAATAGTATACAATGCTATGCTTTTCTCTAGCCCACCCAAGATTTTAGGTCAGGAACCGCCACTGTAAATTAATGTTATTGTATTCTTACTATTAATAATCTGTAGTTATGGGAACCTTAAAAATATGAATTCCAAAATATAAGATATATATTTCTTCACCTACTCTACTCTATATGGCTTGACACAGCTAATAGATTATTACCACATTCAAAAAGACTTTCAAACCTAAAACGTATAATCAATGCATGCATAAGCATCAAAATACTCTTAGCATATTTACATATAGTTGACAAAACATAAAAAAGAAATTGTACAATATTCGTTGAACTTCATGAAAATAATCAATTAAAACTATTTTTTTTAATAATTCGGCATTCGAGATTATATAAGAACATTTAATTAGAGCAAAACTGGTTCTGATCATATTAAATAAATGTGGAATTAATACAAATTAAATATAGAATGCTTTTCCACTGAGTATTGACAGTGACACAGGAATTATATACGTATTTAACAGTTTATTAAATAACCATAAAATAAACGCTTACTACCGTTTTGTAATATAATTCATCCATTATTGCGCCCTCAATGTACTTTTGCTGTCAAATATCACAAAATATTTTATTGACGTTATATATATATCTCATTGTGTAGAAAATATCGTACAGTACATATTCGTGAATTATGGTTAAATACTCTACCTGAAGTATTTTTACTCTTTAAGCCGCTTTAAGCGACTCGAACGGTGGCCATTTTTGTTTTGATCTACATTCAGAAGTCTGAATGGGAGAAAACGCATAATGACAATATACGAACATTTTAGTTTTTTCGATACTATAAGCGAATTTTAATATGCCTATAACCTTCCCGGAAGTGCAAGCTAAAAGTTTGTTGAAGTTTTATTGCAATTGGATCAGCGGTTTGGCAGTCTTTAGAGTACGAACAAACAAACATTCATTTATATCAATATCTATATATATAAAACAAAGTGGGGTTATTTACACCACATATATCTCGAGAATGGCTGCACGTTTTTTTATATTCTGTGATTTATTAAATTCGTCTCCGCCTAGAATAGCAGAATAAGTATTAAAACATCGGAAAAATATCACGGGAAAGAAATTATGAATAAAATTAATATTCTCATACAGTTTTCAAATGACGAACAGCCTAAATGATAAACTGTTGTTTTATGCTGGTTTCAGGTAGATGCCAATAGATGGCACTGTTTCCTACATTTATTTGTTTCTGCTTCTTTTGCATACGATTGACTTTTAAATTATTTTTAATTTAGAGTATGGATTAGAATAAAAAAATCGATGATATGAAATGAAAACGAAATAAGGTTATGTTTATAATTAGGTATGATACATTTTTTGACAACAATATTACGCTTTTTGCACGAACGTTATTACACTGGAAACGCTACATCGAAGAAATTTTAACGTCTAAGCAAGGCGATGCGGTTCCTGATCACCCGAATGACTACTGATGCTCTTGGTCGCATTTACACAGTTTATCCGAAAAATAACGAATGCTTCTACTTGCATGTCAACAGCTCAATTTGCTTGAAAATGATACTCATTGGGACATGACAATCGCTGAAGAAATTGTTTCTGAATCTCCAAGTCAGATACGCACATAATTTTCTATCATTATTTTGACATGCTTCGCATCGAATCCATGTGAACTGTGGAACAAGTACAAGGATGACATGTCGGAAGACATTTTACATCAAATTCGTGTCAGTTCAGGGAATCCCGATCTCGAGATGAATGAATAGATACATAACCAGGCTTTACTTTAGATTGAAGACATGTGTTACCTCATGTGCGGCAGTTTGTTAGTCAAGTTACGAATGCCAACGCCAGATCGTGGAATGAACGACGCTTTCAATCGAGAATTGGAACGTGAACGTGAATATGATCGAGATGCATTGAACCAATCAGTTCAAACGAATGTACCACTGTTGAACCCACAACAGAAGGAAGTGTACGATACGTTAATGAATGCAATTGATGATGGAAATGGTGGCTTATTTTTCCGCCATTTTCCGCCCGGTGGAACTGGGAAGATATTCCTCATGTCATTGATTATGGCCACTGTTCGTGCGAGATCCGAAATTGCTATAGCAGTTTCTTCTTCTGGAATACCGGCCACGTTGATAAGAGGATGGCGAACGGCTCATTCAGTGTTGAAATTGCTGTTAAACCTTTAAACCAGTGCTCCGCAACCGGTGTGCCGTGAGCCAGATACAGGTGTGCCGCGGTAAAATACATAATGAAAAAATATTTTGACCAAGAACTTCGGGTTGTGCTGTCAAATATCGAGCCGAATACAAAACTTTTGTGTTCATTGAAACAAGCGCAGGTATCACATTAATTATTTATTATTTTATAATAATTATTAAGATTGCATAAAAGTAAATATATTGTAGTTTTATAATGTATGTATACTTTTCAAATAAAAAACGAAAATTGATTGTTAAATTTGTGTATCAATTTAATACCTATATATTTTTGCTTTTGGTGTGCCGCGGAATTCTACGAAGAATTTTGGTATGTCGTGAGAAAAGGTTGCGGAGCACTACTTTAAACGACAGAAAAACTGACATGCAAGATTGCGAAACACTCAGCAATGACCATAGTTTTGGTAACAAGTAAAATCATCACCTGGGATGAATGCACAATGACGCACAAACGCGCATTTTAAGCACTCAATCGAACTATAAAAGATCTATGCAGTGACTCAAGATGACGAAGGAGACGCAATGATTCTACTATGTGGCAATTTCCGCCAAACACTACAAGTCATTCCAAGATCGACCTTTGCCGATGTAATAAACACTTGCCTTAAATCATCGACTCTGTATCACTATGTGAAGAAACTTCAGCTGATGAAAAACATGCGAGTTGTATTTTTAAGCGATCCATCTGCTGAAGATTTCTCCAAGCAATTGCTGACTATCTGTAACGGCCGTGTTCCTGTCGACGAATTGAACGGATTGATCTCGTTTCCGCTGAATTTTTGCAATTTGGTCTCATAGAAGGACAACCTCATCAACAAAGTGTTACCGAACATCATTGCTAATCACAATTGGTTGAGTGAACGAGCAATTCTTGCAGCAAATAACAAAAATGTGGATCATTTCAACTTCACAATTCAAAATCAAATTGTTGGTCCACTGCATTCTTTTAAATCTATCGACTGCCACGTGAATTACATCATTTCAATGTAATTAAAATACTTTTCATTTTGAATTTTGCAAATTTTTTTGAGTATTCATTTAAACTGAATTTAATTCAGCCAATAAATTAACACAACATTTATTGATTCTGAGGCGGTAGGAAGTTCGTCGGGTCAACTAGTATATATATAAAAGATAAGATCAATGAACCCGGGAGATATATATGTCGACAAAATTAAAATTTGTTTGATATTATGTTCTTCTTTTTAGTGACTTATTTACCCATCCTCTCATTGCTGTTGAATTATGAAATGGTTTGCTAAATTTATATGTTGATAAAACCAACAACTGGTTCATCTATCTATAGAATAATTATTTTTTATCATTTTAGTGTGTTATTTTTTGATTATTCTCCGATGATTGGTTGTTTTCATTAATCTGTGAATTTTATTTATTTGATATCAACATCCGTTTTTACATGAATTTTTTTTTTTTATCATACTTCCCCTAACAGGCTGATAGAACTCTGGAAAAAAGTTTCTAATTTGATTTCGTATCCACCTTTATCAAGTACGGTAACTTTTTCCTCATAATCAAAAGTGAAAATATAACTACACATTTTTTTTTCATTTGAACAGTTATTTGGCTCAAAAATCTAAATAGTGAAAAAAATACTGTAACCATATTCGTATTATATCAGTAGGACTTCAATAACCTAGGAATAATAGTAATAATAATAGCTTAGGAGGTATGAGTCACCAGTTCCAAAGGCCATTCGATTGATCAACTCATTGCCTAGAGAAGTGGACATTTTTAGTAACTATTTGTGAACTGTTTGTTAAATTTTACTATTTTATTTCTTGATTTTGTATGTTGATTTTGATGTATTATGTAGTTTTATTTTATATTTTGTCTCATTATATTTGTCAAGTACATGGCGAATTGGCATCAGCTGTTATGTCATGTACTGTACTTTAAATTTTTAACTATAAATAAATAACCGCCTCCGCAGCTATGAATTTGTATAGAAATGTAGAAGAATTATGAGAAGCAAAAAAATAATAAACAATATAGACCTATACACATTTTTCAGTCCCAATACTCCTTTTACAACAAAGGCTCCTAGGTATCACATTAATTTGATGAAGGACTTAAGCACAATTATTAAATGTAAAACATTTTCTATCAACAGTGGCAATGCCGAACAAACCACGATTACGTCATCAATTAGATCTTCATGTCCCTGCCTTCCAGCCTCGTTCCAAAGACTCGATAGACACTGAAAATCAATTACGGGATATCAAAAAAAGTGGGATCCTCACAACAGATAGCAAACAATATCAAATACATATAAAAGACCTGGAGCAGCTAGGGGAGCTTGGAAATGGAACCTGCGGACACGTCGTTAAAATGCTTCACAAACCCTCTATGTCTGTTATAGCTGTCAAGGTAATTAAATCATTCATATTAATAAATCTTGATTGATTCAAAATTACCCCGAACTGTGTTTTTTCATGTAATACACCTCAAATTTTATTATGAATACCATCTGTAAATGGCACGATTTTTTTTTTTTAATCCAACAAAAAGTAAAAAAATTAATTGATTTGTAATAAATTCTCATTTTTCCATATTCCAATTATATCCTTTATTCAATGTAATGAAATTTGGTGTATTCAGTTTTAAATATTCTGTATACTAAAGGACTGGAATAAATAATTTCAGCAAATGCGTCGCAGTGGAAACTCTGAAGAGAATAAACGGATTTTGATGGATTTGGATGTAGTTCTACGCTCCGATGGGTGTCCCTACATAGTCCGTTGTTTGGGTTGTTTTATAACGGAAGCAGATGTGTGGATCTGCATGGAATTGATGGCTTCCTGCTTCGACAAAATACTTAAAAAACTTCGTGGACCGGTGCCGGAAGATATATTGGGAAAAGTCACAGTTGCAGTGAGTTTAATGATTTTACTATTGCTGCAAATTTTTTTATTAGTATACAATAGATAATTACAACTAAAAGATACAAACATCAAAATAAAATAAAACATAGTATTTAATATTGTTTAAGTATCAAAACTAATTTTAAACCCCCTTATGGTTTGGGCCTTAGGCGGTTGCCTATTTCGCCTGTATGATGGCGCCAGCCCCGATGACGCATCACTAAAAAACATGGCTCTGTATTCAGCATTGCGCGTCGAGTTCGTGGGGCGGAAAGTTCATCATCAAGGGCATTCGCCGTACGAGGCCCCACTGTATATACAAATCATGAAAGTATTGATTGAATTTAGTTCTAGTATATCATTATTTTGTTTCCAGACGGTGAAAGCTCTTTCATACTTGAAAGAGGAGCACGGCGTTATTCACAGAGATGTTAAGCCATCAAATATTTTGGTAGACGAGCGGGGCCATATCAAACTGTGTGATTTTGGCATCAGTGGACGACTAGTCGACTCCAAAGCTAAAACGAGAAGTGCAGGATGCGCTGCATATATGGCGGTCAGTCTTCTGTCTCCTATGTATCAATAATTAAAATTATATGTATTAAATAAATTAAAACGTCTATTGTGTCATTTTATTTGTAGCCCGAGCGAATAGATCCACCTGATCCTCAGAAACCAGATTACGATATCAGAGCAGACGTTTGGTCGCTAGGAATATCACTTGTCGAATTAGCAACGGGAATATTTCCATATAGAAATTGCCAAAATGAATTTGACATCTTAACAAAGGTTTGTACTTACACAGTCTATCTTTTTTATTTAACTCTGCGAGAATCCACTCCAAAACATAGTATTATATGTTTAATTTTACAAAAAATGTTACAGGTAATTGCCGAAGAACCCCCAATGTTACCCGAAAGTCAAACATTCTCTCCCGATTTCAAATTGTTTGTTCACTCTTGGTGAGTCCTCATTGAATAATTTTTTTGAGATAATAATTGTATTTGTGCAATGAGTCAGAATGGTTATTGTTCTTTCGGCAGTCTGATAAAGAACTACAGGCACCGTCCTAAGTATGCAGCGCTACTAGAGCATCCTTTTGTACAGAGGGCGTCCAATTCCGGTGTTCGGGTGGATAAGTGGCTCGCCTCTCTCAACGATGCCGCTTCGCCTGCCTCGCCTCCCGCACATCAGCGGTAGGTATGCATGCTCACACCTTTTTTCACAACTACTAATGTCTCATGGTAGACTTAACTCTGTCCCGTAACAATTTGACTCGACAATAACTTATCACTCTGATTGACAATTCTAATGAGTTTCGTGAATCCATTAGGTGTCATCATAAACGCACAAGCTTAGTCTCATCTCTGTGACTTTTAAAAGCAATAAAATATACAATCATAGGGTGTATTAATGCTTCTCATTGTCTATAATTGGGGTAGTTATTCATTTCAATTAAATTAATAGTAGCTAAATATTTTTTGACTTCCTACAATCAGAGGTAGTACATCCTTATTTTGTATCATTATGCTATTGGAGAGTTATTTGTATACCTAATTACATAAACGTGGAAATATAAGTGTTTTATATGTAGTATCAGTAAATTTTCAAGAACGTCAAGCTATTAGTTCATAATAATTAATTAATCTTTATTCATTCAAAACCATACCATATAACTTGATTTCCCTTTTTTGGCAATCAGTGTTTTATTTATTTTAGGTACACTTGGGCCTCGTATAACACAGTTTTGTATAACACTGATTTATACAACACGGTTGTATAAATTGTGGCATATTTTTCACACAACACGCTTTATATAACACGGTTTCAATTTAAAAATAAAAAAAAATTAAATAATTAACATATTTGATTTGTATGTCCGTGTAATGTGTCATGACAAATCTTACTGAGCATGTCAAGACTTGTCAATTTCGTTTGTTTCGATACACTTCAGTTGCGCTCTGGCATTCAAGTGTGCAATGCATATTTCTTCGTAATCCGAAGATTTTTCTGGCTCATTGTTTGTATTTTATAACAAATTTTGGAACCTTATAAGGAAATATGCTAAGATTTATACGCTAAAAGTAGACAATCGCTTATTACCGAATTTTTGAAGGCTAAAACCACAAGAAATCCAGAGCTCTCCGATGCTGATGAAAACTTACAACTGATCTCGAAAAAGAGTAAAACATGTAGAATTCCAAGTGATAGCGATGATGAATGAATGCTATATTATGTTATTAAATTTTCTTTCAATAAAAATGTAAATGTATATTTATTTAAAAAAATAATGTACATATTTATATAAACCATCTTCGGTATTTTTTTTTGGAACGCAATTCCCTAATTTTGTATGAACTTCAAACCTTGTATAACACGGATTTGTATTATATGACGTTTTTGTGGAACCATATAACCGTGTTATACGAGGCCCACGTGTATTCATTTTCTTTTTAATCCATGTCCTTGCCCAATGTGGAGCATACGGCCTCCTAATGGAGGTATCACAACAGATTTTTTTCTCTGAGAACTGTTACTTCGTTGCTCAGTCTCTTTTTCAAAGAGAGTAGGGATAGAAGGATAAGACTAGTTATTAGCTAATCACTTTCGCTACACCTGTTTTTAGGATAGGATGAGTGGGAGGGAATTATATACATCACATACATCTTTGCCTTCGGACAAATATCTATAATTCGATTGAAAAATCAATTATAAAAAATAATTTATAGGTATTCATTAGTTGAATATATTATTGTATTACAAGATTTTCAAAATACATGTTAGAAATATTTCGTATGCAATTCTATGCAAATGTTTTCTCGTACCGCTCTCACTAAAATCTCATATTAATTTTTGGTGATTATATACTTTGCATGTATTTTGATTTTTTCCCTTCATTATCCCTAAAAATTGACTAACTAAATGAGTTGCAGAATCTTCGACTAAATTTGGTTCAATGTAACTTTTAAAGTAATCTTTTTGAAACACATCATTTTTATTTTTTATACATTATATCTTCCCAATGGACACACACTTTTTATTTATCACATTATTTGTCTATTCCCAGTTTTGAATATTTTTTTTATAATATCACGTCAAAATTCATAACAGATCGAGACACAATTGATTTTTAAATCATCTAGCGAAACATTGACATTCTTGTGAAACCATATTGCACTTATTCCAATTGCTGTTTTAAATTTTAATATTTAACCAGCGCTTAACAATGTTCTGTATATTCAATATATATATATATTTTATATCATATTTAAGTGTAAAACTTTATACTTATATAAAATGCTGCATTTTTACTTCCCAAAATTTAATCTTTTATTAAAATAACAACCTATTTATACAGGAAAAAACATAATTTAGAAAACACAAGATTTGGACTTAACTTGAATAATAATTGGTATACCATTTTTTTTTTATAAACATGTCAGCCCTAAAATTGAAGGATATTCGACTACTAATGTAGATTATCTCAACAGGAATAGAAAAAGTACTTGTTATTCAGGATGTAAATATGGGGCTAGGACACGATTGGTGATTATCTAATCGCTCACGCTTCGTCCCTTTTTCAGTATCAAATGGTTTGTGATGAGTATATCACAGGTCATGCATTTGAACACAAATAAATCACCAATTAACTCAATTAGTTTATTCATAAATAACCTTACGACAGTTTATCTGAAGATGCTTCCCAACGAGGCGAAACAGGTGTCACAATTTGTTCCACAACCTATGGAATATCAAAGTTATCAAATTTAAATTATTTTAAAAATGAACTTCCACAAAGTCACTGCCAAATCCATCAATGATGACTTGTAATACGTTTTATTAAAATTATTTTTTTATGTCAATCAATGTTAAATGTTTTTCTGCAAATATGCATTCTTTAACACCAATTCAATTGTACACAAAAATATCACCTTTTATTTTCTCCTCTACAATTTTTTTTAATAAACGACATATCTATATGTTGATTCTTTCATTGTTACTAAATTTGAAGCAACTAAATAATTTGTTAATTTTATACCAAAATTCTAGCAAATATTGTTTGGCAATATTGTTCGGGCATCGTAACACCCTTACCAATAGACAGTAGTAATTGTGAACTTCATGCTCAACATTTTATGCCTAGTTATAAGATTTCACTGTGATTGCACAAAATGCTGTGGATGAAATTCGCATTTACTGTTTATAAAATAAGTGTAAATCTACACAATATAAGTTATTTTTTTCGTTAGGTTTATACCTTTGTTTCGCAGGACACAGTTTGAATATCAATATATTAAGGCGTCTAAAAACTGGCATGCAAAATCAATAAAACTCAGTGCAAAGTGATTTCAATTTTTTTTTTCCTAATATTGTTTGTGGTGTGTTGTTTTATTGTTGCTTAAAATATTTTGGTGTGTACAACTTTTATTTTAAATTTGTGTCCTATAAAACCGCATGTATTAGTATCGGGTGTTGATTTCACAATTGCAGCAATCTTAATTGATCCTAATGTAAGTCACATTTTATAAATATATTTATAATGACTCCCATATATTACATGATATAAATAGATCTATTTTAGTCATTTTTTTGGCGATAATTTGCATAATATTGCATATTTAACCATCACATTATTTTGAGAAAATTAGATTACTCTTGCTTAATTTGAAATATAAATACTTTTGCTATGATTCTTGATTAGCAATTTGTAATATCAATAAAGACAGCGATGAAGGTTTTTCCTTTATTTTCATATTGTGGAACATTTGCGATCTTCATTTGCAGGTCGGCAACTTCGCCGGTCGCCAGACGTCGTAGAGTGCCAGCACCTAACGACCCTGTTGACCCTCCGCCGCTCTCATTTCATCATCAGCCACTTTCGCCTTCTTCACCGCCGCTCCTCAACGGATCCGTCAAGCAGCTCGACAGCCCGTCGCCTCCGGTTCGCGATCGAGAAAAACCACCCCCGGCGTTTGAAACCCGACTAAAAAAATCACCTGACGCTGCTCCCCCTGAAACCCCAGCTGACTCTCCAGTCAAAACTCCAGAGGGTCTCGATCACAGCTTCACACTCTCTGTTGACGATTCACTCAAATTTCCGTCTGCCCAAATCTCGGAGAAAAATAATAAATTACTCATAGAAGATCAGCAAGATGACCCCGTCAAAATCGAAAATCCCTTCGAAGACTGCGACAGCGGTTCATTCGGTTCAATGAACATCGAAGATGTAAACATGGTCTCATCAGAGAATTTGTCAGATATTAAACGTATTGAAGAGACGACTGAGAGGAACAGTCGATTTCGACCGATTGAAAAGCCACAACGTCGAGACATCCATCGAAGGTACGTGTTCGCCGGAGGAAACGCCTCCGACCGCAGTGGCCTCGTACCCCTCGCTGCAGAATCCCCCTCTGAACGTTTCCGTGGAAGATCTTTCAGCAATGCGTCTGCTGAAGCTGATGCCGATACCTTTCATCGTCCACACCGCATGGATAGATTCGCTGCAGGCTCCCCCAAAAATCATTTCGCCAACATGGAATTAAGAAACCAACCTTTCTCAGGAGGCGGGCACGAGTCCCGCAATCATTCCTCCCGCGGCCCCGACTCGGGGGAGTTCTCTTCAGGGGGATTTCATCCTTATGGCTCTCCAGAAGTTAATCGACGCCAATTTTTTTCTCCTTGTCGCCCCCGCGACTGCGAAAGCGAGATTCTTCCGCGACGTCCCTCCGCATCACCCTTTCAGAGTGGCACAGAAAGCTATGAAAACGTCCCAGACAGTAGGTTTTCACCGCCACGCTTCAGGACAGATGCACCCACTAGCTATTTCACCTCAACTGCTGTCTGCTCTGTCTCCAGATATTTTCCGCCTCCTGTCCCGGGACAGATAGTGGGCTCTGGATACCACCACAATCCGGGGGGAAGTTGTTCCCAGCCCGCTAGCTTGGAAGCTTACGGGGACGGCCGGCACTATCCACCCTATTCACACTCCAGGTGACTTTAATAATTTGAAAATTTTTATTTATTCAGTGAAATCAATTTAAAAAAAATTCAAAATATGAACTCTTAAAGTATTTACCATATTCTAAATTATTTTTATTTAACACATTTGTGATGTATAAGCTGCAGCTAAATTATGTACCTGAAAATAATAATGACTGATGATAATTGATCTTATAAATACTGAATAATGTATAGGGGCCCTGACAAAATTCACTCCCCGGCGCTGTGGTCCCCTCAGCCTGCTGCCAGGAGAGCCTTCCACACTGCCTCATCTAGAGAAAGAGAGGAAAGAGATAGAGACAGATGGAGGAATACCGAATCATCACATCACCAAGTATGTTGTATTTACTCTTGACGGTTATGACTGACTATAATGTGTTTTGATTATACACACTTAAAATAAAAAATCTTGAGTATGTGGCCAGTGGCAGCTCATGGTAAAGAGTAAAAGTGCACTGAACTTCTGTGTAATAATTGAAATATTGAGTGACAGAATTTTCAAACGTTTCAAGTCACTCATTTTGATTGATATCTATACATCAAATTCTGGGGCTGTTGGAGCTGAGCTCCAATTTCCCTTTCATCTGGTGTATATTGATGTTGCTTTTCCCGCGTAGCGTCCTGGATTATCCTGTGCGTACGCGAGTGCCTGGTCTTTGGTCACTCATTTTAAATTACCACACGTATTTCTGCCCTAAAAAATAATAATGAGTTTAAACGCCAGTTGTGGTTTGGTGCAGGGTGCATTTTGCTTTCTGTCTTCCTTACATGACACGTGACTACTGTGACTTTTTCATATTTTTATGTCTTCACGCAATTATAAACCACGTGACTTGTTGGTTTTGTATGCCCAATATTGTTACATCGGGGTGAAACGTTCCTAGACCCCCCACAGCTTTACGGCGCGCATTTCTAAAAATCGATACCTAGAAAAAGGTTCGGAAGCCTGTCGTAATTTTATGTTTAGCATTTTAGTACATACCTGGGATCTGTCCACATACACGCAATCCAAAAAAAATAATTATATTCAGTGGTGGCTCGTCCATACGCACTGCGGAACTCGAGCACCCCCAAGCAAATTGAAAAAAACATAATAATATGTATTTTACATGAAAATATCAATATTATTTATGCGTGTATTAAGCTCGCCCACCCACCGACACATCCAATAATTATCATATACCGCAGTTATAATATCAGAAAGTAACACACACGTACATTTTTGCACTCCCTAATATTCTTTTCACCGGCCGCCACTGTATTTGGCCAAGTATAAAGTAAAAAAAGTGCTATACATTTCTGTAAAAAATTGAATGTCAATGCCTTAATTAAGTTTTTTTTTTTTATGTTAGTTATGTTTTTTCAATCATCTGTATTATCTTGTTTGAAAATGTTTTATTTTTATTTCATCTTCAGTTGCATTATATCTTATTTCATAGGAACATCCTAATTTACTTTTTATAATAAATATTCAGCCTCCATGCTGTCACCTGGTTTGATTCAATATTATTGTGTTTTTTTATAGGTGCAAGGAAATACGAGTCCGATAGTTTTACAGAGGTTTTACCATCAACAGAGTCAGCGAAGAAGTAGAAGAGACCTTCGAGATGGAAGTCCACATCACTCGAGGTTCAAAATTTACATATAATCTATATATTAATAGCACTTTTCCTTAATTTGTTTTTGAATAGTAAAATATTTTATTACCATTTGTAATTTATTAAAAATAGATAACATGTTTTTTCGTGTAGCCTAAGCAGAGAAGCGAGTGTAGGCCGTTCTCCAGAGCCACCGCGCCGCCTCAATCGGGATCGGGATGCTAGTCTCGGGCGTATTGACTTACCACGTAAGCGTTCAATTGTTTATTTTTAATGTTTAAACAACTCAACACTTCAAGATCGGCTGATCAATATGATTTTAAAACTGACTAAAAAATTTTCAAATTCTATGCCAAGATTTAAAAAAATAAAAATAAATTATCTACTAGTGTTTCTTTTAACACATCAAATGCCTGGCTGTTTTCTACTGTACACACTGGGTATTCATATCATACTAGGAGTGTTACCTAATCTGTTGCAATTGCTGTTTCACAAAATAGTTGGGCATCGTTTCCCTGTGTCCCTTTAGCCCTCAGCTCCGAACTATTCATCATCTTTCTGGGTGATTTTTAGAGCCACATAAAATCACTCTTAGATTATTCAGCAGTGTGTGTATGTGCATAAACTTTTTACATAGTAAGATGCCCAATTTTGTACTTTCTATGGAGAGTGAGGTTTTTTTTACAAGAAAATTGTATAGCTTTTTAAATTAAATATATTTAGTATGATGATAGTGCAATGATTGAAAAATAATTGCAAAATGTGCTGTAATATGTTGTTTTATTATAAATAACCTAGTTGCATCATCAAAAGGTCAAAATGTATTTAGTCTATACTCTCGGGAAAGTTAATATTAACGCTGTCACTATGTTAAGATATTGTGTTAAAAATATAAAAAAATATTTTGCATTTCAACAATTTATGACGATTTTACGATTTAGCTTGTCCTGCCGACCATTCCTTATCAAGAGAGAAACGAGAAAGAGATAGGATACCTTCAGAAATAGAAGGAGGTCCCGCATCTTTGTACCTAAGCTCGGATAGGGATGTTCGACCCGATCTGATTAAACCGCACCGCCGACACGATAGGCACTCCCGCGACAGTCGGGAAAACGACTGCTCCATGCCTTCGCTTGACAGTGACATGGAATCGCTGCCGCCGACCTCTAGAGAAAGATTTCAAAGTCACGGCCACCATAGACGGGAACGTGACAGAAAAGGTGAGCGCAACGGAGATATATATCGCAACGATAGAGACATTGAAACCTCAGAGGCAGAGCAGGTCGGACTCCGTGAACGCTTTGAACTCAGATCTCAAAAAGAAAGCAGCCAACTCAGGAGGGAAAGAGAAAGAAAAGCGGAAACCAACGGAGACTCGCAGAGAAGCGATAGGGAGGACAACTGCGACAAAGAGAGCTTGAGCACTGCCAAAGAAAGATTTGAACTTAGAATGCAAGAGAAAAAGAATCATAAAGGGGCCTACAGTCATAACCCGAAGGACAAAGACAAAACGGACGTTGCGGACAGAGAACCATTTGAAAGAGAAGAAAACGGCCGAGTCCATCATCCGCCGCACAGGCACGGGAAAAGTCATGCCAAAGATAAGGATGAACAAGGTAACGGCTTTATGTTACGCTCAGTATTTCGCCCTCTGCTATTTCCCTGTATGCGTATGCATAATGTACATAATAATGCAGTTTGAATGATTGTATCCGGTTTTTCCAATACTAATTTCCAAATAATAATTCAAGGTCTCTCTCTCTTACCAATACTAAAAATTTGTTTCACTTCATACGAATAGAAGTTTTGAATGTCACATTTTCTAAATGAATCATTTCGACAATTGAATATTATTTTCGAATCCATATTTATTTCAACAAAATCATCTGTCTTCATTCCAAACAGTCTGAAAATGGTCCTCAGTGGCTGAATTTGAATACTAAAATGATCTATTGCTTATATCTTATAAAAACGCTTAGCATTTTATAAGTTATATTTAAATGCATCATTAACTTAATAAATACTGAATGAAAAAAAAATACTTGATGCATTCCGGTCATTGATTGGCTTTAATATTGCTTAAACGTTAGTTACGACTGTCGACTAATAATAATTCATATTATTTGAAAAAATACAGTTGCCAAGTCTGTGTCCATCCAAAAATTATAGAAAATATGTATTTTTTTCATGTTTGATCGATCCATTCCTTTAAAATCTAATATATTAACTCATTATGTAAATTTTATACATATTCTGTACAGAAATTATTGTTGACAAAATTCATAAAACAGGAGAAGAGTTGTTGATTTGAATTGTTTATAATTACTTTCACTTACATTCATTAATCGTCAACAAAAGTTATGTGTAATCAAATAGAAACCTAATTAATTTGACGATTAATGACGACATATTGAAATTGAGCATCGGTGACTATAATTGCACCCTTTAAAATAAGAATTGAATATTTACAAGTAACATGTCGAGGATTTCTTATTTTTCCTTACCATATCATCATGTAAGTTTCAAATATAATTATAAAATGTCGATTTTATTCACATTTTTTCTACTTATGCACTTTTAAATTTTCAACACTCCAATGTTTTTGAAATCAAATGAAAATAATACTCGCATTTAATAAAAGAATATATGAGCCCCTGAGAGGTGAAGTGAGCCAAGTGGTATATTTGGAAAAAATAGTTAGATGCGTAATAATGTTCTACATGTCTTGTGAAGTGAGCTTAATAAATACACACTGCAATAGTGTTATCTCTCTAAAATATAAATATACAATTCAAAAAAACACCAAGTAAAGAAGTGATTGTACTTGAAAGTCCGATAGAAAAGTTTTACCATTTTACTACTTGGCTCACTTCACATCTGTTGGGTCATATGTATAATATAAACAAATGATAACTTTGTTATTCTACTGTTGTGCTAGAAATTGTGACACATGTTTGTGTCAAAGAGCTCAAACATACATACGTCACAATTTTTAGCACAATCAGTGGAATAACAAAGTTTTTTTTTTTGTGACAAATGAACTTCCACAAAGTTTCCATTCCAAATCCATTGAGAATATATGTATATAAATAACATTTGGGATAAAACTGATTACTTTTAGTTGGTAACACATCATATTTTGCCTTTTTAGTATACATTGCGCTTTTAAATATTCATTGCTTCCAACACTCCATTGAGTACACCTATAGAAAAATATATATTAGATGAATAATATTGATTCATTAATAATGACATTTTTAGAAATGTTTACAGATATTGTAATTTAACCTCTCCAGCTGTAATAAAAATTATGCAAAGTCTATGCCTATTTAACCCATTGTGACGAGGGAAATTCTGTGATATTTTTCTATCAGGTGTTTATTTATAAAATATACATGATTCAAAACAGGCCTTTTATAAAATAAAGCAAACAATTTCAAAGCTGAAATCTATTTTAAAAAGGTGTAGAAACGGGCTCAAATGTCTACAGATTGTAATGCAAGTCATATTTGGAGCCTATATACACTCACAGACAGATAATACTGTGTTATGTTAAAAGTACGTCCATACTCTTCTAGTGAAAGATTCCATTGACGTCCATGTACGTCCACACTCCTCTAAAGGTTAAAAGCTAAATTTAGATACTAATTCGGCATTTGCAGCTTACATCCTTTTGATAGAACGTGTATGAAGTTGGATACATTGTGATTATTGAAAAAAGCTGTTTTGAAAAAACTGGGTTACGTCCTTTTTCCTTTCCACAGTTAGTATATGTTCCATAAACAAGTTTATAAAAGAGCTGAAACGCTATGAAATGCTAAAAGTGATGTTGGTGGCAATACAAAAATTCAGTCTTCAATCAGTTTTCTGTGATGGATGGAAAATATAATATTTTGATAATTCCATGACTATGAAAATTATTGTTTAAACCAGAGGTGGGGAACCTTTTCTTCTCTAAAGGCCGCAGTAAACATTGACTAGGACGGGATTGATTAATTTTCAATCCCTTACCCTACTTCTTCCCCAGATTATCTCCAAACATCGTTTTTCCGAATTTACGAATTACAGAATTGGCCAGAAGGCCGCACAAGAGTGGCCAAAAGGCCGCAGGTTCCCCACGTCTGGTTTAAACCAGTGGTGATCTGTGCCATTCAATAGAAAAGTAAATTTTCCAACAATTTCTTGCTTATTTTCTCGCCATATTGTATAAACAAGTCTAACAGAGTTAGTTAAATTAAATCACAATATATATTAAATAAAATAAAATAAATATTTATAAAAGCATATAATAAATATTTGTAAAAGCATTTACATAGTTTAGAATTCGGATGACCTGTCGCAGTCAAATCGGCACTCAGACTAGACTTAGATCGGCTTACATCATAACAATGTAAATAGTATATGTATGTGCAAAAGGAAATATTTTATCTATTATTTTTTTATCAACTAGAATAATTAATGAATTCACTATGATTCTAATTAAATTCACAACAGCGGAATAAATAAAAAGAAAAGAATTTTTTATTTTTTCAATTCTTAAAAGCGCCACCTAGAAATGCTTCGAGTGCCACAATTGGCACTTAAAGTACCCCGCACGCATCACTGGGTTAAACCTTCAAGACGGTATGCCAAAAAAAATGTTTATTTATTTTTTCATCTGCGACTCATTCTGCTTTGCATTGGATATGAATCGGCCGCTATTCAAAATCTATTTCAGACTTACATACCTGATGGGTAAAACGTGCTACCGCAACCTATGATATAGATGTGCAAAATTATTGGTGATTGATTATTATCTATGTTCATGAATTACTACTTTGTAAAAGATATATAATATTCTGTTACATGGGTTAAATGTTTAGATTATCGGCAACTATTTTAAGTTAATCTTAGATGGATGTGGTTCATGTATATTATTTATATATCCGCATACAGCTATTCAATCATAGGACTCATTAGTTGCCTAACATTTTATCTAGGAAGGTGTGTGATTTAATAGTATTTTATTATTGGATATCGAGATGATAGTGAAGTTATTTCTATTAATGATCCAATTCGCACACATAATTAATCATGTATCAGAATTAAAAACTGTACTATTATATCACACCCTCCATTATGTACCGCTATCATCTCATCAGTGTTGCAATTTGAAATATTCCTAACGTTTGTATGTTTTGTTTGCACTTTCCCCCTTTCCCTCGCTATCTTCTCTGTGTGTATCTCGCTCCTTGCACACGTCACCAATTGACCACTCCCGTCACACCGCTACACTCTATGGACTCTCGCTCTGTGATGCGGCAACGCTCGCTCGCTTGTCGGCTTGTCTGTGGCGCGCCGCTGCTACGACACCCGCTTGTCTATGGGACTACGGACACGCCAAACTCCCCTACGCTCACGATTTGTATCACAATTTCATTTCTTCTTTTTGTTATAATGGTTGTTATTTTTGTAAACGTACTTCATTCAAACACAAATGCACTTTTATATTATACATTATTTCTTTTGCACTTTTTGAAACTGCTTGCCTTGTGTATGTAAAATATTTTATCATTTTTCATTGGCTTTGAATTTGTTATTTGTTTTATACATATATTTATATTATTTTTATGCTTGCTTTATATTTATGTAATTTAAACAATATTGCATGTATCAAAATGGTGGTACTGCATAATATTTTCTGAAACAAATTTTTCACTCATTCAATGCACCAATAATTATTGTTTGTGCAAATTTTTCACAATAATTCTTTTTTTTTTCGTAACTGTAATTTGTTTTGTCGCATCGTTCATTTAATATTTTTTTATGTCGATATAATAATATTTTGTCACACCGATAATAAACTTTGAAATATGTTCTGTTTTGTCCCGCCGCTAATTGCCGCCGCGATGCTGCGTGACCGTTGAACGACGACAAAACAAATTGCAACCGATTAAAAAAATGCAGGCTGGCTGAATTCAATAGCCGGCATTGTAAAGAGAAGGTTCACATCATATGTAAAATTGCATTTGGGCGCCAACAACTCAGGCGCGCACAGGTCGGCGTCGCCCAACCGCGTCTCGGGGCCGATGGGATCGCAGCACAGCGGATCCGTTTCGTCCGCTTCGGGCCGAAGTTGTCGATTTCCGAGGCGCATCGCACATTCCGACTGCGACTCGTTGACGGGAGACTCGGGCAAGAGGTTGCAGGACTGCTCCCATAACTTTGTTCCCGGCTTTAGGTAACTAACATCTCTTTTCCCTGATCAGTAGATATCGGAGTAGATTTGAATCAACTTGTGCAGTCTTTTTTTTGATGTAAGTGATATTATTTTTATCCATATTGCACTTGTAGTTATTTTCAAATGTTACCTGTATTCTCATCATTATCTAATGGCGAGATAGAAACAAATCGTGTATATTTCAATATCTGGGATATACTGTAGCCTTTTTACTTTTTCTGTCAACTTATTCAAAATCAAGATGACTATATTAATTTATTTATTATTTTTACTCAGTTCTCCAACTAAAATGACTCAATTTTTACAATATTAACAAATATCAATATTGCATCTCCTGAAATAAATTCAGTGTGTGGAACCTGCCTAATGAGTAAATTTATACCAATCTTGATTTTTTTTCCAAATTTTTTTATCACTATCGTGTTAAGATTTGTAGAAACTTACGTTCGAATATCACATTCACCTGTTGATGTTTTAATATAACTCCCAGCCGAATGCTATTTTGACAGCATATTTATCTGAACCGGTCATTGAATTCTAAAACTCATGATAATGCTTCGATAATCAATAAATTATATTTACCACCACTGCACTGCGCATGTACCAAACGTCAGTAATGCCAGCAAATCTAAGCCATTATTTTTATTAGTGTATACTGCACTGAATGTGTGAAATGCTTAAAGCCGTTTGCAACTATCATGAAGAATGCCTTGCTTACATTCACTCTCATTAATTGCTTTATTTCTTTAGCGCACTTTCGAATCGGTGCCTGTGTAAATTTGTATAATATTGGCACAACCTAAATACTTTGTATAATTTATGATATCAACCGAATGTGCTTAAACTTCAATATTTGATTTGACACTTCCATATGTTTTATCTCTGATGATCCTGGTTTCACCTTACAATATTGTTTCAATATTCAGGCTCACTTATAAACTCAAACTGACAATAAACGGTTTGTATTGATTATACAATAAGTGAATAATGAACATGGCCACCTAGTCTAAGAAACATATTGGCGAATATCTGTATTTGTTTTATTCAATACTGATTTGATATGAATGAGGAATAATCTTAATTGGGAAAATATTTGAATAAATACTACAAAGTTTCTGTAATTACAGGTGGTCATAAAATTATCATTTTATAGTATTTGTGTAAGTGATCTTAGGATAGAAATACTGCTTCTCAGTTTTGGTTTTTATTGGCATGTTAAATATCAGATTAAATTTTTAAGATACGGACGAAATTTATGATTATTATGCCCATTTATACCCAATCTCATGTAAATAATACAATAAGGAGAGTCAAGGAGATTAACTATAAATAATTTATGATCCTCATGTATAAGTGCAATATTTCATCCGATCAACCGCGATCAAGGAGTATTTCTCTGATAATAAATAAATGTTGACTTATCCTTCTTTAATCTGAATGTTGGAGAGGATACAGATAAAAAACATATGGGAGTTTTCAAAACTTGAATGATTCAATGTCGAAAGAATACTCATTTTTGTATTAACCGAAAACACATCATAATCAATATTTCAGAAATTATTTCTGTGATATAATGTATTTCACGATATCATATATTTATATATATTTTTACAAAAGCCTAATTGACAGTAGTCAGTAGTTTTAGTTGTATATTAGAAATCTTCCAATACCCCAAAGCAGCAAAGATAGAAATTGTTTTTTTTTTGTTGTTCATTACAATCCAAATATGAAACGATGTTACATTTACAACAGAGAATGTCATATGAAAAATGATAAGCTGCATATTTTGGGTATCGGGTTTACATAGCATAAATCAACCCTCAATGCGCAAGTGATGCCCCCATTATTAGTGGCATAAAACTTGCAATAATTTACTAATCGCAAAGAACATGCTATTTATATATTTTGTCACTTCCCACCACTTATAACATTTTGAAATTGAATTTATGGTAACGTTAATGATATTGATAAATATCCATCGATAGAAAAACCTGCTCAATAAGACGTGACGATAAATACGACAAAAGCTGTGTAAAAATTCAAAATTTATGAGAATTTTCTTCAATTATCAGTGTACTCAAATATTTTTCCAAAAATTTTAACTCTTGTTTCTGACCATCCTATGTCTTCAGTAGAGGCTTTTTCGGTAAAAATAAATTAAACCAATCATCACAAGATAGTTGAAGCAAAACAGCTGACATTATGATTTTTCCTGATAACAAACACTACGAAAACATTAAAAATACATGACGACCGGTCAACACGACGGGTGTTCGAACCTTTCCCATGGATAATTTGTTTACAAGAATAAATTGATAATTACCGGTAAAGAAGATAGTCATTTTCCTTTATAAAACTTGAGTTTTCCTCTTCACAAAATGAAATTTCATCACTCGAATGTTTGAAAATGTGTAGCTTATCATAGTTCGCTTAACCCGGTGATACTCAACCTGCGGCCCATTCAGATTTTATGTGAGGCCCAAAATAATCAGTCGCCGGTATTTTTTCAAACATATGGTATTGTCACTATATTATGTATAGTATGTGATATATTTACGTATTACTATTAATATGCTGCAGCCCACGTGATGTAGCAAAAACCGGCATGTGGCCCAGATGAAAAAAAGGTTGAGTATTGCTGGCTTAACCTATCCTATTGTCATGAATCATCTTTTTACTTATATGTTAATTCATGATATGTATTTAAGTCAAATACAACTATCACAGGGATGCAATTCGATAGTTAAATGTAAACATACAATACATCCAATGACTTTCATCATCATGATTGATACCTTGCTATTTTACCTGATAGTTATAAGATTCCACTGTTGTATACTATATTTCATTCACATATCAATTCCTTATCAACTATTTTATATTATTTATACATATGTTAACTTAATATTTGTTAGGTACGGCGGCACAGCCCCGATGCCGCCACCGAGGCGCGGCGCGGAATCCTGGAGCCTCCCAGCGTCCCCCTTGCCCGCGAGACCCACCTAACCTCACTTTTACGCACACTTAGTCAAAGTCAACAACCGCCATCTACCTGAGCCCCCTGAACGTACCGTCGTCTGCAAAAAGGGCCAATCGAATCTGTGGAAACTCTCGCCAAAGCCTTCAATGCATCTATTGCGATGCAATGTTATCAAATAACTGTCTTTAAGCTTCATTGTATTCAAACGATTAAACCGGAGGAGCCTTCGCTGTTTTTTGTGATTTAAAGTTTCATACGGGCTAAACATTTTTCTACTTAAAAGTTAACGGAAGACCTCGAGAGCTATCGTGTATTCTCAGTCAAAATATTCTTTGGACGGCTAGAATGTTTTATACTACGGGCAATTTTTGTGAACGCAAATTAATGACTACATTGATACCACATCTAAAATGTTCATGTCGATTTCCTGGAAAAGTAGCATGAATCATTAATCTAAAAAACTATGTAGACGTAATATATTTTACCGATACTGATAATATTTTTCCTATATTGCTGTATGCTATAGTCGTATTTCTTATTAATTCATATTGAATTTTTTTCTGAACGCCTTGGATATTTCTTCATAATTGAATATTTTTAAATAACTACAGTAATACCTCGTTTATTAAAGAAATGCAATATAACATGCCTTGCAATATTTTACATTGTTATTAGTGGTAAAAATAACGTTGAAGGGTTAGGGATATGGTTTACTTATATATTTTATATGAAATATCAAGATACTGAATTTGATTTCCTCGCCCCGGTATTGTGATCCTAATTGGGTGCATTTTTTTGCCTCACTTAACCGGTGATGCAATAACTGGTTGCGAGACTTCATTAAATTGCGTTTTTATCGACAGAGGTATTGCGGTACTTAAAAATTCATTGCCAGAAAATCTGCTTAAATTTAGAAACAGAAGGCAATAGAACAATACCAATAAACAATTATTCAAACGGTCTAATATATTAGAATTATTGAAATTTCTTTTTTTTACATGTGGTTATCAATGTAACAGCCATTTAAGTTGTTCATTTACAAAGCTATCTGGATCATTTTGTCAGATTGTACAACAAAAATTAGTTTAACACATTCAAAATTCGTGTTAAGAGTCAGAATTTGAATTCAGAACCGTTTTGAATGGAGTACGGGTTGTTTTAAAGTTTGGTATAAAAATATGTAAATAGCTCCCAAAGTGCTTTTATCATTCTGTATTAGTCTAATGATTGTGTCATCATTGTCATTTTCACTTAGTGTTTTACTTAAAAATGGAAATTCAAAAAAACAATTTTTTATTGAAAGAATATCATTTTAAATGTACGCCTTATAGTCATTTTAAAAAATTCAATTTGATGTAGTAGATATTCCGTTTACTTGTTAAACAACTTATATATAACCGACTGGAAAGATAAAAGGGAATATTCCACATTTTTTTATGATGGAAAATATATTTATTTTAAATAGAATCAAAATTATTTTCAGTTCCGTAATTACCAATATATTTTATCAATCAACGCACAGTAATACGATGTATTCTTCTAATACAAGTTCTAAGGTTAAAGCATATTGCATTTTGTCGAGCGATATATATTATCATGTTATTCCTCCAGATATATATTGGAGAAATAAAATAATGGTTGTGCTCTTTTGTTAATATTTGACCACAGATTACCAAAAATATATGTGAAAACCGCAACAGTGAATTAAAACTTGAAAAAAAGTGTGGGATATATCCTTTCTTCAATAAACACATATTAGTTTTATTAAAAACTAGATCATGTAAAGTAGTGATTTTTGCCCTGTTAAATTTAACTACATTTACATAAATAACAGTTACCTTTTCGACTTACATATTCAATTTACCTCCGCATTCTCTCCCTTGTGTTACTTTTGGGTTAGTGTTATTCAGTTCTGATCATGAGGCTCAATGTCTTGTTCAGATATGAACTTTTAATTTTTAATTTGGTTGTAAAAAAAATACATTTGATTTCACGCGTCCACAAAAAGAAGTCGCATCGACTGCTGTAGGAATTTCTATAATTGATTAGTCTGACGAGACATTTAGTCGTATTTTGTTGCCATAATTTGCACTTTTCATTTTGAAAAGTTGCCATATATAAATAGAACATTAAGTAAATAAATTCATGTCGCCGGCATAAATTATAGATTTTGAATACTATCAATGCGTAATTAAAATCAGTGCAATAGCATTCTGGAATGTCAATATTACATTTGCGAGTGTGCGAGGCTTCTATTCTTGTGATTGTATCCTTAGGTTATATTTTAAACAGCAATATTAAAATAATAATATGTCACCTCTATGAATTTATTTTGCTACTCTGTATTTTATATTATATTATTTTTATTTTTACAGAAAACTTAAAGAATATGAAAAAAAATAGTCTCGGTAAAACAGTATTAGTAAGATCACTATCCTAGCAGTCAGATGTCTAGCTGTTGTGTAAGCTCATAAAATGAACCCGCACAACAGAAACTGTGTCAAAGTTGCAGAAACATCACGCTGAGAGTGTTACACTTTCAACGAGTGGAAACCTATAATCAATAACCACACTTATTTTTCATGATTCACAAAACAATATGAAATCAGTCAATTCCAGAAAATTTTATTGTCTATTTGATAGCATACAATTTTAATTGCCTTAATTTGGTAATATGTTATTGCTGAAAATTTGTAGTGTCTTCTTAAATTATACATCTACGACTTACTAAACATCTAATATTTGGTGTATCCTGGTATATATTTTTTAAACATTTCCGCTCCCAAGTGGAGCATATGGATTCCTAATATTTTATTTATGAGCTATTAATTTAGCAACCAAAAAGTTTGCAAATTTTATGTTTGTTATATATATTTCCCATTTTTTTCGTGTTTTTGAAAAATCTTAGGCGAGAAAGCAAGCATAATTTTCCTTAGAAATATTTTTTACCAATGTCTTCTCACATTAGAAGCTTAAGGAAGTATTTTATATTAATCATCCTTATACAATATTACGGTGATAGGAATGTCGGGGTTCAATTTGCTTAACTGGATGGCTGCCACAGACGAGATATCTCGTAAAATTTTTCGTCTCAACACGCCAAAGACGAGCTACCTCGTCAATAACTAATTAAATTGCAAATTATAGCCGGCGTGCTAGGTGCAAACTTACTTTTTTCTACGGCAGCCAAAAGGTTAAAGAGTTAATATTTGTTAATTTTTACTTTGCTCGATGGAAGCTGTTTTCATCCATCGTTGTTGCTATTTATTGTACTGCATTATAATGCTTCAAAACATCAGCAAAAATGTGAGACCAAATATGAAGATTTGTTATAGAATATTATGCGAAAAATATCATGTATGACAAATTTTGACAGATACATAAATACGATATATAATTATTTATAACACTTGCTTTCCATGACATGCCCACTAAAAGTGCTATTTTTAGTGCTATAACATCTAAATTTATAGATTTTTTCTTTCAAAATGAAAGTTTTATGGTAAATTATGTAAAAAAAAAATAATAGAAAAATCAATTCTATAAATAATAAATCACTTGTTATATAATAAAGTAAATTAAAATTAATGCAATCAATGTGTTCAGAATGCCTTGTCTGTTTGTGTGAATTACATTTCTTATTAGATTACACAATAATATAAGAGCTTCGACGGCCCACTGGCTGCTTACGCTGAATAATTTATGTCCCCTTTCAACTGCTTTTTATGTTGTAATGAATTTCCCTATTGAATTGACATACTTCTAACTCGTCTATTGTCGGTTATAATTATAATTTATTTATTCACGAATCTTCTATAAGTACATGTATCAAAAATTTTAACACAATCTTCACAATCATAAATTCAAGTTCCAGAGAAATTTATCTCATGTTAATATTAAAATTTACTGCAAATCTTAAGATATTTATTTACATCTAGTGTACAAATATTTGAAGATTAATTGTAGAGTACAGTAAAAAATAGTCAATAATTTGGCAGCAAAACCTTAATGTACTTTATGCTACGTTACCCCTAAACCTTGGAAGTGCGCATTCACCGCGAGTGCCGTGACACATTCATAAAGACGTTAGACTATTATTAGTTTTATTCATTCATTCGCGTCATTTATTCTGCTCTGGCGATCGTGTTTATACTGAAGCTCGCTTAGTTTTATCAAACCTTGAGTGCTCGGCGCGTACAATAAAAAGCCACAGCTGTCGCATGATATTTATTATGAGGCAAATCTTACGGATTTATTTCTGTGTCATTAGTCAATTCAACATGGGTGGACTTGATTCTTCATTCATGTTATATTATCTACATTCTACAGTATTATCACAATTTATTCAAGTTACATTTAAGGTTTAAATACATTGTCAATGCATTCGTTAATGAATAATCATGTATGTAGTTCAAATTTTATAAATTTATTTATTCTGAACAGATCGCTTCACTAAATGTCGATGTGCATGATTGCTCTTACGAAATTAATAATAATAATCCCCTCCGCTATCCCGATAGAAGACATTGTTGTTTTAGTTTTATGTTCGGGCCAGATGTAATTTATTATATATTCTTACATATTATCTGAAACATTTTCATTCAAATTTTCAACAAGAACTACTCTCATTGAAATTTCAACAGTCTCTGTTTACCTTTTTTAAAAATCGAAGTAAATTTCATCCGCTTCATGGAATAATGCCGTCATCCAATAGTCTTATATTTTACTGATGTTTGAAATCCTACTAAAGAATTATGTATTATAATTTAATTTAAACAGCTGACATTCACTATATATTTTTACTTTATAACTATAGTTATGATCACATTTATTTTTCAAATGTTTCATATTACAGAATTGATAAAATTAGCTGAATTGCACTAAAATAACATAACTCAAGAAAGTCTCGAGAAGTTCTCAAAGAAAGAAAGATTGCACATCCATATATTTAAAAAAATATTCAATTTTATTTTAGAATGAAAATGAATTTAAGTTGTGAGTTCCGCATTACTTAATAATATGGAATTAATACAAAAAGTTGTTCATTTTTTAAAATTAGGATAAATATTCTAATCTGCCGTCGTAACCTAAATATTTACTTTTCGATTTTATCTTTCCCCGCAAACTTTACACTCATTTGCTGATGCGGTATTTTATAAGGCAGTCAATTTTATCTGCCCAAAAGATTATTGATATGACTGACATGTTATTTTTTGACACACTTGTAAAACTTTGACAATGATCATCAACGAATGACTTCATCTCTTACTATGCCACAAAAAATAAATAAAAATATTAATATTGTGTTGAAAAATGATATTTATAGCAAAATGTGCTTGTATATGCAACACGACTGATTGTGTAAAATAATTATGTTTAGATTTTTTGTACTGAAACAGATTTATATTGAAAAGTATGTGAATTTGAAGTAAAACTGGGGCCTGTGCCAATGCTTTCTTTTTTATATTCAACCAATGATGGATTTAAAAAATCTGTCTAATATTTTAAATTTAAAACACAACCGTAACACTTCTGGCTCGTTTAAACTTAATAAGTAAACATATAAATACAGTGTGCAGATTTTATACAGTTGCAGATTTTATTTGTTATGAATTATTTTCTAAGATAATACGCCGTGATCTCAATACTGTTACTGAAAATGAAGTCATCTGTCAACTGGCCTCAGTTTTAGTCACTAGACAATTTCATCTCATCTTAGCTTTTGTACATTGTCAAAGCTAGATTATAGCGAAAGCATTATTTTTTAATACAAAGCAATAAGCGTAAGAATGTGAAATATTTATTTATATATGTATAGTCTCGAGTGTAAATATTATACCTTATGAAATATCCCAAATAAAATGCTCAAAAATGTTATTCATTAATTTATAACTAATTATTAAAACAGAATGTGGTTTAAAATCATCATTCACATGTTTGAATCTGCAATTATTATAGAAAGAGCTGAAAATATACCAGACTAAAAGATTTTTTTACTCATATCTTCAAAATTTACCCCCGTAGGATGCTGCAATTTAAGGATCGAGGTAAATTGATGAAACGTTATTTTTATGTACGAGTCTGGAGCATGAATTGACATTTATAGAGCAAACCTAAATCGCATAATTCTTAATATATTGCATGAAGAATGTGACTAGGAAAGGACTAGTATTGACAAGTGAACACCTTAAAAGTGGCCTAAAAGTATTTAGGTAGTCAATCTGCCCTCTATCGGGAACGGAAAAAATCAATGAATGAAAGTGGGTCATTCAGGAATACCAACGCATAAACACCGTGACCGAAGAGTAACTACAGCGAATTCATGACAAAAAACATACCTATTCTTTCAATCTATCTTACATCTCTTGGGTAAATCAGTTAGAAATCAATATCATTTGGAAATTAGAGTCTCGTTGATATGTGCTTGAGGGTAAAGAATAAATGTATCTTTAATCTAAATCCCATCTTCAGTGTTTTGGTAGAATTTTAATCAACACTGACGATGTGCAGCAGTGATAGCGAAATGTTTACTCGCAAGCTACTGGCTCACAGGAGTTTAATAAAATATGACAAAACATAACTTAATATTTGGAACAAAACTAAAATTTATTCATTTTCATTTTTGCCGCTGTCTTATAACATTATAACCATTTTATTCATAACTGCTTTAAAATTACTTTCATCATCATCAGAAGAACAATCTGACAATTATTTTTAGCAGTTTTTTTTTATTAAAATATCTTTGTATATATTTTCTTCATACTGTGCACAAGTATTTTGAAGGTTTCGTTGAAATTTGAGAGCACATTTCATATTGGGATTATTAAAATTTTCTGGCCAGGTGGAATGTTTCATCTTAATTATTTTCAGTGAATAATGATAGTTCGAAAAATTCACCGAGGGACTCGATTTAACTTTCATGATCGATTCATATATTAAAATATGCCTAACTAATTCATCATCAGTTATTATTTTATCAGTAAACAATTCATCAATATCATTAGTCTTCAAACCCTTCTCCCAATGATTTTAATTAATTATAATTAAATAAAGTGTCGTCACAACGGCACGCTTGATCGTCATTCATATTGAGCGTATTTCAAAAAGAAAATACGTTTTTCTTGACTGCGTATATTAGGGGGTGGGTGTATATACAAATATTAGAGTGACTACTGAATTCCTATACATGCCTATCAACTGAGTGATATTACAATGACATTTGTGACTTTAATTATAAACATTTCCATTTCAACCCGGAACTACATTTATTACATAAATATGTAATTATAATTTTATTGAGCAGTGATCCTGAAAATTTACTCTATTACAATCAATTATTGTTTTATCAACGGATGGAAAGAAAAGAGATTGTAAATTTAGAATTTTAATCTGATAAAACCAATTTTCAAATTGAAGGCTTTAAAATGTTCAATAACTGAGAAGAAAACTGAGAAAAATTTCCAAATGCTTGTCAAATACCATATCATGTACAGAGCATGGAAGAATGCGACCTATAACAACTGCTAACAAGAGAGAGGTCAAATAGGAAAACATGTAATAAAAATAATAAAAGATTTTTAGTACTTTTTCCACTTAAAATTTATTTGATCAGGACCGGCTTCGCTCCTCGCGAGCATTATCAACTGATAAGAAAAAAAAATTAAACAGTGCAATTTATACAAGTTAAATTGAAATAAAAAGGTGTCAGCAACTACTAGCAATGAAAAGGATTTACAAATTACATTATAATTACACAATTAAAATGCTTAACACCTATAACATACTTTAATTGTGTCAGGTGGATGCTGTCCACTAGGATGCACAGAGTTTAAAATTGAAATTCGATTATACATAAAGAATGAAAAATAAAAATTTACCAATTTTTGACAACCATAGTTATAATTTAAGATTTCGACTGAAGGTGCTTGGTGGAATTTCAATATTAAATTTGAATCATTCAAATTATGTACACTCCCACAGATTTTGTCACTAACGACCCGGGTTTCGCCTTTCGGCATCTTCAGGCGTTCAAGCGCACGGATGAACTTGAACTGACGCTTAGTAAATGGATGTTTCGTGTTTATATATTAAATAAATGTATCACTGAGTCTAAAGCCATCGCTGGCGAAAAAGGGTAAGCTCATGGGAATTCCCAAAGATTTGAGTAGTGAGTGGTTTTTAGAATTATATTTATTTGTTTGTCGGCAAAGGTTTTATGATATTATTTATATAGGGTATAGAAGTGGAGACCCAGGAAGGTTTAATATCTCGTTCAAAATCGGAAGACTATGTAACTGTGCCCTATTAATTTCTAAAATTTCCTGGAAAAAGAGCTTATGACTGTCCGTATTTGGGTGTAACATTTTTATCCCCTGTTCCTGATTGAACACGTGTCCTTCCGAAATTAAGTGATTAGCAAAAGTAGACGTGTCCTTTTTCAGTCTAAAGGCTGCCATATGCTCTAATACCCTGATTTTTAAAGTCCTCTCTGTTTTGCCGATATAAAATTTATTACAACAAGAGCATTGTAATCTATAAATTCCAGATTTATTTAGGTAATGTATTTTATCTTTATTGTTAACTAATAATTTGCCTAAAGAGCTTTTACAGTAAAAGGCTGGTCTAACACTATCAGCTAGTTGTTTTTTAATTTTAAGACTAGTATTTCCTAAATAAATGATTCTACGCCAATACCTAGTATGATCTATGTCCTTTGACAATGTACCTTGAAATAACATTTTTTCTGCAAGTTTAGTTTGTGCGCTTGAACGCCTGAAGATGCCGAAAGGCGAAACCCGGGTCGTTAGTGACAAAATCTGTGGGAGTGTACATAATTTGAATGATTCAAATTTAATATTGAAATTCCACCAAGCACCTTCAGTCGAAATCTTAAATTATATCAATATTGCTAGTACAGCAAGATTGGCTGAACTCTATAGTAAATTAGTGTTAAAGTTTCGTGTTGTTAGTCAAAATTTGTGGTTTAATAACAGTTGTATTAAGAATAAAGTGATCCCGAAATTCATATCGAGAAATGTGAAAATTATCAACGTTTCGAAGCCTGCAGTTAAAGCTTTGCAAAAAGCTAAAGCAGCGTGGTTACAAGCAGAGACAGGTCAGTGTTATGCAGCTCGTGATAATATAAGCCAATACCTTAAAGTAATTCATTGTTTGCTCGCACAGAAACTCCATCCCATACAATTTGATACATTGGACCGAGATGTTAGATATAAAGTGTCAGAAATTATACAACTTAAATATGAAAAACAGGCTTATAAATTAAAGAAACTAATTGAAGAGAATAATAATAAATTACTTAAAAAATCACAGTTGATAATAAACAAGGAAACACCAATCACATTTTTTGATAGAGTGGTTAACCTTACTAACGTAACTTTAAAAAAAGACGAGCAAAACCTTTTATCAAAAGGTCTTAAATACTGCCCACCCTTGCAGAATAGAAAATCTGACTTTGAAAACCTCGCGATAGACTTAGAAATTGCATTACATAAAAATCTAACTAGTAAGCATATATGCTCTCGAATTATTAAAAGGGATTATTTATCGAGTGTTAAAGATAGAAATAAATTCAATGATGAGTTAGTCACTCTTAAGAATATTAAAGCTAAAATTAAAGAAAATGATATCATTGTCACAAAAGCGGATAAAGGAAGTACCACAGTTCTGTTAACGCGTGATCATTACGTTGATAAAATTAATAATTTTCTCGATATTAACAATATAGTCCAACTTAAAAAAGACCCTACAGTAAAATTTAACAAAGATGTCAAAGATGTCATTAATAGTTGTAATATTACCATCAGCCCTAAAGATATATATTATTTGTCTACACGGAATCCGCTAGCTCCCAAATTTTACGGATTACCGAAACTTCACAAACCTTCAATCCCAATTCGCCCTGTAGTGTCATATATTAATGCCCCAGCCTATACATTATCGAAAAAAGCTAACACCCTCATTCGTAAACATAGTGGATTCAAGCCGACATATAGTGTAAAAAATTCATTAGAATTAGTTGAAAAACTTAAAAATCAAATCATTCCTTGCAACTCAAAATTAATTTCCTTTGACGTGGTCAGTTTATTTACTAATGTACCAGTCAACAAATGCAAAAGGATTATCGAAGATACCTTAAATGCACGTAGAGTCAACCCAATAGTAACAAAAGAGTTACTAAATATATTAGATGTTTGCGTTGGCCAGAATTATTTCCAATTTAACAATAAAATTTATAAACAAACAGAAGGCCTTGCGATGGGGAACTGTCTGTCGCCGTTGTTAGCTGAATTTTATATGAACTATTTAGAAGATAAAATTTTTAGAAACAAAACAGAAGCCAAACCTATAGTCTATTGGTTCCGATATGTAGACGATATTATTTGCTTGTTTAATGGAACGGATAGACAAATAACTAACTTTCATAACTTTATAAATTCATTAGATAAAAATATTAAATTCACGTTAGAAGTCGGAGGCAAGAATATTAACTTTCTTGACCTAAATATTAATATTGAAAACGGTTCTCACGAATTTAAAATATTTCGGAAGCCTACGTTTTCGGATACCGTGATACATAAGGATTCAATGCACCCATTTTCTTATAAACTAGCCGCTTTTCATTCAGAAATTCATAGACTTGTGAGTGTTCCTTTGAATGAAAAGAACTTTAATATCGAATTAAAAATCATCAAACAAATCGCCATCAACAATGGATACGATATGTCTCTTATAGACAATCTTTTATCAAAAAAACAAACTAAACTTGCAGAAAAAATGTTATTTCAAGGTACATTGTCAAAGGACATAGATCATACTAGGTATTGGCGTAGAATCATTTATTTAGGAAATACTAGTCTTAAAATTAAAAAACAACTAGCTGATAGTGTTAGACCAGCCTTTTACTGTAAAAGCTCTTTAGGCAAATTATTAGTTAACAATAAAGATAAAATACATTACCTAAATAAATCTGGAATTTATAGATTACAATGCTCTTGTTGTAATAAATTTTATATCGGCAAAACAGAGAGGACTTTAAAAATCAGGGTATTAGAGCATATGGCAGCCTTTAGACTGAAAAAGGACACGTCTACTTTTGCTAATCACTTAATTTCGGAAGGACACGTGTTCAATCAGGAACAGGGGATAAAAATGTTACACCCAAATACGGACAGTCATAAGCTCTTTTTCCAGGAAATTTTAGAAATTAATAGGGCACAGTTACATAGTCTTCCGATTTTGAACGAGATATTAAACCTTCCTGG